>OX382362.1:20066567-20411567 GCA_947508005.1 Amphipoea lucens
GCGCGGCCTACAAATTTGTTTTTTTTTTTAAGTTATTTATTATGAGAAAATAATATTACTTAAGCATGCAGAGTGCAAGCGAGCATGCATTATGCAGCAGGCATGGTTTCTGTCACGGCTCCGGCACTGCGGGGCTCCGGCGGTCCCACGCGAGCTTATCGTCGTCGATGGTTTTAACGCTCACCGCCTCGCCCGTCTGCGCCTACGCGGGCTTAAATTACACTCTAGGGGTAGGGCAGACAAGACCACGTGGAGTTGGTTTTGCAGCGATTTGTTTCTGACACTAATTTTTGTAGCACAACATATAAATAAATATCGATATTTAGGACATTCGATACTCTGTACTTCGATATTTAAGCCTTTCGATGTCATGTTTGTCGATAATTACATTTTAGATATATTGGACGTAGGTTATCTAACCATTCGACAATATAAACTTACGTTATTTTAATTTTCGGTTTTATGGTCGTTCGATATTTAAATTTTCAATGTTTTGAACATTGACATTTTAACCGTAGATATTTAAATTTTCGAAATTCAAATATGTACCCGTTACGGTACAAGTGGCGCGAATTCAATGGTTTTTTCCCATTTCAAAAAATGCCCAACGCGTCTAAAGAAATTTTCACTTCAAAAAAATCCAAATTAAGTATAAAAATTCGAGAGAAACAGTTAGTATTTGTTTTTTGATAGGTTACCGATACAATAATGATATAGTTTCTTTTAGTTGTTGCGATATAACTGGTTTTATATTTGTCTTCGGCTAAAGAACCTTAAAAGTCAAAGCATAGTGGTTTACCTACCGATATACGTATCTAAGTGAGAGGGAGTGGGCTTTAACCCTTCGTATGCCGGAACGTAGATCTACGCGAGACACAATGGCTTTTTAATTGTGTCTGTAATTACGACATTCAACGGGTTAATCCACTTCACGGGCCCAGTGCGGGTTGGTAAATGTCACATAATCTTGGAATTTTTGGTCCTAGGTCATCCGCTGAAGGTGACGGGGTCCGCATGAATTCATGCGGGCCAACACCTGGCCGGGGGAGCGTGGCGAAATGCGCAAGCACTCCAGCACCCCGGCAAAAGGTAGCAGCAGGACACCGCGTGGTTTTAGTCAGTAAGAGTCTGACAGACGCCTCCACCCACCCCAGGGTGGCAGACATCCATAAGGATTTCCACACGATAAAAAAAAAAAGATCATGAATCAAGAAGATTTATACCCATCCCGCAAAAAAGCGAAAAGAAAAGAGACAAAAGTCTACCAATTGCAAACTAGAATTCAAGACAGTATTTGCAGAAGCCACAACGACATTGATTAATTAATTATACCAGCTTAAAAGTTTAATCAGTTAGTCAAAGCTGGAAGCTAGCACTGTCTCCCGCATGAAATAATAAGTGTCTTTCAGAACTAAATCTTAGAGAGACGGAAACACAAATTGTCGAGGAAATCTACACTAATTTTCTGAAGAGGTAAAGTTTGTAAGTTTCTATGTAGAAGGTTATCTCTGGAATGACTGATCCAATTTCGAAAATTTGTTCAATGGCAGAAATTTACATTATTACATTATTTCCGAGCGCCAAGAGATGTTTTATAGTAGATATAATTGGCTATCACGCGGGCGAAGTCGCAAGCAGAAGCTAGTAACTGATATGCTATTCAACTCGGGAAATCAAATGTGACCATTTAATTAATTTGATGTTATGAAGGATGTCAGGACTAACGGAATTATTTCTTTGAATGAAACCTGCCAACAGTAATAATTATGATAGTTTTTGATCGTATATTTCAGAGACGATGAAACGCAACGGGAATAATGTACAAGTGTATAAATGTCGTGTAACTACGACCGTACTTCGGTAGCATTTGCAAAAAAAAAAAAAACTATAAAAAAACTATTTGATAAATGATAATCCTATTACTCTACTTACGAGTGCGTGATACAAATACAAAACATATTTATTGAAATAAAACAAGTTGTACAACAAATGTTAGAATTCTCTGACTCTTGCGCTAGTTAGGTATGCGTTTGTGATTAAGGAGCCAGTGTCCTCTCGTAAAACGCAGACACATTTTTTTTTTTGTTTTATGGCAACATAAAAAAAGGTAACGAAACAAGCTTTATACTTTATAAAAGTTGTATAAACCAAGATATATAAAAAAAAAAAATAGGTACATAGAAAAGATTTTTAACCGATCGTGATAACTATGAAAATTGAGAAGAGGTAGGTATTTTAAGGTTTCTTTCAACAGTCACAGGTGCTACTCATTGCTAATAATGAGAAATCTGGAAAGCCAATTTCGTTTTATTTTATTGGCAACAACACGTACGTGCTTGGGTAAAGTGCTTTTCTTCTGAAGAGAAAATTGAGCGTATCGGGGTTTATTCTGAGCACCTGAAATTAGTTACCAGGCACAACAAATGATAAGAAACCTGATACACAGAAAATAAAACTTAACATTGTCATCACATTCATCATAGACTTTAGCTTGTTGACAGACACGTTGTTTCAACGGCGCGGTTTATTTTTTTTATTTATTCATTTATTTCAGGCGACGCAGGCCCATAGATAAATACCTTAACCTAAACATACATATTTTTATTATAAAACTAGTACATCACTTCACTAGCTAGTTCTTGTACTGCTCTGTGGTACTTGTCCGCGGAAGCGACGGAACACCACGTCCTGTGGCCAGAAGTCTTCTTCCATGACGACGGGCAGATAACAATTTGGTACGCGCATCACGAACGCCTTGAAGTTGACGTTACGGTGCGACTCCAGTAACTGCACCCTCGTCTTCTGGCGCACGTACTCCATGATGTCCTCCGCCTTAGTGGTGTAGTGTAGGCGGGAGATGTACACCGGTGTGTTCGGCTTTGCGGCACGCAAGCTGACTGCGGGATCCGTAGGAGCTTTGCCGCAGCGGTTCTTGTTCGGTCGCGATCGGTGCTTCCTCCTTTGCACCGTCACGAAACCCTCATCATCAGTCTTATCCGGTGCCTTTTTTGGCATAGGCTTCGTACTTAGAGTACCTGGGGCACTCGCGGTGACGCTAGCGAATTCTTTTTGTAAGGGCTTCGCCAGGCACAGTTCGTCATTGTTGTATGGATCACTATGGAACCTTGTTGATAGACACGTTTCATCTATGTCGCGGTTTATACGCCGTACTAAACCTCCACTGTGTATGAAGGACCTTAAAGTCGTGTTCAAGCCTTAGCCTTTTTCAAATGACCCCTCACACCCTGGGTGAAGCAGAAGGGAGTGTCAAACTCTTACTGACTTAGGGTGTCCCCACATTTATCGACGCGGAATCGGCTTAAGCCGAGTGCGTATCACCAAACTACTCGACTTATCGCCGAGCTAATAGGCAAACGGCTCGTTTCGCCGTCGATCGGCGTCGTGCCGCGTCGTCCGAACCGAGCCGATGCGAATGGTATTAGTAACAACCTTATTACGTAGACATAAAGGCTTTTTTGACCGGCGTTAGCCGATTCCGCGTCGATAAATGTGGGAAGACCCTAAAACCCATCCGTGTTCCTTCCTTAGCCCTTTATGTTCCGGGGTAGCGGTAATCCTTTCGGACAATCCTGCACCCCCAGCAGGAAGCCTTAGCTTGGTTGAGTACATTTCTCCATTGTGACCTATATCTAGTTTTTCTCTCCAATTTCTCCCTCCAACTTTTATGCTCCCCGTGTCTTTAGAGTTCAATACACGATATTATACAGTGAGGTAAGTTATACAATAAACTATGTAGTCCTGTTTGAATATTCGAATGGGAATGTTTATTTTTGGGTTGCTTAACATCTTTGTCTGCGAATAAATAATTTAGTATTCAAAAATAACCGTAGGCGAATGATGTAAAAACAACAGAAAATACAGACGATGTATTTTGTACAAAAAGCTGATGAAATAGAATATAATAATACTAATATAACACGGTTCTTATGAAGTAAGAACAAGTATGACTTTTTAAAAATAAAATATCACAAAAATGTATTGCGACTAGGCTGATTTCATCAAAATCAGGTATCTTTTAACGTTTTAACCGCTTATCGATTTATCCGACAAATATTTTCACGTCCATTTCGCCCATTTACGACCAGATACCACAGCTCGTTTAATCTATTTTTTAAAAAGGGTATTCTATCAGGTAGGTATTTATTTTTCGATTTTTTTTTCGAGCTCTTAGGGCACGGCAACTTATATGAAGTCGGGTGGATAAAAGGTTAAATCAGATATCTTTTAAATCCGTGGAACAAGGCTGACGTCTGAGAAAACAACAAAAATTCAAAATTTTATTCACTGGACAAGACATATATTATACAAAAGGATTTTTTTGTTTTTTAGTGTCTGGATAAAATACCACAAGAAAAGTATTTTATTATGTTTTTTTTTGTAAACTGATTAAAAATTAAAAGAAATGATCATGTGAATAAGAGCTCTCGCCGCACAGGAAAATTCGGCAGATACAATACGAATAATTTAGTAGCCTCTGTTACCATCTGCTGAAACTTTTTTAAATAGGTTAGTGTTGGCTTTCAGCTTCAACAGATGTCACCGGATATCCATATTTAACACGAAACGACTGTCATCTCGACTTTCACATCTGGGTAATACCGACATCGGCGGCTTCAATATTTCATTTTCAAATTGTCAGGTTCCATCCCACTAAATGGTTAGTACAGCTCCAAATAAGAAAGAAAATACATATAAATACTTTATTTACGCACATGACACAAAGAAAAAACACAAACACAAAACATACCAAGTTAGGGAAAAATATGCGTCATATCCACGTAAAACGGCCATCGTTCAGGATAATGAAAAAAAGAAAAATATTTTATCTGGGACAGGCACAGGAAATCCTACTATATTATTATAAATGCGAAAGTTTGTGAAGATGTTTGGATGTTTGTTACTCAATCACGTGTAAACTATTGAACAGATTCAGATGAAAATCGGCGCATAGATAGACCATTTCCTGGATTAACACATGGAATACTTTTATCCTGATATTCCTACGGGATCAAAACTTACGCGGGTGAAACCGCGGGGTGCTGGTAGTACAACATAAAGAACAACATGAAAACTAACAAAATTGTTAAAAAAAGAGGAGACCTGTGCTATACACACGAGCAACAGGATATTTTTTTGACCAACCGCGGCCTTGTTTAAAGGGCCACTTACTATTATTATAATGCTTTATACATTTTCTTCAAATAATAAATCGATCGATAATAATGAAACAAAACAGAAATAACCTCTTTTCTTAACGTTAGTCAAAATTATTTTTAAAAATACAATTTTCTTGCTCACTGAACACAAATTAAAGGTAATTTAGTTTCTCTTCACTTTTAGCGTTTTTGCACAAATATGTTTTCCCAACAAGCAAACGTTATGAAGCATTTAAGCGATAAGAAAAACGAAAACATTTAGGAAGTTTAATTTATTGTCCAAGGCCTTTAAATGCTGGTATTTATTTATTTAGTACTGCAAGCGCATGCATAGGTATACAGAGGCGGACTTAATGCCATAGGAATTTTCTACGAGTCAATCTTTGGGTGATGCAGAGACAAACAGTGGTAGGTGCAATCATGAAAATTGGGGAATAAATATTTTAAATATAAAGGTCCGCATAAACCTATTAAAAGTACGAATATAATATAGTATACCTAATTACTTACAAATGCGCTAACACGCTCTTACGTTTATTTATTTATATAATTTATTTTCCTAAAACCACTACTTAACCTAATTAGAAATATTAGAATGACTGAATATTAGTTTTGGTGAATCTACGATTAGAGTCCAACACCTAAATGACAGAGGGAGTCTGTTTTCACTGCAACACCTAAATGACAGAGGGAGTCTGTTTTCACTGCAATTAAGCTCAAAATCTGCATTATTTTAATCCCGCTTTTACTATCATCATCTGCCTAACCTTTCCCAACTATGTTGGGGTCGACTTCCAGTCTAACCGAATGCAGCTGAATACCAGTATTTTACATAGAGCGACTGCCTATCTGACCTCCACAACCCAGTTACTGGATAATACGATACCCTTTGGTAAGGCTGGTTGTCAGATTTTCGGGCTTCTGACGACCCGTAACGACTGTCAAAGATCCACGAATGACAGCAATGGACCAACGGCTTAAAGTGCTTTCCTAAGCATGGAGGAGTCTTGATATGTGAAGATGGTCCCCCATCCACGGACCAACCGCGGCAAGAGTAGCTTAACCTGATCGATCGACCCGTGCGGCTGTTATTACTTAGCCACAAGCCCTTCCTTTCCTCCTATTGTAATTTTTTGACTATGTCTTGTTATTGTACCCCTATCCAAATATATGCCATTTATTGTGTACCGCGATTTTGAAAAAAAAAAAAAAAATGGCGGCTGGCGCTAGGGCCATCCACCATACAAAAATCTTCAAACCCCTTTATCCTTCGTAGATAGGTACGCGAGGGGAGCATCAAAAACTAAAGGCCAATTCCCGTAATTTAAAACGTTATAAATCTAGCCGCAAACAAACAAACAAATGTCAAAAACTTGTCAAAAATATGGGAGATTAGAAGATTTTTTTGACAAATTGAGACTGAGATCTGTGAACGTTCTTAAAATTACGAGAATTGCCCCTCTGGTTGTATTTTTGTATTTTAAGTACTGAAAATAAATATGTGAATCTTTATACATAAGAGAATCCGGCTCTCTTAGATAGGACATGTTAATTTTGATCTGTAACTCAGAACTCTCCTACCTAAGATTGTGCATTTCCTTAATCAGTGTCTGTATAATTATGTTGAGATTATTAACCTTTTGAACGCCACGGTCGTGTATAGCCGACAAATGAAAACGTGCCCAACAAGCCACCGTCGTCTATAGACGACAAGAAAACGACATTTTTTTAAAACAAAATAAATATACTAAATTAAGTTTTCTGTGTTTCTTTTTCCTATTATTTAAAACTACATTAAAGTTGCCTGGCGTCAGGGGTACGGCGGGCGATACGTTTATATTCTGGCGTTCAAAATTACGATTATCCAGTCCCTTCATATGTATTGTTAGTTTCGCTAAACAAGTTGACATTGGTGCCGATTCCCTTGTTCACAAACTAAACTAAATTTAAGTTCATTGCGTCTTTTTCTTTCTATTTCATCAAGAAAAGGGCAGAAGATAAATTTTAGTTTAGTCCTGTCAAATTAATCAGCGCCTGACAATATTCTGTACAAGTTTTGACGTGATGAAAAACTTGCCTACTAAAATTACGTAAACCGTCGGGCACTGATCAATTTGACAGGACTAAGCTAAAATTGATCTCTGAACTTTTCTTTATGAAATAGAAAGAAAAAGATGCACTGGACTTAAATTTAGTTTAGTTTATGAACAATAGAATCTGCACCACCAGCTCTCAGATTAAAACTTTGACAGCCAAGCATTGTATAAGCGTCGAATAAACGTCACGTGCGTAGTACGTGATCCGCTGTCAAAGTGTTAAGTTCTAAAGATTCAACTTAAACTTACGCGATAAACCTTAACATCAGTTTATAGTATACTAGCTGCGCCCCGCGGTTTTACCCGCATAAGTCTCGATCCCGTAGGAATATCGGGATTAAAAGTATCCTATGTCCTTCCCTGGGACTCAAAGTATCTCTATACCAAATTTCATCTAAATCGGTTCAGCGGTGTAGGCGTGAAACGGTAACATACATACAGACAGACAGAGTTACTTTCAAATTTATAATATTATAGTATGGATATCTGTTGAAATGAGCGTTCGATTTCATTTCTGTTTCAGAAGAATTGTCATCACTTGAAATGTAAAGTCGCGCCGTTTGTGATCCTAATCGGATTTGCCAACTGCAATGTCTATGAAATAATTTATGAGTTTTATTTTCAATTTCGTCGTCACTTTCGACTCGATTTATTTAGTGACGGGAATTTTAATCAGTATCAATGTTGAGTGTGCATACAATTTAGGAACATTCTGAGCATATATTATATTGGATTAAAGGACTCAGACAAAACTGCGGTTGCGGTTGCGGCTGTTTGATGTGGTTTCATCAAGAATGTTAACGTTAGATCTTGCAATACATATTGAAACAAGACTTCACAAAATTTACCTAACAGATGTTTAAGTCATCCGCGCGTTTATGGTAGCAAAACAGTGACTTTATGATAGGTATAGACGGGAGCTCGTGGCTCAGTAATAACAGCCACACGGGCCGATCGATCAGGTTAAGTTACGCTTGCCGTGGTTGGTCTGTGGATGGGTGACCATCTTTACATACCGAGACCCTTTGGTGTATTGGAAAGCACGTTAAAAGCCGTTGGTCCTGGCTGTCATACTCTGATCTGTGGAAGTCCTTACGGGTCGTCAGATGCCCGATAGTCTGATAACCAGTCTTATCAAGGGGTACCGTATTATCCAGTAACTGGGTTGTGGAGGTCAGACAGGTAGTAGCTCTATGAAAAATGCAGGTATTCAGCTGCAACCGGTAACACTGGAAGCCGACCCCCAAAATAGTCGGGATGATAGGTGGCTGAAGGCGGATGTGTGACTTTATGATGTAGCAATGGCGATTGCCGCAGTTCAAGTCTTAACACAAAATTGCGATTCATCATCATCATCATCATCATATAGCAGTCCACTGCTGGACATAGGCCTCTCCTATTGCGTTTATTACCGTTGGATCCCGTTTTTTGATCCCGTTTTTTAGGTATTACCGATGGATCCCGTTTGCTATTTCCGTTGAATCCCATATTATAACAACATGTGTACATTTCAGAAGAAAAGTGATTTACCTTTATCAAACACTAAAAAGAGATTATTTTTAGTGGGTTAACCGGAACCAAACTAGTTAGATTAGGTTAATTATTAAAAAAAAAACAATGTTAGGTTAGGTTAGGTTAAAACTGTGACCCCTACGCACGAGCCGAGCGAGCGAAGCGAGCGGTGCCGCGGCAGCGGCCGGCGAGTGCCAGAAACGACTAGATTATATAGAAAATGAGTTGTTTGTGAAATAAATAGTATACGAAACGTTGGTTGTAAACTAAAAATTTGTCAATGGAGTTTTGGTGAAACATTAGTGAACCCCTCATTTTATTATAAACAATTTTGTTGTTGAAAGTACCCGCATTCAGATTTTTTTAAGCATTCGGGATCCAACGGAAATACTTTTCGAGATTCAACGACAATAAAACGTAGTTATCTTGCATTTTTTAAATTCGGGATCCAACGGAAATACATAATAATGTTTTGCGGGATCCAACGCCAAAAATATTAAAATGGGATTCAAAAACGGGATCCAACGGCAATAAATCTCCTATTGCACGCCATTCAACTCGATTTTCGGCAACTCTCATCCAGCTGCTACCAGCCATCCTACGAAGATCGTCGCTCCACCTACCCCGAAGGCGTCCCACCTTACGTTTACCGATTCGCGGTCTCCACTCAAGAACACGTCTACCCCAACGGTCATCGGTTCTACGGCTAAGTAGAACGTAGCATTGCACGAGGTTTACTCGTGCAAAGAAGTACAGGACACTTCGAATCCTTTGACTCAGGTGCAAAAACCGAAAAACAGTGGAAGCCGCCCGAGGCGAGCCGAGGATGCACGAAGTGAAACGAAGTGCCCTTCTGCACTCTCGTAACTTCGATCAACTTTTCTCGAGTAGTGTGGTCTGCACCACACATCAGCCAAAAGCCCAGTTCTCATTCTAAAGCCTGCGCTTTAGAATGAGAATAAAGATCAATGTGATTTTGACAGAAAAGTAAAGTCAGAGGTAGGTACTCTTAAAGTATCTGTGAAAGGACTCTAAACAGTGTTCAGATATTATTATTACTCATCATAATCAGCCTATAATGTTCCCGCTGCTGGGACACAGGCCTCTTCTTTGTGAGAGGGAGTGGGCTGTAATCCACCACGCGGGCCCAGTGCGTGTTGGTAGATGTCACATGTCTTCGAATTTTTGGTTCTAGGACATGCCGGTTTCCTCCCGATGTTTTTCTTCACCGTTTTGAGAGCAGTGGTGATGAAATAATTTACACAAAGTAAAGCGCCTGTCTGGGTTCGAACCTACGACCTACAACTCGTAAGTTGCGGCCGATACCACTGGGCCACCACTGCTCTCATTATTATTACTACTATTTAGCTGCATAGCTGTTAAGGCATTGACTGCCACCGCGGTCAACGTTGATCGCGAACAATAGATTTTGTATTGTGTCTGTTGTCTGGCAGTCAACGTGTTAAAGATTATATTTCAGCAAGCCTCCTATCCTTAACATTTCCAATCCCACCGAAGTACCGACAAATCATTGCCAATCCAATTCCGACGAGGGTACCAACCCGTCTTTAACGACCCGTTTCATTTTATCGCCGGCGATATATTAAAGTCCGTGAATGTTTCAGGGCCTGTTTTCCCGAGAAGTCGGAGTGCAAGCAGGCTACTCCACCCCCGGTGAGCTCCAGCCAGGACGCTACAGCCTGCGTGATCAGGGGCAGCCATACTGGACGCACAGGTATTTAATAGCAACTATAAAATAATATTACTAACAAATTATATCGCGCATTTGGAGAAACATCATATTTTTTCTCAAAATTGAGTTAAATTTGACAAAGCACTTAAAAAGCGTATTTACGCTAGGCTTATGACCACACGACTGAAGTGAAACTTCAAACGTATTTGGCTATGAGAGGAAGAGAGAAAGAAAATGTGCGCGCGCACTGCTTTCTCTTGCTAATATCCCCCACTCAACTCCCGTTCGCCTCGCCCGATCACACTTTTCGTAACGCGTTCGCCAGCTTACTCCCCAAGTCAAGCGAGCGTAAAGAAGTTTCACTTCAAAACAGTAAAGTAGCAGTTACGTCGATGTTTCTCCAAATGAGCGATATAGGCAGAAGTATACCTGTAGTACGTGTTACGTTTAAGTCCTATGAAAAAAGACGAGCCTATCCATCAACCGGACACAAATCCAACTGCTAAACTTTCCTGATGAAAAACCCAATAACAATTTGGCCGACCCAGAACCTCATGCTCAGCAGAAGCCTTTGCGACCACCAGACCCACGAGGTTGTTCTAAACTATAAAATAATTATGTTATAAAATGTCGTTCGAGCTTGTACTTAAGCTAAGGTAAGACTCCTGCATCTCGCAAGCAGAATTTTTACGAAACAACTGCATAATAATTATTATGTACTTACTTTTGCGTATTCTAATCATGTTTCAACTAGCCTATCGTAGTCCACTGCTGGGCATAGGCCTCTCCCAGGCTGCGCCACAACACCATGTCTTTCTCAGCCCCTTTCATAAAGTCGTCGGTCTCCACTCCAGGACTCCTCTGCTCCACCGGCCATCGGTATTTCGACAACCATGGCCAACTCACTGCCACTTCAGCTCGCTCACTCGTCAACCATTTATACCTATTGAAAATTTTAAACTTACCAACTATGTCTACTGTCTCTGTCACCTTCCACCTAGACTAGCGTCAAGAGCAAGTATACTTCAAATAAAAAAAAAACGTACATCTTGCTTATGTTATGACCTTATGATCATTTTATGATAATTATGTAGTTTTCTTTGAAAATTTTAAAATTCAAATTGCACAATGTGTTCTCAAGAGTTTTAAAAGAGATTAAAATTTTTGATTTTTTCCTAAAAAAATATCTAATATAATTTATTAAAAATAAATACCTTGCTTACTTTCACCTTAGTTCAAGGTACTTCAAAAATAACAGTTTATCAAGCGCATTTATGTTTATGTTTGTCTATAATTCTACGAAAATATCTTTAATTGATGTGTTATTACTTTATTAGTTACCGAACATAGTTGGTTATCGGTGAAAAGCTATAAGGGGACCTAAAAAGGCCACTTTGGTAGAATAATAAAAGGATAACATTATGAATCATAATAAGTCGTAAAATGGTCACAAACTGACAATTCATAATAAATATTATTTGCGTAAAATTTCATATCAAGCAATTCATCTGTTTGACAGTTTTGTATGGAGATTCGTAAAATGGTCCACAAAATATGAATTGCTTTAATGTCAAATAATATTATGAATTGTCAGGTTGTGACCATTTTACGATTTTTATTATGATTCATAATGACTGTTATCGTTTTATAATTCTGCCAAAATGGCCTTTTTAGGCCCCAAGGTTTGTAACAGGATAATAACATACAAGCTGCTATGCTGGTACACGTTTCATTGTTTATATTGATTTAAGCGCGTCTTTAGGTAACTAAAGGTTTATCAATATTTCTGTATCAAAGGAAAGGTCAAGAAAGTCTTGCATTCGACGGTTCTCGTGATTCTTGATAGCCAAGGCCGAGTGCTACGTGATGTTTGATCCGTATTTTGTTGTTTACGATAAGATTAGTGGAGAAGCGAGCAGTACTTAGCCATTGGAGTACCTACAGTATTTTATCTCACGAAGAGCTTTACGCTTTACGATTTAAGACAATTTATTTCGCTCAAAAAGAATACAATTATTCACTTCAATGAAGAAAAACATAATAAATAAGATAAGAGACGGTTTGGCTGGGTTATAAAATAAAATTAAGTAATATAAAAAACATAAAATTCGAACATTATTCGGAACATGGTGCTTTACTTGGTGGTAACCAAGTGTAGGTACACAAGTTCTGATTTCGCCATTGTCTCGAACGGTGCCGAGAGCTCCTGCGCTTACACACACATTCACAGCGTGTTTGTACACATGGTAATCACAAGTAAAGCGCGCGTCGGTTCGTGAGATAAAAATACTATACCGTTTGTTGCTAATAATTTTTTTAATGTAATTTTTATAGTTACCTACCTACTTTGGGGTAGAAGGTTGGTAGGTTAGGGTATAGTGGACATGCTGAGGAAACGACAAATGAATTGGAACAAGCCAAGCAGGAGGAGGATAATTTTGAGTCACGGTCATCATCTGCCTAGCCTTTTCCCAACTATGTTGGGGTCAGCTTTCAGTCTGACCGGATACAACAGAACACCAGTACTTTACATGGAGCGACTGCCTATCTGACCTCCACAACCCAGTTATTGGGTAATACGATACCCCTTGATAAGACTGGTTGTCAGAAATTATTGAGAATTTTAAGCCACGGTGATACTGCTCATTAATCTCAAAGTTTTACTAACTAAAGTCAACACATTCGAACCCCCTCCCCCGAACAACACCCTTGCGTTATAATGAAAGAAAACATTATGATTGAGCTTCGAGCCTGTATGCAGCACCGTTTTGACCTTCAAATTGTATAGGACTTCCTGTAATGCACCTTCATTTTCAATTAAGTCCTTTATGTGAGCATTAGTGACTTTACAGACGACCCAGTTGCTTTGTATTTAGTCCCAGCTTCCGTTAATACTGAGTTTGTTCAGCAGAGTGCTTTCACAAGCTATCCACCTCGCCGCTTTGAAAATGTGAACATTTGGCCAATGTGTACCCGGAAACTGGGCAGTTAGAAAAGGCAATTCAGAGAACGTTATAATGCTGCTGGATGACTTTGGAGCAATTATTGTTCTGGCTCCTCTCTCTATTTAGTTGAAAGGAAAATTACTGTCACAAGGCGGTTTAATTGGAGAGCAGCACCCTAATTACGTAACAATCGGAATCAGAATCATTTTGAAGCAAATTGTTAATTCATTTCTTCATAAGTTCGAAAAATTTGTCTGCTCAACACATAAATAACGCAATGAATGTTGTTGAACTGTCAAAATGAAACCGATTCCAATGGATTATATGTTACGCAATTGCCCTGCGGTTCAAAGATGACTGAATTGTATTTGAAAGACAAAAGATGAAGTGAAATGACTTAAAGTGAGCAATCATATAAGCACCTTTGTTTATTACACATGCAAATTTGGGGTCGAACCCGTGCTTCACCTAGTTTCTCCACCTGGGTGAAGCACGAAGACTACGGTCCCGTGATCGGGTCCCGTGCTATAACTGATGACGTTATTGTACAGTGATGCAGTAAATTGTCTTCCCTATATGATTCAAACGTGCCTTTGTAGGTGTGTGTGTGTGTTTGTGAATGTCAAAAATTAGATTTATTCCGGCCTGATTCCCTGAGCCCTCCCTCCACCCCCCCTCTTCAATCCCCTGCTAGTTCTTCTTCTGTTTCAATCTCTGTCTTATCCACTTTATGCTTATCCCATGGGAACGTGTTACCGGACAAAAGGAGCCTATGTCCTTCCCCAGAATGCTATCTATCTCCTTGCCAAATTTTATCGAAATCCGACAGAGTTACGAGTACTTTCGAATTTATGATATTAATATCTATACATATAAAATTCAAAGTCCTGACTGACTGACTGATATATCAACGCACAGCTTCAACCGCTGGTCCAAGAGACATGAAATTTGGAGGGTGTGTTCTTTGTAAAGAGTAAGTATCCACTAAGAAAGGGTTTTTCGAAATTCCACCCCTAAGAGGGTGAATGGGGGGAGGGTGAAATTTTACGCGGACGAAGTCGTGGGCAGAAGCTAGTAGATTATATTTTATGTAAGTTTTTATTTACACTCTCACACTCTTGCGATGGTTAGTAAAATCATAACATCCATAGTTTTTTTTTATAATAACACTCCCAGTGATAAAACCACATTACAATGTTAAAAAAAATTGCGAATATATATAGGTATGTTATGTTCTACATGACTTACCTATTAATATTTCTACTTAACTGACTGATATTTCAAAATTGACTAAATTATAATAATAATGATTGACTGTTCGATGCACAGATATCGATAAACCTAGATAACGCAAGAGCATTTACTTCGCATACAGAAAATCGCACCAGCTTACGTACAAAAATCGTCCCGCAACACTTCTAAACTCACCAAAGTACTGAGTTTAAAGTACACTAAATTCCTCCCCACAGTCTTCCCTCGTCGCTTCGTCAAACAGAGAAAATTCTTCAGAAATCTAACAATTTTGCCTTCAGTAAAAGTATCAGTTTTTCTAAGCTCAACGAAGCGGGTAAAAGGATAATAGAAACCAAAAACATTTTCATGTAAAATGTTGCCAAGATGACACCACATATGGCTCGCACTGTCAAAAAGTTATCTATCTCATGTAGAGCTAAGCTTCTACCTCTACACGCCCTAACTCTACAAGCCCTAACTTCACAAACTCTACACCTTAGTCAAAATATGAGACTTGGCCGTTTCGTTATACTACAAGAACTATTTGTATAACAGAAAAGTAATGAACAGTGAATCAATTTTTCACCTTACGCCCATGTGTTGGTAGCGAAACGGCCAAGCCACATATTTTGACAAAGGTGTAGAGTTTGTGAAGTTAGGGCGTGTAGAGTTAGAAGCTTGGCTCTACATTAGATCTGATAACTTTCGATCGTTGGTAAAATGGGGCAAAAATTTGTTAAAATCACATCACACTTCACACTAATATTATAAAGCCGAAAGTTTGTGAGTGTGTGTGTGTGTGTTTATATGTTTGTTACTTCTTCACGCTCAAACCGCTGAACCGATTTAGATGAAATTTGGTATAGAGATAGTTTGAGCCCCGGGAAAGGACATAGGCTACTTTTTATCCCGATATTTCCACGGGATCGGAACTTATGCGGGTGAAACCGCGGGGCGCAGCTAGTAATAAATAAAGTGAAGACCATAAAGTGACGAAAGTTACAAAAAATAATAAATCTGAGTGCCGTACATTTTCCGATCAGCGCTAAAATACATTTTTTGCGACACAAAGGTTGCAGATCGTTCCATTACCCAGTGACCTACCTACATATTATTATTTTTAGGTAATTCTTAACGTCTAAAACAGTTTCATAAATAAATCAAAGTACCTTTTACCTTATAAAGAAGAGGAAAAAATAATTTCCAAAGGCAATAAAAAACGTTTTGAGACTTTGATACTTTGTATGTTACATCTTTATATAATTTGCTTTGACTTTTATTCAATTAATTTATCTTTTTAATCCTTAACCAAGTTAAGGGAACATGTCTCGCACATAGTATTTTCGATGCTCTTAACAGGTTTAGGCGATATGCCGCCCACAAACTGTCAAAAACTCTGTAGAATTACTTAAATTATCTATGGTCACACCAAAAAAAGCGTGAATCGGAACGCAAACGCCACTTTTATAGCCAGTCAATCTGTGGTTGTCAGTTGGTTGAGTGTTTTTTGAACACGTGCCGCGTTTTTTTTTTTTGAAACATTTCGAAACAACGAAACTTTCGTACAATTTTTTGATATGTTGTAGTTTTTGAGTTGTATTTCATATTTATAGTAAATGTCAATCTCTTGGCGGGCAATGGGATTATGTTTTCACACATGTTTTTTAAAATATTTTCAGCATTTTTTTTTCAGTTTCAGTGATACATCATGAAACAAAGCCTTTATAAGTATACAAATCCATAAAAAAAACATTGTTGCTACAGCAGTTCTCTGGGGCCTGGTAAAGGGTATTAAGTATCTATCCCGATATTCCTTTTGCCTTTAACGTTTAAAGTGTTTGAACACCTATTATTAATAAGGTAATCTGAATTTAATGAACACTATAGCTACCGTCCATTTAGAACCGATAATATCAACGTTTTAATTCGCAGTACATGTCCGGTGATAGATGGATAGCGCCTATTACGTCACCACAGGCTGCTACACCTCCATAGAATCCAATAGAAGCTATGTAATAGGTATGTTTAGAACTCGTGTCATAATTGAAAGTATATGAGATCCGCGAATATAGTAATTAAAATGTTCAAACATTATTGCCATGATTCGTGTTGAACGGTGACAGCATTCAATAACATTATTTTCAATTCCATGAAAATAATTTAGAGACAGTTCAAGAAAAACGTTGGTAGGCTTTTACGAAAAATAATACATTGGATTTACGTATTGAAAACTTTTATATTGAATTCATCGGTCATTGAACAATGCAATTATTATAGCTTAAAAAGGCTTTCAGAATGAAAAAGTAAAAACTAATATTGAAAAAGCAAAATTTTATAAGAAAAATTTAGACTGCTATTTTCTAAAATACTTTGTAGCTAGTACTAACTCCTGAAATTGATCTTTTAACTTAAATTATAAAAGGTTCGTTGGACATTTATTCGTCACCAGAAAAAAGGGACCTTCTTGACAAATGCTGCAAAGTAATAAAATAGGCCAGCTTTATCCTAATGTCAATGTGAACACGTTGGGAATAGTTTCCCATTTGTTGTAAGAACTGCGTCATATTAGTACGTGTCACATTGTAACACATATAATATTGCCACGCTGAAAGTTGATGTCATCGGCGGATTGACAACGGCATATATCCCCCGTAGGTTATTGAAGTGAAAACTTCTTTAGCGGCGTTGTACACTTTTTTGTAATGGGTAAAAATGTTAAACTCGCGTCAGGACATCGCGTCAAGACACGTGACCTGATCGAAAATTCGTAAGACGGATGGAGAGTAGACAGCCGGCGCGGCGTAGGAGAGGAAGTATCCCCCTCTCTACGGCGCGGCGAAAATGTATGCCTGCGTTTAGGCGGCGCAGGGCGCTTGCGCGAATGTTCGTGGCGCATCCATGGATGGTGACAGCTGATGGCTCGACCGTCTGTGTAGTGGCCACACTGCTGTGTATTCGTAAAATTCGTGTACATAAAGTGTTTAAAATATGTAAATTGAACAAAGTGCATCTATTAATGGAAAATATCAAAAATGCACAACGTTAATATTCAAGTTTTCACTTCTGCCGGCACTCCCGGAGTGCAACCCATCTTTTTTTTATTTTTACCGGCCGTAAAGTAATATTTACTGCTTCTGCTTGTCTGGTATTTGGACGAAAATTATATAATCCATACTTATATATACTTATTATTAATATTATAAATTCGAAAGTCGAGTCGAGTGTCTGTCTGTATGTTACCTTTTCACGCCTAAACCACTGAACCGATTAAGATGAAATTTGGTATAGAGATAGTTTGAGTCCCGAGAAAGGACATAGGATAGATTTTATCCCGATATTCTCACGGGATCGAAACTTATGCGGGTGAAACTGTGGGGCGCAGCTAGTATATTATTAAGTGCCTTAGTTAAAATATTAGTCAGCAAGGTGGTTTACAGCTCAGAGCGCGCCGAAGGTAAATTTATGTGCCATCACAAGTAGAAGCCGTTCTAATGCACTCCAGATAATGCACCTTATGCCTAAAACGCGGCTCCTAACGATCACTGCTTTGCACATGAACGGTTAAAGGCGATATTACCATAATTACTATCGCTTGGCAGACAATTGCAGTTTTAGTGTTACTAGCAGACAAGAGTCTGGATTTCTGCCCAGATAATGGCAATATAGGGCGATAATAAGACGAGCCGCCTTATGTTACGTGGGACTAAAACATAATTGACGACGGTGAAACGTGGGTAGACCTACAGACTCTATAAATGTGCCTATAGCACATCTGAATGATTTTGAAGGATATTGCTAATCCACTGCTTCATATGTTTGAAAAATGTGTCTGCTCAACAACGTAAATAACGCAATGAATGTTGTTGAACTGTCAAAATGAAACCCATTTCTACTGATAATATGTTACGCAATTACACCGCAGGGTGGCAGGGACATCGACTCGCAACCTGTGTAATTTACTCGTACAAGCGTTTTCGGCAACCGTCAAAGACGCTTGTTAATTACATGAAGTACGGTTAGCGAAGTGGCATGAATATAATTTAGTATAGTATGAAAAGCAGTCAGTCTCGACACCATTTTGCTGACTGACTACTATATTTAGCACAGCTTGAGCTATTTTAAACTGACTGCTGACTGAGGGTAAGGTCTATATATAACTAGCTGCGCCCCGCGGTTTTACCCGCATAAGTCTCGATCCCGTGGGAATATCGGGATAAAAAGTATCCTATGTCCTTTCCCGGGACTCAAACTATCTCTATACCAAATTTCATCTAAACCGGTTCAGCGGTTTAGGTGTGAAAAGGTAACATACAGATCTCTGATAACATGTAAATGCTATCAGAGATCAAAATAAATTGTAATTGACAAAATATACGAATACATTGCGATTTTTTGTTTTAAATAAGTACATTTTTGAAATGAAACTTCTTTACGCACGCTTGACTTTTGGAGTAAGCTAGCGAACGCGTGACGTAAGCATTACGAAAAGTGTGATCGGGCGAGGCGAACGGGAGTTGAGTGGGGGTGTAGCGGTACCTACAACGCCACATGCGAACAACGCGTCATACTGACGTCACGCAAATCCTGCATCGCGCAAGCAGAGTTTACCTCGCAACTAGCATATATACAACAGCCCGACATGAATCATTGGGCAGTTGCCCGCCAGACACAACACCCGTCTGGTCGGAGGATCCTCCCTTTTCTATAGAGTATGAGTGAACTTTACACCCTGTTCCTCATACCTCTATAGGGGATATAAGCAAGAGAAAGGTACGCAGTGCGCGCGCACATTTTCTTACTCTCTTCCTCTCATAGCCAAATACGTTTGAAGTTTCACTTCAGTCGTGTGATCATAAGCACACTTGGTTTTTTTTTATTAATTATCTTAGCTACTGGTTGCAACCTAAGAAATGCTTTTCTCACTTCGCAACTATGTAATTTGGCGAAGTTCTTATTCTTTGTTCGCAACCAAGTTGTGGTTAAGGTAAAAATTTTCTTGATTAGAAGAATAAAAATTCTTAATTCGCAAACAGCCGGAAGATTTTTCAAATATTCCAAGGAATACGGACGGTAGGAATTAAGTTAGGAACTTATGTGTTATTTTGTAAAAAGCCACTCAACCGTGTTTGTGTTGTGTCAAATATTCATTTGAGAAGTCTCATTCTAACTACCCGATTTGCGAGTTCGAAGACGAGATTTGCCTTAACCGAATCAAATCAATTTTGGGTTGGTAACACGTCTGCAAATTCAAATAATTCCATGGAAGCAAAATATACGTACTAGGCATATTAAGGAACATATCGGCGGCGTGTCGATTATTCAATATGCGCTTCATTGGTTAGCACGATATTCAAAATGTTCGATGTTCAAGAGCGTACGATGTAATTTGCAAAAATTACCTATTCTTATGTATAGATAGAGGATGAAATTAAATTAGCTTGCCAAACTTCAAAGACTTTATGGGTATCGATAATAATATCTAAACATGATGAAAAGAAAAATTTATGATTTGTTGAGTTTTTTTTTTCGAGCAAACCTAGTGTTAGTTCCTTGAATTGTGAGTTAAAAAAATCCGTTATTTTTTTTTTTTTTTCTGTGTTTAGATACATGTAATGATACCCATCATATAAGAGGAGTTTTCTCAAAAAAACTGATGTTCTAAACTCCGCAAGTACAATACCTGCGGTCATCATCATCATCATGATTTCAGCCGAAAGACGTCCACTGCTGGACATAGACCCCCCCCCCCCAAGCACCTCCACTTCAACCAATTCTGTGCTTCTTGCATTGAAAGGGTTCCTGCTATCTGTGGTCGTTGATCCGATAAAAACATCAAAACATATTTTTTCCTTTTCATCATGTTTAAATACCGGTACCCATCACGTCTATTGACCCTGTGGATATAGGTATACACATAAGAATAGGTAATTTAATTTAAACTTCCAATATATTTAATTTTGATACCTACATAAAATTCAAAAAGACGTAAGCATCTTGCATATTATCAAACAATAATATGGCAATGAACTCTAAATTTAAAATCAATGGTTTATAAAAACTATGCATGGAAGCACAATACCTATAAAATTTTATGTAGTGTCTGGGCGACGTTGTGTGTCATTTAAATGTTTTTAAAAAGTCCTGTAAGTACGCCATTTATTGTTTAGATATTCAAATTTTAAACTACACTATGTTTATTATTTCTTTCATTTGCATCTGCCCATAAATTAAAGCTAGTAAACTTAGGCCTGAAAAAAGTAAGACATAAGACTCTAAAAAATATGTAAATATCATGAGTTGTATAGTTGTTATTCGATCTTATTGTTGTCATTCTCTTCAGAGGGTCACTACCAACCCTGATAAATTAAACCCAACTGTGGCATTGTGCCACAATTGGGTTTAATTTGTCATCGTTCATAATTGGATAATGTTAGAAAAGAATGAAAGATAATTTGTTTATTCTGCGTTCTGCTTCAGTTTTGTATACCCATCATTGTTAAATTTTGAGCAACTGGTACACAAAATGGAAGAACAATTCGCAAACAAGTTCGATATACATCGATTGCTACACGTACGGTCAGAGCGGCAGTGGTTACATAAATCCGGAGTTGGACGCGAGCCAGTAACTATCCTGTTCCAACCACCAATAATTTAACGTCACATACAGCAGACTTCGACAGATAAATGTTTTTAACTAGGTATAGTCCGCGCGGAACAAGTTGGCCGCGCCTTAGGTATGTGAGTGGTGGGACGGAGGGGCGGGGCCGCATTACTCAGTACGTGCGTTGCCAGCCGCCGCCTCACCCCTGTGCCCACCGCAGCGGCCAACTAGTTCCGCGCGGACTATACAATAACCTGTGTCATATATCTTGTAAATATGTCTGCCAATTGTTGGTTGTGATTTAGTTTTAAAGTTAGGAAAAAGTTTAAAATTTTTCGTTTTAGAGTAACGGAACATCTTGGACATTCAGTTCCGTATTTACCTTCCTGATCGGATTTTACATCGAGTAGAAAAGTTTATTTGATTAAGTATTGAATTCGTAGGTCTGTCAGTCGATATCCGTGTCTGTCAATATTGACTATTGACTGATGTCTTTTTTTACTTTATCAATAAAATATTACATAACGTCACGGTCGTATTCCCAGAAGGGTTAAGCAGAGGATGTACATATAGCATTCCTAAATTTCGCCAGTCATGTTTTAGTTCCATGTAATATAGGGCGAGCCTATTGCCATGAACCGGGCAAGAATCCAGACTCAGGGCTGCTACTGAGAAATTCCAGTCGGAAAACCCAAACATTCACACAATTTAGTGAACAATAAAATCCGATACTGAACCCCTATTCGAACAATATAGATTGCTGGGATTGCAGCATTTCTGCCTCGCAAACTTGTTCGGAATCTATGGCAGCAGACAGATTTGCATTCTATTTTTTAGTTTATTTATTTGGCTCACCAACAATTGAATACACTGATACAAATATATGAGATACAACCAATGGACTCAGTGGCGTGCATTGCATATAAGCATTTATTATAAGCAGTGCTTACCTCGATATCTATACTTATAATAAATCTGTAGAAGTGAAAATTCTGTACATTGAAAATATCAAAAAAATAAATGGCAGGGGGTGTTACTAGTCCGACACCGAACCCAAAAATGTGATTAAAAAAATTTTTTGTCTGTCTGTCGGTCTGTCTGTCTGTCTGTTTGTTCAGGCATCACGCAAAAACTACCGGTTCGATTACGATGAAACTTGGTATAATTATTCTTTAATATCCTGGGCACCACACTGAGTACTTTTTATCCCGGAAAAGTATCTATCTATATCTATATAAATAAAAACAAAAGGCCTGACTGACTGACTGACTGACTCATCAACGCCCAGCCCAAACCCTTGGACCTAGAAAGCTGAAATTTTACACGATGGTTCCTTTTATGATGTAGACCAGGAATAAGAAAGGATTTTTTGAAATTCAACCCCTAAGGGAGTTAAATAACGGATGAAAGTTTGTATGAAAGTCCGTCAGTTTTAAAGTTAGGACCTTCAAATTTTGTTTTTAGGCTGACTATTGAAAATTAATTTACACGTGTCTCAGCGTTTTTGATAATTCCACCCCCAAAGGGTTAAAAAGGGGGATGAAGTTGTGTATGAAAGTCCGTCAGTTTAAAAGTTAGGATCTTCAAATTTTGTGTTTAGGCTGACGATTGAAAATTAATTTATACGTGTTTCAGCGTTTTTGATAATTTTACCCCTAACGGGGCATGAACGACCTGACTGAGATATCAACGCACAGCCTAAACCGCTGGTCCTAGGGACTTGAATTTTGGAGGGTGTGTTCTTTGTAAAGAGTAGGTATCCAATAAGAAGGGGTTTTTGGAAATTCAATCTTAAAGGGGGTGAAAAGGGGGGATTTTGTTTGTATGAAAAATCTTATTCCTTGAGTTAATAACCTTGAAACTTGGGACGAATATTTATCTAAGTAAATTATGAAGTTTGGCATTTTTCGTTTTTCTAAACTACCCCCTAAAGAGATATTGGGGGGTGTCAAAATTTCTATGGAAGAATTTTAACGCGCTGTCCGATTAACTCGAAACTCTGTATTTATACTAAGGAACTAAGGACTAAAAATAATTAATAACGTGTATCAGGGTTTTTCGAAAATCTACCGCTTACTGTGTGAAAAGAGGTAGTTAATTTTAAAGGGGAGGTTTTTACTGATTACTTTTACGGCTTGATTAGGTCGAAAATTGGTATAAATAAACTTTGAGTCAAGTTATGAACACATCTTAAACGATTTTTCAAAATTCCACCCCTGTGGGGGTGAAAAGCGGGGATACAGTTTATTTGAAAAATCTGATTCCTTTGTTCTATAAACTTAAAAATTGGCCCGAATACTTATTTAATCTAAATTAATTATAAAGATCATACCAACATACATTTTCAAAACTTTAAGAGGAAAGTACGAATTTCACGCGGACGAAGTCGCGGGCAGAAGCTAGTATCAACATAAGCCTGTCAATTACATTTCAGTGTGTGTGCCCCACAATTAAGAAACTCACTAAATTATCATACTTAACAAAAAACAAAATCTTCATACAAACATGCGCGGCAGTAGGCAGTCACCGGACGGCCTACTCGGCTCCCGTACTATTCGCACATTGTCATTGGTCTTTACTCGTTCAAGTTAATACGACAAAATTTAAAATACGTACGTCTCACGCGTAATACCACGACGGTCGACCTTCGCAATTTATTACCCTTAAGTATGCATGCCTACTCAAATAACCACACTTTTCACCTCACTTTTTTGCTGATTAGTGACTTCGTTTGCCTAGACTAGACCCGGCCTAGTGCCTACCTGTTCTGAAAACCAATGCATGCCACTGAATAGACTTATAGACTAGTGTACCAATTTCTTACAGGTAAGCACATCATGCATTAGGTACTTATTTATCGATTGATGTTGAGTGCCTACTTAAAATTAGATGAGTTCTTATACTCACCGAACATAATTATGTTTTCGAACAAATGCTAAATAGGATTTATTCTTTATATATTTACATAATTTAAAAAGCTAACAATCTTAAAATAATAATATGTACAAGTATATAAAAAGGGAGGGAAAATAATCAAAGGGCATCAAAAAATTCGTCCGCATCACTGTCAACGGGAAACGTGCCCAAAAGGCTGGCAGCATTGCCACGTTGTATGGCAATGCTGATTCTTTGGCCAAAAAATAGGCCAGCCCTCTGGTCACGTGATGAGTCGACCAACCGCTTTTCGATATCTCGGAATACTAAGTGGGCACTCGGGCCCTATGGCCCTAGTGTTTCAACCCCAAACGGCTCAAATATGTAAGTTCCAAAGAGATTGGAGTATTTGCGCCGTTTGAGGTTTTCCGCACCTGCAGCAGCCGCCCTAGCGCAGCTTACCGTGCTTGGAAGATGGGATGGCGCAAGGGTGTCGACACACGTTGCATCCCACACCAAAGGCCTACCTTCCAAGGTATTATGGTCATCCCGTCTGGTCTCTTACCATCGTCGCGTGCCAAACCATTGGGTTCTAAAACAGCTGGCACCCCAGCGGTGACAAGAGCACGACAGATGATGTCATTGATGCTGGCATGCCGTGCTATCCGGCCTGCGCTTTTACTGCAGGATAAGCCATGGTGTCCGAGGCAGTCGACACCTAAATTAAAATTAAAAAATCAAATTCTAGTTACACACGTATTGAGATATTTACTGAAGGTTTTATTTTAATCCCCGCCTTTGACGTGGTTGTTGAGTGTGTGCATAGTTTTAGTATAGAAAAGCTCTCTGTGAAGGAGCTTATCCGGAAAAACACGTTTCTGGGTGCTGTGCTCCAATTTGAAGGGTATGGGTGTGGGTGTGACTTACATAAGAGACGATTCAGCTTTATTTATTTATTTATTTAATACTTCAAGCACATAAATGTACAGAGGCGGACTTAATGCCATAGGCATTTTCTACCAGTCAACCTTTGGGTGATGCAGAGACAAACAGCGGTAGGTGCAATCATGAAAATTAAGGAATAAATATTTTAAATATAAAGATACGCATAAACCTATTAAAACTATGAATATAATATATAACTAATTATATATAAATATGAGCTTTGTTTCTGGGAATGGCAGTGCCGTGTTGCATCATTATGCATAGTCAGGTACTGCAGATATCAATATTTGGCAGTGACCAGTTACTAACAGATTAACTGCATGCTTACAACAACGCATGCTTAGTCTTCTTCCTAAGTGTGAGATAGCTCCGTCTTCGCTCTTCTCCCTTCAATATTTGCATAGTGTTGTTGAAAGTATGGACGCCTGCACTTCTTAACCATGCAACCAGTCACGAAGCTGTGTTGTGTCAAAATGTTTTTTTTTCACCGACGAAAAAACGGAGGAGGTTATCAATTCGACGCGTATATATTTTTTTTTTTTTTATGTATGATCACGCATACCTTTTTACAGAGCAGTCCGATTTTGATAATTCTTTTTTTATTGGAAAGGCTATACCCCAAAGTTGGTCCCATTTAAGTTTGGAAAAAAAATCCAACCCTAAGGGTAGGAAAACAGGGGATGATTGATTGTAATGTATAACCACGTATAACTTTTTACAGAGTAGTCCGATTTTGATAATTCTTTTTTTTATTGGATAGGACATACCTCGAAGTTGGTCCGATGTAAATTTGGAAAAAAACTTTCTACCCTAAGGATGGGAAAATAGGGGTGATTTATTGTTCATTCACAGATTTTAATGCTGAGCTGTGTATTACAATTAAAATAAAAGGCCTATCTATGTTGGTATAATTATAAAGCCTGTTTTTTTTAAGTATTTTATTATACAAAAAATAATAGTTAAAGTAGGATTATACAGGGTGTTACAGAAAGGGTATATCAATACAAATGGGTTGAAGAGTGTATCTGGTCTAGAATCTCTGTACAAAATTTCAGCTCAAAAGCAGTAACTTTGAAAATGCTAATTTTTTTTTTATTTGGATAGTTTATTAAATTGAAATCATAACAAACGTGTCACCGCACTACGAGGGTCATTATCCTTTATCTGTAGTGTGTCTGTGCGCCTAGTACACGCACATCACGCCGCCGCGCGCCAGTGCAGCGCCGTGATGTCCGTGATGATATTAAGTTGCTTGTTTGGCGCCGACTCAAAATTCCTTAGCTATACTTGCATTAGTTTAAGAACTTATTTATTAAGGTAAAATAAAAAAGGTTTTTATTTTTTGCTTTTCAGTTTTTTCGGAGGTTTAATTTTTTTTTTAATTGTCATCTCGCGTGTGCTAACATTATCCGGTATATTTAAAATAGTCTTTCAGATAAAGAACAATGGGTAAAGTTGTATGGGCCCCGTACCCAAAAAAAAAGATGACTGTAGCATTATGAGCTATATCGGTATTCGTTGCCCTCATGGAGTAGTTTAATTAATCCTAAGACAGCATGTCTGAATTCACTTGGAGAAAAAAGATATTTAAGGAAGTTAAATTGGTTTTGAGAAGACGGTACCCAGAGACAAGGTTAATTGTAGCATTATGAACTATGTCGGTATTTGTTGACCTCATGGAGTAGTTTAATTAATCCTAAGACAGCATGTCTGAATTCACTTGGAGAAAAAAGATATAGGAAGTTAAATTGGTTTTGAAAAAACGGTACCTACCCAGAGCCAAGGTTAATTGTAGCATTATGAACTATGTCGGAATTTGTTGACCTCAAGGAGTAGTTTAATTAATCCTAAGACAGCATGTCTGAATTCACTTGGAGAAAAAATATATTTAAGGAAGTTAAATTGGTTGTGAGAAGACGGTACCTACCCAGAGACAAGGTTAATTGTAACATTATGAACTATGTCGGAATTTGTTGACCTCATGGAGTAGTTTAATTAATCCTACGACAGCATGTCTGAATTCACTTGGAGTAAAAAGATATTTAAGGAAGTTAAATTGTTTTAATAAAATAATAGGGAAGTTCATTATCTTTATTAATTATTGTAGTTACCATACTTATATTGGTTCTTATTCAATACTAGCTGGCCCGGCGAACTTCGTACCACCTTTCATTTTTTTTTGTTAATTTTTTCCCATGTTTTCTTCTAATATTCTTCTAATCTTCTAATATTTAAAAATATTATTTAAATAAACATGTATAATGAAATAAAGGAGTTAAAATAATAATTAATGAAAATAAATAACGTTCCATTCTTTTATTTTATTCTATTTAATAAAACAATTTAACTTCCTTAAATATATTTTTTTTCCAAGTGAATTCAGACTTGCTGTCTTAGGATTAATTAACCGCTCAGACCCAGACGTCATTTGACGTAACATCAAAAAAACTCCTGTCAAATACCAGATGTCACTCGCTGTGCGCGTGATTTATTACCCTGCTCACAAAAAATGGTCTACTGATGCTTATATGGGCTCAAGCCACTTAATGTAAACTGTTTTGGGTTTTTGAATAAACAGACCATAATATAAAATGCAAACAATATTCGTAATATCAGAATTGTATTTATAAACAAATGACGTCATCAGAGAATAGGTTGAAAGTGTGTTCGTTCCCGTGTTATGTCGATTTCTGATAAAACTACTACATGAATTTACACGAAACATTGCAAGTTACATTATGAATAGACAAGTAATCTAACAACAGCGTTTTTTTGAAAGTCCTACCTTACATTTTACTAATATTGAAACTCAAATTTCAGTGCGCCGAGCCGTTCAATTCCTATTACAACGCAATGACTGTAAACGCCCAATCCTAGTCATATTGAGTTGTTTCTAATTAAAAAAGTGTTACTAGGATACTACACAAACCTTTATTAACTGATAACTACCTATATCTTGTAAAAATATACCACTATAATTAAAAAATCATAAGATTTTCTTGAAGTATTTACGTAAAATTTTGTTTGACCAAAAAAAAAGGATTATTGATTGATTGTGATGTTATTTCGTGCAAATATTATCTACAAGGACGTATAATATGTTATAAACGAATATTCATCCACTTAACGTCGATTTTACACAAAAACTATTAAAATAAACAACATAGCATCATAACAAAACAGCACGCACTGCAGCTGCCATTAAGAATCGTAAAGTCTATTTTTAACTTTTTTTTTCCAATATTGCCAACCCATATTTTTCGTTTTGAATCATTTAGTCGATTAGTTTATCTACCGGACCATAGACTCAAACTGTTGCACAGGATATTAGACCGTATTTAACAGTAATAATAGAGGTTGAAGCCGCGTGAATCGGGTGGTGACAAATGGTGTCGGTGATGCCTGACGGGTGCGCGCCGGTATGTGACAAATGGGGACGCCGGGGATCGAACGGTACTACTCTATAAGGTCAACAAATACCGACATATTTCATAATGCTATATTTAACTTTGTCTCTGGGTACGGTCTTCCCAAAAAAATTTAACTTCCTTAAATATCTTTTTTCTCCAAGTGAATTCAAACATGCTGTCTTAGGGTTAATTAAACTACTCCATGAGGTCAACAAATACCGACATAGTTCATATTGCTACAATTAACTTTGTCTCTGGGTACGGTCTTCTCAAAAACAATTTAACTTCCTTAAATATCTTTTTTCTCCAAGTGAATTCAGACATGCTGTCTTAGGATTAATTAAACTACTACACGAGGTCAACAAATACCGACATAGTTCATAATGCTACAATTAACCTTGTCTCTGGGTACGGTCTTACTCGTTCTCCTTTGTTTTAAGAGTTGAACTGCCCTTGTTAATATTTCTTCTTCGTCTCATACGATAATCTTTCTACTTGATTAGTGTAGAGTAGCTCCGTCTATCTACCTCTCTCTCGTATCCGCTATGCAATGCCGTCTCTTTCTTCATCAGTAACTTTATTGCTTTGTTCTAGAGCTGGATGGACTGAAGTGTGATGCAGTAGTTGCGTCTATATACCACGCCTTCAATATTTCCGTTATGCCATATCTTTCTTCTTCAGTAACTATGTTATTTTGTTCTAGATCTGGATGGACTGGAAGGTGAGGATTGTGTTTAGCAGCGGTTCACACAGCACTGCTTTGGGAAGCGGCGTACACCCCGCGCTGCCCGCGCCAGTGGTCGCGCGTCCCATCACACAGGTAACCACTCACATCATGGGCCACTTTACCATCGTCATCTTACCCTTTTCTTGATTTTATAGTCAATGTAGTAATTATTTTTTTTTCTATTCATCTCGCAACATCACCAGACATCACCACCATCTCAGCATTCTAATTCTTCTTATCAATATTTATTTAATTACAAAGAAACCACCACAGGTAACAATCATAGTATAATTATCACTAGGTTCACATTATCGGTTTTCACTGATTATCACCCAAGGCGTAATCGCACAAAATGGCAGTAAAAAACTTAGTTCACAAAATTACAGCTACAAGGTCTAAGTAAGTCTAAGGCAGGAGACCAAACACGCCAGGTAAAGTACATAATTGAGACAAAGTAACATTATTTAGGGCTGACTTGTCAGTCATCTAATAAATTAATTCGAGGAAAAATGTTGAAATTTTGACGGTTATTTCATACAAAAAATATCAAACGCCAATTTATTCTTCGAATAAAAGTTATCTGGCGATGGAAAAATTAGCCCAGATAACTTTTATTCGAAGAATATAATTGACATTTAGAGTGAAGGATTTTTAAATCCGTGGAAAAATGGAGAAGTTTTGAAGTTATTCTTCCGAATGACTTCAAAACAAACATTTAAATAATAAAACAATTAAACCGGTCATTTTCCTGAATGCCGCGAAGTTATTATTCTGGTGTTTTTGTGTTGTAACGTTTTAGATAGTAGCAATAGCGCCCAACGTTGATTGATGCCCAACGGATTGCAATCGATGCTGGACAAAGGATCATAGATTGCCAAAACGATCTGCTCTGGGTCGTTAACATCCAATGGCGAGCTCCTACACTAGAACGTTTGTGGATGGATGATCATTTAGATTGTTGAATAAATCATAGATGTTTTCGTGTCCTGGAACATTGATGTTTCTGTGACAATTTATTTCGTATGCACTTTCTTGTCCACTTTATGATTCCACCATCGCCCTTTTACCACATGACAACCAGACGTACTGCAGCGTACCATCCGCACTTGGTTGAAATCCCGACGAGTCGCACTCAGCGCTTCTCCTCCACTTTTATTATGCGCACAGCCAAAGTGTGGAACTCTCTGCCGGCATCTGTGTTCCCTCCCACATTTAACCCGTCTGCCTTCAAATCAAGAGTGAACAGGAATCGGCTGGGCACGCTTGTTTCATCATAGACCGCATCTACGCTTTCCATCAGGCGTGATCGGGGTCAAGAGCGCGCCCATTTAGCAATAAAAAAAGGTCTTCAGATTCTGAAAACAATATTATATAGGTTTCGGTCCATACAACATATCCTATACTTTTTCAAACCCTTTCTTACATATTATAAATTCACTCTTATTAAATAATTATTTAGATCTTTTGAATCATATAGGGAAGACAATTTACTGCATCACTGTACAATAACGTCATCAGTTGGAGCACGGGACCCGATCACGGGACTGAAGTCTCCGTGCTTCACCCAGGTGGAGAAACTAGGTGAAGCACGGGTCCGGACCCTTCTTTTTACTATTTTCACTAGGTCATAGTTCAAGAAATATTGTTTTATTTCTTTTCCTACGTTAAAGGCTCTGCCTATACTTAGGACACCGTAGAACGCTCAGTTTTTTTGGTACAGTTAGGTTAACTATTATATTTTATGTAATGATAGTGAATGGAATTCAACCAACTAAAGAAATACCTAAAAATATTCCACTGAATATATGCATTTATTTTGCAATTTAATTAAAACTGCAAAATTACTTTTATTTTGGTGCTCATTCGATACAACAAACGCATCGCTATGTTGAACCTTATTTCAAATCAAATCTCAAATCGTTTATTGCAATCCATAATGTACAGTTGGTAAATAACAGGTGGTAAATAAAAAATAATAGAAACAATTTTATGGACCCTGTCGGGCACAGCAATTTTTTTTTTCTTGTCGTGATGCGCTTTTGTCATTTATTTTTTAGTTAGCTTCTTACCGCGACTTAATAAACTCTTCTTCTCTTCTCAGGTCATCGAAACAGGAGAAGAAGGAAGCCAGTTCCTGTACCGCATCACGTGGGCGAGAACGGGGCTGTCAAAGTCCAATGGACCAGCTCAGCCACTTTATGAGTGAAAGACTGTATCAGCGTGTCAGTGATATATGATTGTGCACTTTAGATTCGCTGCGCAGGGTTCATTTTGGATTGAAAGGGATAATGTAGTGATGACCTTTTAGACTGCAGTGCTTTACCTTCGGGTGAAAATGTACTATTAGTGATATGTTATCGTAAAGATTTTAAGCTTGCTGTGCACTTTCTGAACTGTGGTTTTGGTGTGATCCGATTGTAAAATGGTGCTTAAAGCAAAAGGTGTCCTTCGCATGAACATTTTTAGTGACGCCTTCAAACCTCAATGTCGCGTGGTATTTCTTGAAAAAAGTATCAACAAAACAAATAATGACTACTGTGAACGTGGGCCCGCGTGGTGGATTACGGCCCACTCCCTCTCACAGAGAGGAGGCCTGTGTCCCAGCAGTGGGAACATTATAGGCTGATTATGTTATGTTATGTTATGTGAACGTTATAGTGTCGCCTTTGACTCTTATATAGAAGATGTATTGTAACTATTTGGCAGCAACCATCTTGCTTTTGGCTAGCAAGAAAACTCAGTTACTTTTATGTTATGTAGATCTATGGATTTTTTTTTAAACCAGTGTGCAGTCTAACCCGTAATTCAGCATAAATGATTCTAGACCCCCTGGCGTAGAAATTGTTCGACGGTTATCAATAAGAACTCTTAGTTGCTTTAGAGGTATGAGGAACAGGGTGTAAAGTTCACTCATCCTCCATAGAAAAGGGAGGATCCTCCGACCAGACGGGTGTTGTGTCTGACAGGCAACTGCGCGATGATTCATGTCGGGCCGTTGTTTATATGTTAGTTGCGCGGTAAACTCTGCTTGCGAGATGCAGGATTACGTGCGACGTCAGTATGACGCGTAGTTCGCATGTGGCGTTTGTAGAAACCGCTACAGCTCCATACATTTTGACCGCGTAGGTATTGTAATTTTCTATGAAACAGCAGATTTTTTGAAGTGAAAACTTTTTTTTTAATGGGTAAAAAATGTTAAACTTGCGCCAGGACATCGCGTCAGGACACGTGACCTGATCGAAAATTCGTAAGGCCTCATTTACGGAGACGCGGGGCGTCGTGCGTTGCGTTGAGCGGCGCGGCCCGCACTGAATTCAAATATATGGCGTTGTATGAATGCGTTTACGGAGAAGCGATTTTAGACGCGTTTGTTTGAATTAGGGCGTTTTTTGCGGCCGAGCCCGCGGATGGCACCGACGCGTCCCACGCGGCGTTTATCGCGGCGGCGCACGCAGCGGCAATTCTCGATGAAGCTATGTCCGAGGCGGAATCTTCTGTCGGTCTTATTTAGAAATCGCGCAACACAGACGAGTCACCGTCGCAATGGAGTATGATATGATCATGCTGCAAGTTGCGACACGTGCGCTCCCATCTCTCGCCAACATAAAACTAGTCGATTTGATCGAGGCGAGCGTGAGCCGCCGCGATGTCCGCCGCGGGCGCCGCGGCGGGCACCGCCACGCTTCCCGTCTCGCTTCTCTATGAACATGGTCGTATATTGCTATAAGTTTGTGTTTACGCGTGCGATGATGCGTGCCGCTTCACGCGCCGCCCCACCGTAAACAGAAAAAACGTCCGACGCGCCGCGAGACGCCACGCCACACGCGACGCGAGACGCCCCGCGTCTCCGTAAATGAGGCCTAAGACGGATGGAGTGTAAACAGCCGGCGCGGCGTAAGAGAGGAAGTATCCCCCTCTCTTTCTACGGCGCGGCGCAAATGTATGCCTGCTGTTTCGTTTAGGCGGCGCAGGGCGCTTGCGCGAATGTTCGTGTGTGTTTATGTTACAGCGTGTCACGCGCATCCATGGATGGTGACAGATGATGGCTCGACCGTCTGTGTAGTGGCCACACTGCTGTGTATTTGTAAAATTCGTGTATATAAAGTGTTTAAAATATGGAAATTGAACAAAGTGCATCTATTAATGAAAAATATCAAAAATGCACAACGTTAATATTCAAGATTTCTCTTCTGCCGGCACTCCCGGAGTGCAACCCGTCTTTTTTTTATTTATAACCGACGAAAAATTTCTACATTAGCGGGTCTTAATATATTGTGTAATCATAATATGCAGAATTCATGGTTCAAGTTTGCGCACTGGTTGATTTTTTTTCCTGTATATTGTACTAAGACTACAGAACCTTTACGGCGTATCCATCTATCACTAGGAAAATGCTGCACTAACATAGATTGTACGTCAACAATATTTATTATTATTGCCCAGACTTTGCACCAATAAATCGTCAACAGCTGACGATAGATCAGAAGGCGTAAGGCAAGCTTTTCTTGTGTGTTGTGATTAATGTACCATGTAAGGTGACATTCGAATTTGTGCTTTAAACACATGTAAATAATGTTGTTTTGTAATATAAACTTGTAATTATAATTAACGTAGATTTTGTAAAGGGAGATGCTGTTTGTGACTAGCAGTGTACCTATATAGTCGATATTGTCTGTTCTAAACATATTATACATTAAAGTCGCTTTTCATGTCTGTCTGTATGACCGCATTGTTCTCCTAAACTTCGCAACAGCGGGTATACTCTTTAAGTGAAAAAAGAAAAGAAAGAAAGAAAATACGTTTATTTGCGGCAAACATGACGCACCAAAAAACACAAAAACAAAATTACAAGTTGGGAGAAAACATAACTAGAGTCATTTCCACGCAAAACGGCCATCGCGTGCAAGTAACGCGCGGTGCGCGGGCAACTGCATCAATGAAGATACGGAACCCGTCCGAAAGTAGTACATTCGTCAAATGTGTTATCATTCCTTAGTTCGAACTAAAATCTCAAAACAATTCAATTCAGTTTTCGAAAACCGAATTAATCTTACATATGTCCATAAAGGTGCATCCAGACAGAGCGAGGCATGCGCCGCAAATTATTTTTTTTATATGTACGGTTGCCTCAGGCTGAGGCATTTAACATACAAAAAAAGGGTTGCGGCGGCGGCGCATGCCTCGCTCTGTCTGGATGCACCTTTAGAGATACGGAGTAGGATACGCCCGTAACTTCGGTTGAAGCTACGGACTTCGTACCCCCCCCGTAGTCCCGGGTCTTCGTAGACCCCCGGTTTTGATGCGGTTTTTACGATCATTTATGGAATTTATTCCAGAAGGTTTATGTGTGCAAAACATTAATATTAAACTTACATATACTATATAATATTTATCTGATATTTCAAAAGGATTGCTTATACTATTCGTACTTGGATGACAAACTTAATACGTCACGAAATTATTTTGTGCCGCCATTTTCTTGCCTTCGGGAAGACGAGTGATGAGATTAATAATATAATACTTTATTATATTAGAAGTATTGTGCTCAATTAGGCCATATTTCTACGTTATTGATAAAATTGCAGCATTTTCAAGTAAATGTTTTCTAGCGAGTTATTGAGACAGTAATAAAAGTAATTTATAGAAGCATTGTTACCATTTATTGATTTGTATTTAACAACGAATTTTCTTAGCGTGCCGATAGCAATCTATATGGACTTGGCCCAGAATTCGGCCATCACCAGCGTCCACCTGTTAATGCAACGTGCAGCTGACAGGACACGCAGGACACGATATTAAGTGTCCCATTGTTTGTGTTCCAAGACGGAATAAGCATACTATCCAACCAAGTTAAATAACAAATAAAATCTAGGTATGTACGACTAGACACCTACTATTTTTTTTTATTGGATAAAATTCTAGTTATCTATACATATATATAAAATGACATGCTTTTCATTGGTAAGCACATCACCTGCACCTTTATTGCGTCACTATCCATTCATCACAATCTGAATCATTTTGAAGGATATTGCTAATCCATTGCTTCATATGTTGGAAAAAATTGCCTGCTCAACAACGTCAATAACGCAATGAATGTCGTTGAACTGCCTAAATGAAAGTCATTCCTAATGTTAGTGTGTTACGCAATCGCGTACATTAGGAATGGCTAATCCAGCGGGGTAATCACCCCGCTGGATTATCACGTAGGGTACTTACGTACGTACTTTTAATCCCGGTAGTACGTTCCCTTGGGATAATTTCCGGAACCCACGCGAATTAATTTATACAAAGGAATATAATATTATTTGTTCAGTCGTCTTTCTCTAATTGAATATTAGGCTTTATTCACACAATGTTTTTTATTCGTACATGTACAGTTCGCGTCAAATAACTTTGCCGCTCTGAAACTAGGCTTTCCGAACGCTGCGCATGCGCGCTGCTGTTTTATTCCTATGATTAAACTACTGCGCAGTGATTTGTTGTTCAGAGCGGCAAAGTTATTTGACGCGAACTGTAATGCCGCTTTAAATTAATATTATCATACTGTCAAACTCCATTTTGAAATAATAGAATCAGGGATTTTAAAAAAATTAACAAATTACCACACTACGTTAGTTTGCCAATACAATAATTGTCCGTATTTGTCAATAATGACACTTGTGGTTTTAATATACAGATCAGTCAGAAGCCCGAAAGTATGACAGCCAATCTTACCAAGGGGTATTGTGTAGTACCCAGTAACTGGGTTGTAGAGGTCATATAGGCAGTCGCTCAATGTAACCTACTGGTATTCAGCTGCATCCGGTTACACTGGAAGCCGACCCTAACTTTTTTGGAAAAAGGCTAGGCAGATGATGATGAGACAATTTGACAAATAATGTATTTCCCTGACTTTGGGGAACGGACTTCGGCTTAGGGCAACACTGAGGGAGGACAGCAAAGAACAGTCTGGATCAGATTAACCAAAGCATAGCAAAGACCAGAATTACTAACATACCAGTAAAAAAATGGCTGTTCCCAAATAATATATGACTGTTGTTTTTCTATATTCTCACCGTATTCCTGTATTGTTTTAGATAAGTAATATATATATTAGCTATTATATTAAAATAATATTGTCAGGTTTTCAACCCGCGACTTGGTGCTTGAAAAGCGGGTCCAAAAACCTCCAAGTCACTTTAATTTTTAAGAAAAATATAATTTATTTCTTAACAAAGCAGGGGTTATAATTACGGGCTATGAAATATTTTATCGTGAGAGTTAATAAAAAGGGTATGAAACGATAAACTGATTATTCTTAATTATTATTATAATAATGTAATATATCTAATTAAAATTATGTAAATATAGTATAAATATTAAGATTTGTGATAAATACTAAATACTCTGTTATATTATTAAATATCTGAATAGTTTTTATAACACTGTAACATACTATTTAAAACAAAAACTACTATTAAGTATAGATTTCCATCAACGATTTTTGGTAATGCTGTGTATATGTATATATTACTACTGCTGCGAATTATGACATTTCTGGTAATATTTTGTGATGCCAACCTTATAATACCGACTATTTTTGATACCTACCTAATAAAATATTATATCTATGGACTCCTACGTAATAAAACGATGTTCCTTCGTCTATTTTTTTATAAGTAACGAATTGCAGATGTTGATCGGTAAATCTGCTGCCAAACTGCAGATTAGGATATATGCAATTTGAATGTAATATATTATGCAATATCTATAATGTCTGATGTATAGAGTATGCTAATTTTAAACAAAAGTAGTCCGATTTGCAACGTTCTCAAGTAGGTAATCTTAAGCCGCTGCTGTGATGAGAACAAGCACTAAATAAGATTTTTGACTGTTGCAAAACAGCGGTACAATAAATTATTGTCCATGTGAAACCAGCCAAAGATCATATCGCACACTTAGATCTAAACAGCGATTAACCCATTCGCTACGGCGGACGCCTTTCGGCGTTTTTTTTTATAATATTTAGGTGCGAAATACGCCCATCGGCGTTTTTTTTTTTTATTGCTTTTATCTTGGCAAAAACAAGTAAAAAAATTATACTTGCAATATATGCACATTGATTTTTAAATACAAATCCAAACTAATATTATAAATGCGAAAGTAACTCTGTCTGTCTGTCTGTCTTTTCTTCACGCCTAAACTACTGAACCGATTTAGATGAAATTTGGTATAGAGATAGTTTGAGTCCCGGGGAAGGACATAGGATAGTTTTTATCCCGATATTCCCACGGGATCGACACTTATGCGGGTGAAACCGCGGGGCGCAGCTAGTAAATAATAAATCGACGTTCCATATTATCCTAATGAGGTACGGAGGACGCCCATCGACGTTCGCGACGAAAAGTCCAGCACTTGGCTAATATTTGTAATTTTTACCGCCGTAGCGAATGGGTTAACTCAAAAAAAACACTTTTTTCAGAAAAGTTGAAAAACTGATTACCATCTCCCTGTGCACTACAGGAGTTTGCTGTATTGATCAATACTTTCTAAATGCAGATAGAACAATGATGTTATAAGTTTTTGCATCACTAGGTTGGTCACTAGGTAGTGAGTTAAGGAGTTCGATGCATAGGTACATCATATATTTAGATTTTAGAGTTAGCTCTCTTTAGATCTAGGTGTGCGATTATAATCAGTTTAGCAAACAGTTTTATTTCCGGAAGGTTTTACAAAAAAGATGTTCTTATAATTATATATAATATTTATGTGTTACATAGTAATAAATACATAATATTATGACTGTTCTATTCTCTGTCGTCTACTATAATAGCTGGATTATCAAATTAACTCGATGTTGACCGTTCTTATTTGAATTTCATAATAAAATTATGACGAATTTTTATGAGTGTCTGCTTTTATTACCTACCAGCCATAAACATTCCCAGTCGAAAAATTACTTTAAGCACACGACATAAAAATAAAAAACACTATACCAGTTTTCTAACGATGGTGAAGGAAAACTTCACCGTTTTGGGAGCAATGGTGATGAAATTATTTACACAAAGTAAAGTGCCAGCCTGGGTTCGAACCCACGACCTACGAGTACAACTCGGAAATCGAAGCTGTGACCACTGGGCCACCACTAATATAAAAAATATTATACATCTATGTATAATTTTGAAATGATTCTGTAATCTGTATCAATTTTTTAAAGAAACCTAATTTCCATTAAACTTCCGTGTAAATGTTATTACAGATGATTTGTCACACTTGAACGAAGGCGAGCTAGCAAACACCTAAATTAATTCGTTAATTCCACGTTAATGTGAACAACTCGAGTGGAAATGAGATGTCTGCTTAAGAATCACGGGGTGTGTGGTCCCATTGAGAGCGATGAGTGTTTTTTTAGGTTTGAAATAATAAATGTCAACCTGAAGAAGAATCAAACTGTTAATCTCACTGACAAGAAATTAACCGATGCGGAGCTGACTTATGCCCGGTTTCTGAAAAATTCTTAAACGGAGTTTAAACTTTCAATAGCTGTTGATTCGACATACTATTTAAGCGAATTCCTTCCTTATGCTCGGTTTTTGAGGTTCTCAGATAAACCCTCGATAACAGTTCACTCGACTTTTAAGCCAAATTCTTCCTTAATGACGTGTTCAGAAACAAGATATCGAACCAATAATCACTATCGAATGGATAAACTCCGTTTGAAAACCTCAGAAACTGGGCAATAGAAAAGGTAAGTAAGTAACTAAGTATGATTTTTCTTGTAATATATAAAAAATTAAAATAAATAAACCCCTCTTTGATTTCTGAGTTTGTTTCGGTATTTCTTCTCAAGGATCAGTCAGCTAGGAAATGCCGGCGCCATCTAGATTTTAAAATATTGACGTGTAAAAGGGTCTAAAAAGATCTACTTACTTAAACATCTAGGGTCTTACCACAAAAACTTAAACTCAACTCAAACTCAAAGCATTTATTTCAATTAAACCATTTACAGGCACTTTTGAATTGTCAAGAAGTCAGTCAGTCAGTCAGAAAAAATGAAGCTAGTTGCCCATTCCAAAGCGTAGGTGCCTATGAAGAAGAACGGGCAAGAAACTCCATGGACACTCTTTTAAATCAAAATAATGTGGTTACAAAGTCTTGGTTACATCATTCATGTTAAAAATTATACACGTGAGAACGATGCAGAACGTTAAAAGCGTCCATAATGAAAAGATGAGAAAAAACAACAATTCAAATAATAAATTAAAATAAGCCATGGCAGCAAAGAGATGACCAGTCCCTACTGACGGCGCCCGTTCACGAACATGACGCATGCATCAGCACCATTCAGCTCAACCATTTTGAAGGGAGCTAAATGATCCAACACTCACAATGAACAAACACTTGTTTAACGTGTGTCTAATGTCAGTGTTACGTCAAAGTCCATATAATAATGTCGTGTTTAAAAGGCGTTTAGCCTAAACAACTAATAAACATTGTTTTGTGGTAGTAAGGTTAATTTCATTTGAAGAAGCTTTTACTTGGTCCTGTAGCGGTATCTACAACGCCACATGTGAATTACGCGTCAATACTGACGTCACGCGAAATCCTGCATCGCGCAAGCAGAGTTTACCGCGCAACTAGCATATAAATACAACGTCCCGACATCAATTGTCGGGCAGTCATAATTACTGTGCATTAAAGTAATTGCGTATTTTTTTGAACGTATGCAGTGAAACCATACCTGCTTCTAAACAATGTATCTTTTTTAATTAGACCGTGTAATTATTCGAACGTATTTACTTGATAAACAAGTACTTCTACCTACTTATATCTAGAAACAATACTCTTCTACTATTGCGTATTTATATTTATTATGATTGGCATGAAATACATAATTTAAAGGTTAATAAAATTAAATAAACGACCATAAATACACTTCGTCACTGCATTCTCAAGATATGTTCGCCATCTTACGTGCATCACACGCTACAACGCTCCACGCGACGGTGCGCGGTAAATAGGGCCTAATTTCCTGCGCAGAAGCGTATATAATGAATTTGTATGTAAAAAATCACGCGCGGATAACGCGCCCCGTCGCGTGGCGCATTGTAGTGTGCTTTTTGTCTACTCCATGCACGACAGAATCAGGAATCAGGTTTTATTGCCTCAGTATTAATAATGCATCGTAATGTCAATGCTGCAGAATGAAATTTAGCGTGCATTCCGAGTTAGGACTGTAATCGATATTATCGATTTGAGCGTGCTTAAACCCGTACCGAATTAGGTTTAAGCACGCTCAAATCGATTATATCGATTACATTCCTAACTCGGAACGCGGCATTAGCCATCTTCTCTACATGACAGACCGAATAAAAACGTGACACAACCAAACTCTGAAACCTAAATAAAAAAACATATCACACTTAATATTGTCTATACAGCCGTTTGAGCGTGAAGAAGTAACAAACATATAAACACACCCCCCCACACACACACTCACAAACTTTCGCCTTTATAATATTATGTGTTACAGTTTTCTCACGGATATCGAGTTTTCTTAATCAAACACTGCTTCAGCAAAGAGAAGACCAGCGTAAACATAATATCAAGAACAAGAAATTTAAAATATATCTCTAACTGAAAGGAAACTCCAAATTGATTCTCAGGCATTTATTTTAGTTGAAAATAAAGAATAATCATAACATTAACATCATTAGTTGATAAAATTCATTACTTGTTATTAAAACAGTGTACATACCTTAATTTTTAAACAGCACTTATACCACAATTTCGGTTTTAAGGTCACAGCTCATTAGAGCCACCCGGCACCCACTCCGCACCGCCTCGTCGCACGGCGTCCACTCGTTGTCGACAGGTGGTCCACGGGTGGACGCCGCGTTATCATCAATAAACGTCGCGCGGTCAACCAGTGGACCCCGCGCGGTTAACGAGTGAACGCCGAGTGGTCAACGAGTGGACGTCGCTTGGTCCACGAATTTTCGAAGGTCTGTTAACAATTGGCACTAGCTCTACACGTGTGTTTCGTAATGTCAAATTTTACAAACCGTGAATTGGCACTCATAGCTGTCGCGCTTGATGAAGAAGAAAATTAAAGACGCTACAAAAAAAAGCAAAAACGATACGTCCGACTCGTTCGAAGGAAAGGCTGGGAATGAAGGGAGGGTGGGGAGCGGCGCATCGCCAAGTATCGTCCTCGCGTGAATCATTCGCGGGCAGCGCGCGGTGCACTCGGGACCCGCGCGTTGGCAACGCGCAGTCAACGCAAGGCAAGCATGCGAGCAGCGAGTTGTCACGCTACGGAGTTGATATAGTGAGCGCATACCCATACAAGTCCATATAAAGAATACTAGCCGCAGGAGGCGAGGCGGTGCGGAGTGGGTGCCGGGTGGCTCTAATGAGCTGTGACCTTAATGCGCTCACGTAAACTACGACTTATTTTTAGTCTATTCGACACGACTTCCGCAGCAGAACTGACTCGACCCCGTGCACGTTGCGCTTGCGCTTAAAAATCCCCTCCCACACTTGGTGGAAGGGTGCAACGGAGCGGCGAGCGAGTCAGTGTTGCCAGGACGAAAAAAAAACTACTTAAAAATATACTTCGAAAATTATTTCTAACGCTTATGAAATTAAATATATGACTTACTATAACAATTCCTAACTGATTCCTAACACAACTTAATTTAAGTAAACCTTTAATCTAGAAAGAGTTATAACTTGTAAACAAACTTGCCTGTTATCTTTCAACTTAGCTTTACAAGTAACGACGTAGCATCTGTAGTTGGGATGATTGAAAACGTTCAAATAAATCCAGTACCTTGTACAGACGCCAGCACATCAACCTACTACAATCTGTCAAACTTCTTTAATAGATTTTCAACTTTATCACTAAATTATAAGGTTCAAAGTTGATTGGGAAAATTTGACAGTTTCGGGTAGGTTGATGTGCTGGCGTCTGTACTTAATTTTAATTTAGACATTCATGAAAATTGCGACGACTCAGAGATAATTTATAAACTTTTAGTTACTCAAATCTTTTGCCATAAAGGTCTGTGAACACTAATCCATGTAACCCTCGAACTAAGGAATTTTCCGTTTTGTCCGTTTTGTTCGTTGAATTTTTATTCTATTCTTCTTCTTTCTTAATTACATATTATACTATTTTTTATATTTATATATACAACACATAATAAAATAAATAAAATTAGCCTGTATTTTTCCACTCCATTGCAAACGCATCCCTAATCTCTTTCTATTTCTCTCTTTTTATGGCTGTTTGGGACAAGTCTTTATCGAAAGAGACCACCCCGTCGTCATGACAGGTGACATCCGGGTGAAAGTCACGTATCGTGAAATAAAAAATTCGTAAAAACTTAACGATACCTCATGTCGACGACAGGTTTAGTGAATTCAGTCACAGACATATTGCAATTTTATTTGCATTAATTAATGCTATTCAAATTTAAAATACCTGAACGTGTCTGTCCGCATACACAGTACACAAGCCTTAACAAGAACGACACTAAAAACTTCGTTTGAAACTGGATACGAAAACCCGCTGCAAATTCATAGCCTTACACATCAGTTAGCGAATACCTTCAGATCGTTAAAACATTCACAGTAAAAAGGTTTAAGTTTTGGTACTTTAACTGAGATAATACTATTTTCTGTTGATTGTAAGCCATATAATTGGATAATGGACATAATTGGACAGGTTTCTAAAGTCATTATGCAAAATACGTAAATTTTATATGTTTACTAGCTGCACCCTGCGGTTTCACCCGCATACGTGTCGTACCTGTAGGAATATCGGGATAATAACTATCCTATGTCCTTCCCGGGATGCAATCTATCTCTTTGCCAAATTTTATCAAAATCCGTTCAGTGGCTTAGGCGTGAAAAGGTAACATACAGACAGACAGACAGAGTTACTTTCGAATTTATAATATTAGAATGGATATGGATTTTGAGAAGGTACTACTTTTTGGGTTATCTGTATTCCTTACTAGCTGATCCGACACTCATTGTCCTGACAACCTGTGTTCACAGTTATTTTACCTCTGGCAGCAGCAACCTAACAGAAACCTTATTGTAACAAGAATAAAGCGATTATTCCCAATGTCCACTACTTTTTTGGCCACCACTGGGGGACAGCGAAACAACTTTTAAAATTATTCTCGTTGTCCACCACTGGGGGACAAATTTGTAACCTAACCTCAAAACACTTTAAAGTTGCTTCTGCATCATCTCCGGTTTTTATATACACGGTAGGGGTAGCAGCCAAAAGACCACGTAAAGTCGGGGGTGCCCCGATTCGGTTTTGGAACAGATTCGACCTATTCAAACCATGAAGTGTCCCCCAGTGGTGGACAACAAGAATAATTTTTAAAAGTTGTTTCGCTGTCCTCCAGTGGTGGCCAAACAAGTGGCGGACATCGGGAATAATCTCTTTATTCTTGTTATTAACATATAGGCTAGTTTTTATCCCGATATTCCCACGGGATCGACATTTACGCGGGTGAAACCGCGGGGCGCAGCTAGTAGTCATATATACTTACTGATTCAAGTAATATTATGTATGATGATAGGGAATATGTGGCTTCATTACAACTATCAGTAACAGGGATTTATTGAGCAAGTCTACGTCTGTTATGTAAACGATATTACGTATAAAGGTCATATTTGTATGAAACGCCTACTCACATTCGCTTCGTGAATGTGAACATTATTTTCATGAAAATAAGGTTCACATTGAAACGCTTGCTTTGCTGAGAAAAGTTAAGCCAAAGTGCGATCTATGAATCCTTGCTCTGTACAAACAAACTACGTAGAACTCGATCCATTTGTTACATATTAAATCAGAATATAGACACTGTCATGTCCGCGGGGGCGCCGCTATCTAGTATCCGGCGAGATCTGTTATATGAAACGGATTCTTGGAACCAATACCAACGATCATTGAATATTAGTGAAATGTAGCAAGCGAAGCAAGGAAAACCTGTTCAGGTGGAAATTTATAGACGACTCCGCCTTGGAGTGTAAATGTGGTGCTATTCCTCAAACGATGGGACACTTAATATCGTGCCCTGCGTGTCCTGTCAGCTGCACGTTACAGGAACTGATGGACGCTAGTGATGGCGCCAAACAAGTGGCCGAATTCTGGGCCGAGTACATTTAGATTGCCATCGACATGCTAAGAAAAAGAAGTGAAATGTTACTTTCGGGGAAACTCATAATAGTGAATTTATCGAAAATGGAATGAATGAATCGAAGTGAATAATGAATGCGCGCGATGATGTGTGCGTAATGAATTGGATATTAAACACAAATTAGCAAAGTTCAAAAAGACATAAAAGTCATAGTATTAATATTTATATTTAGTCAGTTGTTATTTATAAAACACAAATCATGTAAAATATCTTCTGGTATAATGCATGCCACGAAAGATGAGATTTGACACACCACGTGGTTTGACTTACGAAGTACCTAAACGATTTTAGGTCTCTTTAGTGGTATGAGGTCTGCGCGCGGGACAGGATCGGACGTCATAGGGGAGGCGGAAAGAGCGCGGGAGGCGGGGTCAAGTCTCACCTTTCGTGGCGCTAACTATAAATTACCATTAGCAGCTGGCTTAATTTAAGCATATAAATTACTTTTTTTTGCTATTGTGCGCAAATATATTCAAGACCTCGCCCTTTTTTTCATATAAATGTGCATATCATTATAGTTTATATGTTGGCTTATATTATGTAAATATTTACAGAAGCAATACCTAAATAAAAAGACAGACCTTGCCTGTTTAGAATACTAAGGTTTATTTGTAACGCCTACTCAATTTTAGTTCGCAATTGTGCACAAGCACGTCTTACTGCATGAATGCTTAGCTGTAAGAATTATTTTATAAGTACCTACGCATAATACCAGTTTTTTGTTTTTTTTCTTCTTCCTATTGTCTTTGCACGGAATACAGCTCTTAAATCATCGGAAGCCTTTTATTTCAATAATTCTGGATATAAAACCCCAACATGGTCCTTCGAGCCGGATATTAATGACAATAATCAGTGGAAATAAGAAAACTACGGATTTATACTGGAATTATAATATTGAAGATTATTGAAGTAGCCCGGTACACGAAGTCAAAAGGTCAAGGCGAAGGTCAACTTGGAAATCTTGCTATATTTGGAGATATTGGATAGCTGGATGTGGATAAATACAGTGTTCAGTGGATAATATTATTGATAAATACCCAATACTCTTAATAAGGTTTGTTTTAAGGTAATATTTCGCGTAAGTTTCCGAAAATTGTTAAGGTTAGTACTACCTACCTATTTTATTTTACTTTGATTGTTATAACCAGATAATTAATTTATTTGCAGTTAACCGATTACATTATTTAAACTAAGCTGAATCTAGGTGTATTGTTTATAAAGCGATTATATCAATATATCATTAAGCATTAGTGTAGTTTTTCAGCTAAGTTATTATTAGTGTAAGGTGGTATAAAACAATCTGTTAGGTAGATTACTGTAATAAATGATTGTACTTTAACTTTTTGTATTTCAGCTGCAAGACATACTGTTATTGTGAGGCATTTACTTATACGTTACTTAAGTGTAAATTTTGTATATTTCAGTGTAATACCGGTGTCTCAAAATGACTGACAAGGAGTTAATTAAAAGAAGGGCAAGTTATAAGGGACGTTTGACAGCTTTCTCTAATTATGTCAATGATTTGGAAGATTCGTTGAATCCATCACAGGTGTGCGAATTGCAACTACGTTTGGGTAAGATAGAAAATTTATTTGTACAATTTGACGAGGTTCAATTAAAATTGGAGTGTTTAGTCGACGACGTAAATAGTCAACTACAAGAGAGAATCGAGTTTGAATCTATATATTACAAGATCTTTTCTAAGGCTCAAGAGTTACTTACACGTAATTTAAAAACAACTAAGGATGATGATACTTTGGATAATGATAACTGTTCATCACGATCGCGTAATCGTAGGCTTGTTAAATTACCTACAATACAACTGCCAAAGTTTTGTGGTTCCTATGAAAAATGGTTGGAGTTCCACGACACGTTCTCTAGTTTGATACATTTTAATGATGAAATTGATGACGTCAACAAATTCCATTACCTTAGGGCTTCTCTCGAGGGTTCAGCTGCTGTGGTGATTCAATCTATTGAGTTTTCTGCCAGTAATTACGCTGTCGCATGGAAAATATTGTGTGAACGTTTCGACAATAAGCGGATTTTAATACAAAATCATGTAACGGCAATATTTAATCTCGAATCGATAAGGAAGGAGTCATCTGTTACTTTAAAACGTATAATTGATTCTGTAAATAAGAACTTGCGTTCATTGGAATCATTAGGAGAACCAACAGATCATTGGGACACGCTCTTAATTCATATAGTTACAAATAAGTTGGATTCTAAAACTTTTCGTGAATGGGAAGAGTTTAAAGGTGGTTTAGATAAAGAAAAGTCCATCACATTAGACATGCTGCTTGTTTTTTTGCGAAATCGGTCAGACTTATTAGAAACAATTGAAATTTCGCAAAATAATTCAAATAATAATTCTTCTCATTCTATCAATAAACATAAAAGTATGGTGTCTGTGACCAGCACATCAACTAGTCGGCCTAATTCTGGTTCTAATTCATTAAAGTTGTGTCCGAAATGTCAAGGTGAACATAGCCTCAGTAACTGTCCACAATTTTTAGGACTTAGCAATGAACAGAGGTTAGAGTTACTACCACAATATAAAATATGTTTTAATTGTTTCCGCGCAGGCCATTATGCCAATCATTGTAAATCAAGTGGTTGCAAAGTGTGTAAGCGCAAGCACAACACACTTGTTCATGTTATAGATATCAAAGCTAAGTCGACAATTAAACCATCTACTACCATTGGTGACCGTGATGACAGCGGTGAAGCTACTGAACCATCAGCTAACAAAAATGTAACATTATCGGCACATGTCACGACGAATGTACAAAATAAAGGAGAAGTTCTTTTAGCCACTTCATTGTTAAAAGTTTATGATGGCAATAACCGCGAATATCTCGGTCGTGCCATTCTTGACAGTGGCAGTACTTCGTGCCTTATAACAGAAAAATTTTGCAATTTATTAAATTTACCGACTATCAAAGTTAGCGAGTCACTGATGGGTATAAATAATTCTAAGTCACCAATAGGTAAAATGTGTTGCATTCTAATAAAATCGTTAAATGAAAACTTTTCTAAAAATATTTGCTGTTTTATCTTACCTTCTATTACTGATGAAGTGCCTTGTCGTCAATTGGATCTTAATGAATTAAATATTCCGAGTAATATATGTCTAGCTGATCCTCACTTTTATGCACCATCTCCTGTAGACTTAATTATAGGTGCAGATGTTTTCTGGGACCTCTTAGGTACAGAAAAGATAGACCTCGGTATTGGCAAACCGGTGTTATATGAAACTAGACTTGGTTGGATAGCTTCAGGCCCTATACTACATAGTGGCCAAGTTCCGTGTTCGCTTCCTTTACTTTGTAATTTGACAAATGTTAATAATCCCGAAACTAATGTTTCAGTGGAAAGCTCTAGTACTGATGACATTCAAAACCTTTTAATGCGTTTTTGGCAGCTTGAGGAAGTTAGCCATCAGTCATCAGTATTCTCTCAAGAGGAGAAAATGTGTGAAGAGCATTTTATTCAAAACACAACGCGACTCGAAGACGGCCGTTTCTGTGTGAGAATACCTTTAAAACAATCACATAATAACTTAGGTGACTCTGTTCATAGAGCTAAGCACTGTCTGCTTTCATTAGAGCGCAGGTTTAAGGGTCAGCCATCATTTAAAGCACGTTATTGTGACTTCATGAAAGAATATGTTGAGTTAAAGCATATGTCTAAATGTGTACCTGATCCACAGAAGGTTGCATATTTTATACCTCACCATGGCGTTGTGCGTGAAAGTAGTTTAACTACAAAACTCAGAGTGGTGTTCAACGCTAGTAGTCCCACCACCTCAGGAGTATCATTTAATCATTTACAAATGACAGGACCTACTGTACAAGATGACTTGGTGTCAATTCTTCTTCGGTTTAGGAAATATAAATATGTCCTCTCCGCAGATGTGGAGAAGATGTACCGCCAGGTAATAGTACACTCAGATGACAGGCATCTACAGCAGATCCTGTGGCGGGATGATCCCTCGAAGCCTATGGAAGCCTACCAGTTAAATACGGTTACGTACGGTACCGCTAGCGCACCGTATCTTGCCACTAGGTGTCTTAGACAGATAGGGCTCGAATGCACCGACAAGAAAATTGCTGTAATCATAAAACATGATTTTTATGTCGATGATTTGCTTTCGGGAGGGGACACAATTAAAGAGGTCCTTGAAATACGTCATAAGGTAACCGCAGAGCTGGCTTCAGCTGGAATGCCATTACGTAAATGGAAATCAAATAATTCTCAAGTGGTGTCTGATCATACAGATCATTCTTCATTAAGTTTGAACATTGGTTCAATAGAACCCTGCAAAACTTTAGGTCTGAGCTGGCATACTGAGCCCGACGTTTTATGTTATTCAATTAACCCCAATATTACTAATGCAATGACAAAACGCGGGATACTTTCTACAATTGCTCAGATTTTTGATCCGCTAGGTTTATTAGCTCCTTACATTATTGTTATGAAAACCATTATGCAAAAACTTTGGGTATATAAATTGGGATGGGACGATCAGTTGCCATCTGAAATATCAAAAATTTGGTCCAATGTTATGCGTGGCTTCCCAACATTAAATACATTAAGTATTCCACGGATTGTACTTTGTGAATCGTATAAAGATATGGACCTGCACATATTTAGTGATGCATCGCAAATTGCATACGGTGCATGTCTATATGTTCGAAGTACAAGTCATGATGGTAATATCCTAGTACGTTTGCTTACAGCCAAAAGCCGAGTAGCCCCAATCAAACCAACTACGATACCAAGGCTTGAGCTTTGCGCGGTGTTGGTTGGTGTTCGTCTTTACGGAAAGGTGATTCACGCTCTTAGAGCTCAAGTCAGAAGCGTCACCTTTTGGACTGACTCGACGGTTGTATTGGGTTGGCTTAAGATGTTACCCAACAAATTACAGCCGTTTGTGCGCAACCGTATCGCAGAAATATTGGACAAGACAGCTGCATGCTCCTGGAGGTACGTCCCTACAAATTTAAACCCAGCTGACCATATATCACGTGGAACAGATGTAAGTTTTTTGCAATCTTTGGATTTGTGGTGGTCAGGCCCTGAATTCTTGAGATACGACATCTCGAAATGGCCTAGTAATCCTACAGTCACAAAGGAAAAACTTCCTGAAACTCGGTCCGAAGTTTCTTTACTTGTGACAACCGCAAGTCCACGACCAGTTATAGAATTTAATAGATTTTCAAATTTCACTACTCTTAAACGGTCGGTGGCATATGTTTTGAGATTTATAATTAATTATAACAAAAAAGGATCACCTAAAAACCAATTTCTCAGCACTGACGAATTAAAACAGGCATTAAATGTTATTATAAGGCTCTCGCAAAAGGACTCATTTCCAGAATACACACTTTTATTAAATAAAAAAGATTTACCAAAAAAGAGTCCATTGATTAAGTTCAAATTTTTCTAGACGAAAATAAATTAATGCGTGTCGGAGGTCGACTCGAAAATTCACAATTTTGTTACGACAAAAAACATCCTTTATTAATACAGTCCACTCATATTGTCACAAAATTGCTGTTTGAATTTATGCACAAAAAACTTATGCACGCTGGGCCGCAACTGTTACTAGCGTCAATTCGAGAAAATTATTGGCCGATTGGTGGTAGACGTTTATCTAAATCTATTTATAATAAATGTATTTTATGTTGTCGTTTGAAAGGACAGGTAGTCTCTCCTCTCATGGGTAATTTGCCACAGCAGCGTTTGATTCCCGGGGGTTATCCCTTTGAAACAGTAGGTGTAGATTATGCTGGACCAATTATGTCAGCCACTAGACAAGGACGTGGTTGTCGTCTTACTAAAGTATACGTTGTTCTTTTTGTATGTTTCACGACTAAGGCGGTACACATAGAATTGGCAGGTGATTTAACAAGCAACAATTTTTTATCAGTTCTCCGTAGATTCATTTCGCGAAGAGGCAAACCTAAACATATCTACTCTGATAATGGGACCTCGTTTGTTGGAGCTTATCACGAACTTGGCCAGTTCATAAAGAGTAATTGCAATTCGTTGTCCAGTGACTTAGCAAATGAAGAAATTAATTTTCATTTTATCCCTCCTTATGCTCCTCACTTTGGAGGTCTTTGGGAGGCCGGTATTAAGTCTACTAAGTTCCATTTAAAAAGAGTACTGGGAAATTGTAATCTTACATTTGAGGAGCTGAACACTGTGTTAGTTCAAATAGAAGCTTTACTCAATTCTCGCCCACTCACACCACTCTCATCGGATCCCAACGATTTGTCGCCGCTAACGCCTGGACACTTCCTAATAGGACGGCCACTGACAGCACTACCTGCACCTAACCTCGAGGACCGATCCGTGACTTATTTGACCAGATACCAGAGGATAGAGCAACTCCGTCAACATTTCTGGTCCCGATGGAGCAAAGAATACGTTTCAGAGCTACAGCACCGAGTGAAATGGCGATCCTGCACTAAGCCATTGGAAAAGGACACTCTTGTGCTCATTAAGGATGAGAAACTACCTCCTTTGAAGTGGCGATTGGGCCGAGTCACGGCAGTTTTCCCTGGACAGGACGGCATCAGTCGCGTCGCTGACATCAAGACGACATGTGGAGTGGTTCGCCGAGCTTTCAGCAAGATATGCCCGTTACCTCTATCTCACAAAGAAGATTCTGGTTGAGAGACGATCTCTCAACGCCCGGGGGGATGTTTAGAATACTAAGGTTTATTTGTAACGCCTACTCAATTTTAGTTCGCAATTGTGCACAAGCACGTCTTACTGCATGAATGCTTAGCTGTAAGAATTATTTTATAAGTACCTACGCATAATACCAGTTTTTTGTTTTTTTTCTTCTTCCTATTGTCTTTGCACGGAATACAGCTCTTAAATCATCGGAAGCCTTTTATTTCAATAATTCTGGATATAAAACCCCAACTTAAAATGAATTGTAGGCGTAAAATTAAATTCTGTGATTCTAGCAATAGAACTCAAAATTAATTGACCGATTCAATCTAAGATTATCGAGAAAGAACCGGCTGTTGCAAATGTCTTACATTCTATGCAAATGATCAGTACAATAAAATTATATACCTTTTAGTTATTTTGTTACTATAATTTTGTAATTTCATCTTTAAAGAATCGCCTAAATGAAAGGTAGGGTCAACAACTTACCGAAACAAAGTATAAAAAGTAAGATAAAAATTACTAATGATGCCATGAGCCCTATTTAAGAGGAAACACAGACTGCATTTTTTGTGTTATGCTTGCCTTTTATTTTTATTTTGTGAGGGGCCCGTGGCTAAATAGTAACAGCCGCACAGGTCGATAGATCATGTTAAACTATGCTTGCCGTGGTTGGTCTGTGGATGGGTGACCATCTTTACATACCGAGACCCCTCCGTGCCTCGGAAAGCACGTTAAGCCGTCGCGTTGGTCCCGGTTGTTATTCGTGGATCTTTGACAGTTGTTACGGGTCGTCTGAAGCCCGAAAGTCTGATAACCAGTCTTACCAAGGGGTATCGTATTACCCAGTAACTGGGTCGTGGAGGTCATATAGGCAGTCGCTCCATGTAAAATACGGGTATTCAGCTGCACCCGGTTAGACTGGAAGCCAATCCCAACATAGTTGGGAAAAGCCTAGATAGATGATATTTGTGCTCTTTCCCTGCGTCATGTTTACCGCAATTAAACGACCGTATTTTCTTTTATTTCTTTCTTTCTGCAAAAACAGAAATCCAATCTTTTTGTAACAAATATCACTTTGCCATATCGATACCTTAATTGCCAGCCAAACAAACCAGCCAACTCCATATGAGCATTCAGGAGACACTAAAAACCGTATAATATTTGTTGTAGACTCAAATCAAATCAAAAAATACTTTTGACGATATTTGGAGTTGGCTGGTTTGCCAATTAAGGTATCGATATACATATATCCAACAATATTAATGCCAATTAGGACCAAAATCCTGTAAAAAGAACACGAGCCAAAAAAAAAAAACATTTTAACGCAATATAACTAATTATAAACGCGAAGGTGAGTTTGTTTGTTTGTCACGCTTTCACGCTAAAACGGTTGAACGGATTTGGATAAAACTTGGCACATGGGTTTCAGACAAAGTCGCAGGCAACAGTTGGTTTACCATGAGTGCAATTCAAAACAATCTTACAACCATGAGTCATCGTTCACAATGCTAATCAATTCGAAACCGAGTCGAGAAAGTTAATCTAAAGACATACATACCTTCACTTCGCCAGAAAAGGACATATCTAACAAGTAGGTAGGTAGCTACAATAGTAATGTCCTCCTTAACTCAACTATCAACTCCGAGCTATGTTAATTCGACTCTGAGACGATGGCTGGTAAAATCTCAAAATCATTGCTACGGAGTCTGGATTTGCACCCGGTTGACGCCAATAGGGTCGTCCCCTATTGCATGGGCTTAGACATAACTGGCGGAATACGCGTGTATTACCTCTACTACGGGGTAGACGGGCGTGATGTCACGTAATTGCCTTTTTTTATGGATGGGAAATCATCAAATGACCCCTCCCGCTCTGGGTGGAGCGGAAGGGAGTGTCAGACTTTTACTGACTAAAACCCATCCGTGTTCCTTCCTTAGCCCTTTATGTTCCGGGGTAGCGGTAACCCTTTCGGACAATCCCGCACCCCCGGCAGGCTTCCGCCCTGGCAGGCCCCTTCCTTTTTGCTGACATCTCTTTGAGGCGCGCGTGGAACACGTACGCGTTACTTGAAGATACCATTTCAAAGAGTTCCCCTCCTCATTTCTGGATATTAGGAACTGACCTTGACTGAAATCGTATTTATTCACTTAACGTGGTTTTACAACACACATTCAAAGACAAGTTATGAGAAAAATAAGTTTTCTATAGAAATTTGAAATTCCTCACTCGTCTTTACCTATATCAGAGTCCCTACAAAATACTTATATATTTGGGAACCTAGATATTCTGTAATCCAATCGGAATAAATACATACTACCTTAAGAATATGTTTGATTTACAAATTGTTTTGGTATTACGTATGTATTAACCACGCATGCTCCGCCACCCCTTAAACAAATTAATCAGATCAGATCATATTATCGAATGATGTCATTGTTTTCATTCTGGTTACCTCACTCTTGTGTTGTTGCATAAAGTCAAAGTCAAAGCATTTATTTCAAATAGGCACATAATAGGCACTTTTTAACGTCAAAAATTGTATTAAAATAGAATTGATTCTAGTCGCCCCTTCCAAAAGGTAGTTTTCGTATGGAGAAGAATGGGCAAGAAACTCCACCGTTACTCTTTTTAAAAGATAGTTTTATTTATGTATACTTGCTAGTTTATTTATTTATTTATTTAATACTTCTAGCACATAAATGTACAGAGGCGGACTTAATGCCATAGGCATTTTCTACCAGTCAACCTTTGGGTGATGCAGAGACAAACAGTGGTAGGTGCAATCATGAAAATTAAGGAATATTCCCTTCATATTAACCCTCCTATGGTAGTACACAATGGCTTGACAAGGTACCACAGTGGTACCCTGTCAAGCCATTTATCTAATAGACAACCTACAAATACGTAACCACTCAAACTGACCTCAATTTTGGTCCATATCTCTGCGGACCAGGTCAATGGACTGAAACACGTTAGGTCAAGACTTATTTTCCTTTCAGTACATTTGAGACCTCCCATTGTGTCACCTTTTGCAAAATGTCTACATTTATATCTGTTGACTTGTGGCTAAGGAATAACAGCCGCACGGGTCGATCGATCAGGTTACGCTATGCTTGCTGCGGTTGTTCCGTGGATGGATAACCATCTTCACATACCAAGACCCCTCACTGCCTTGGAAAGCACTTTAAGCCGCTGGTCCCGGCTGTCATTCGTGGATCTTTGACAGTCGTTACGGGTCGTCAGTAGCCCGAAAGTCTGACGAAGTCTTACCAAGGGGTATTCGTATTACCCAGTAACTGGGCTGTGGAGATCAAATAGGTAGTCGCTCCATTTAAAATACTGGTATTCAGTTGCATCCAATTAGACTGGAAGCCGACCCCAACATGTTAGGAAAAGGCTAGGCTAAAATATAATTATGATGTGTACAAAAAGAATAATTCGATCTTCTACCTATCCACATTTAGGGAAGTGCCCTTGTTGCTAGACCTGAAGATAATATTTATATTTACCTACGTAAGCAATGAATGTGTTAACAATGACAATTGTTACATCATTCATAACATAATATTATTGTTTATTTTAGTGAACTGCATCCACCTGCTCAATTATGGTAATAATATTTTGAAAAACAGTGAGTTGTTTTGACACTGCTATAGAATTTTAACAAGCTTTTATTTAACTTGCACTGTTCGTATGTATGTAATAATTATGTAAGTTGTCCGTCAAAATTTGCAAACCATTTGTTGGTATCCGATTGAGCAGAAATTTTGCATACATATTTAGTTCAGGTAACAATACAATACGCAATATTCAATCCAAACTAATATTATAAATGCGAAAGTAACTCTGTCTGTCTGTCTGTCTTTTCTTCACGCCTAAACTACTGAACCGATTTGTGTGAAATTTGGTACAGAGATAGCTTGAGTCCCGGGAAAGGACATAGGATACTTTTTATCCCGATATTCCCACGGGATCGACATTTACGCGGGTGAAACCGCGGGGCGCAGCTAGTATTGTTATAATTTCAATATGGCCACCGCTCCAAGATGGCGGATTACATATTTTTTCTCAACCCCCATCAAATGAAAGGGCTTGAAGAGTAGAAAACGATAAATTTAATAACATCACACTAAATTCAATATGGCCCTTCTTCTGCCTTCTTTTTCTTTCTTCCCTTGCTGTGGTAGGGCTAACGCCCGCCTGGTTTGCGACCACCCTCCCACCGGAGTCCGGCGTCAAGCAGCCTGCTGTATTTCGTCGATGTGCGGGAGTTCCAATGCCCTAGGCATCTTCTGGGCACGCTCGTTTCATCATAGACCTCATCCATCGCTTTCCATCAGGCGTGATCGATACCAAGAGCGGACCCATGCAGCAATAAAAAAAAAAAAAACATTTCAAAATGTAGGTAGTTATTTGTACAGATTTTTGCTATAAATTCCAGGTTTATCTTTGGCTTTTAACATTATGGAATTCCAATTTATACTCTATGTTATCGAAATTAAATACCTCAGGTATCGCGAAGCTGAAATATCTCCCGAAGGTGTAATTTTACCCGCAATTTTCAAGGGTACAATAAAGGCTCCCAGGGGCAAGCGTTTGCGACGGTGCGACGCGATTCTGGTAGAACAATTTCCATGAAGTTTTCATAGAAATTGTTATAAAGTCGTGCAAGATCGCTACTTGGCGACAGCAATGTACGCCTATACAATGTGGCATGGACATCGTCGCGCAACCTGTCACAATAGATAAAGTACATTTTTTTTAATAACCGACATAATTCTATGCCCGGCAGTGGGACAGTATAGGATAACAAAAAAAAGAAAACCGACATAAATTTGCTGTTCCATTAATTTTGACCGGAATTTTATTTTTCATTTTGCTATGAAACTGCAGTTTTTTTTTTTCTTGATAACCGACAAAAAGGTTTGACAAAGAGCGATGGAGTGTAGTATCTTAAAGATTAAACTCACCGACCAAATTCGCAACACCACAATACGCTCCAAGACAGGTATCGCCGATGTTGGCGGCAAGTCTGCGAGGCTGAAGTGGGACTGGGCGGGTCACCCTTAGGGGATGCATCCAAACAGATGAGCCAAAGTCGTCACACACAGTGGGTGCCTGAAGACGCGCCGTCACCGAGGCAAGCCTATGAAACGCTGGCGTGACGATTTAGACTCATTCCTAACCGACTGGACGGAGAAGGCACAGTACAAAGAAATGTGGAAGAAAATGGGGGAGGCCTTTGCCCAGTAGTAGGACAGTACAGGCCAATGGAAAAAAAAAACTGACAAAAAAATACACGCTGGTCTAGACGCGGATCTAGAATCATGTGCTGTATTCACGGTCATAGTTTGCTTCGATGTCCCTGCCACATATAGAATGAAACAAACCATCTTGTAATACAAAGGTATGAAAACGGCAAGCGCGTTACCGTAAGGGCGGTTTTGCACTACGTCCGATCCGAATCCGAGAAATGCCGGTCCGAAGTGACCATAGTCCTATTTGTATGAGGGGTTGCGCATCTGAACTCTATCCGTCAGAATTTCGAACATTCCCAATTCGGATTGAAGTCGGATCTTTAATTCGGATTCGGATCGGATATAGTGAGAAACCGCTCTAACTTTACAAGCATCTTGTACTACAAAGGTATGAAAACGGCAAGCGCGTTACTGTAACATTACAAAGACTAATTTTGTGCGAACTTTGATAACTGGTCCTTAACTGCAAAACGTGACCTAATTCTAGAAAATCAAGGAACATTTTGCAGAGTTACTGTACTTTCGTTTGACTTACCAAACGGGTGATGTCTACCTGGGGATTGCCTAGCAAAATTAGTTTTCATAGCTCGACTTGATAACGGTTGGCTTTGACCAGTAAGGCAGATAACGATTGACTTGGTCCTTTGGGTGTGTGTGCTCCGTTAAATGGCATTGGTTCATTGGTTATTAAGGCCCACGATCTCCACACTACTACTACTGTACTGTTACTGTATGGATCGAATAACTTTATGCACACAGCACATATTATATCCTACCAATATTATGAATGTGAAAGTTAGTATGTTTGGATGTCTGCAAGTAAGTTTGAGTCGTTTGTTACTCAATCACGCAAAAACGGCTGAACGAATTTAGATGAAATTTGGAACACAGACAGTATAACCTGGATTAACACCATATAATACCTATATTTTATCCTATTAGTACGTTCCCGTGGAATAATCTCTGACATCCCTCACTGACTGATTGGCACTCGTGTATTCATTATTACTTTTTTTCTTTTGTTGTATTTGATATTGTTTTAGATCTAAATTCATTTCGACATAATGTTAAAATTGTTAGTGAAATAAATTAATCCAGCAAAATAAATAAAAGTAAATAATTTAAAGTGTCGTATGGGCTCAAGTACAATGTTCACAAGAGTGAGCTATTAGTTTTTAAGGCTGGGACTAAAACCTACCCTGTGCCTCCGATTACATTAAATGGAACCGTCCTACAGCAAGTGTCCAAATTTAAGTACTTGGGTCACTGGGTCAATGAGAAACTGAATGATGATATGGACATGGATAGGGAGCGCAGAGCATTGTCGGTAAGGAGTAATATGCTTTCTCGCAGGTTTGCGCGATGCTCACGTGACGTTAAAATCACACTTTTTAAAAGCTATTGCCAAACTTTATACACGTGCAACCTGTGGAGCAATTACACTAAGAAAGCTTGCAATGCTCTGCGCGTCCAGTATAACAACGCGTTCAGGGGTTTGTTGGGGCTCACATGGCGGTGCAGTGCCTCCGGCATGTTCGCCGAACACAGCACGGACGGCTTTCAGGCGGTGCTGCGCAAAAGGTCGGCCTCCCTTTGGTCTCGGGTAAGGGGTAGTACCAACACGCTTCTGAGCGTGGTGTCGAACAGAGTGGACAGCCAAATCCTGAGGCATTGTTCGCTCATGCATGTCCAAAATAATAATAATTTTAAATTTTACTAACATAGCTATAAGTATCTATACTAACATAACATAATATGGACTTGTATTTAAATTAGTATGCTGGTCTGAAATAAATATTTTCAATTTCAATTTCAATTAAGCGTTAGAAAAATAAATATAGTGTTTTTGTTTTTTAATTTATAAATTTAATTTCGGACAACTAGAACACGGTCGGTAATCAAGAAAAAACTTGTTTAAATATTTTACTTCCTCCTCGTGTATCCTGTTTAAACATAAATAAAGAGGTGTTTAAACGTTAAAACACTATAAAAACATACAGATCATTGCGATGTTTATGAGCTTCAACATTACTAGGTACAGTCAACAAAAGAGATAAGTATGCAGGATCGTCGTATATACACACATCAAAAGTGTCTAGGGATCAACATATATTTTTGCAATAACTTTTCTCCTGATTGATATTAATTAAAATTTTCTTTAAGGATTCATCAAATAAAGTGTTTTCGTTTGTCACAGTAACGATAAACCAAGTCACCTTTGCATTAATAAAGAAATTTGCCATTTTCCTAATAAAGGGATTTTTGACATTTGAACCACTAACACAAAAGTTCGAAAAAAAGACTGAAATAACAGTTTTCTTTAAAATTTTATTGGGTAACTTAAACAATTAATAATCCGTGTTTCTACCGCGAACACTAACAACACAAGAACATTGGTTTGGCATACTCAAAATGAGTTCATCCAAATCACGCTGTGGAATGGCCGCCCATGTTCGTTGCAACAACAAAAAAAGGTCTTCTTGCGACTGGATACCCTCCATATTCGGCAGAGCTCTTCTCTGTAGCATATCCCATGCATGCTCAATCGGGTTCAAGTCTGGCGACTGAGCAGGCCAGGGCAGGACATTGATGTTAGCTGCGGCGAGAGTCTGTCTTACAACTCTTGCGGTGTGCGGTCGTGCATTATCATGCATTAACTGAAATAAGGGACCGATTTGCACTTGTAGAGGAACGATGACGTCTGATACAATCGTCTCAGCATAAATTTGAGCGTTGAGGTTGCCTCTGATCCAAATCAACTCAGTTCTTCCGCCGATCCAAATACCCGCCCATACCATGATGGTTCCACCACTATAAGGATGGACTTCCTGGCAGGATTTTAATCGCTGTTGGCGTCCAGGGGTTCTCCAGTGTCGTATACGTCTTGTATCCGGTCTCATACCAAAACGAGACTCATCAGAAAAGCACACGAAACGCCATTGTTCTTCTGCCCAATTTCTGTGTTCAAGAGCCCATTGATATCGAATCCTACGATTGTGCATTGCTATAGGTGGTACCCGTAGCGGTCTTCGGGAATGAAGGTTCACTTCATGCAAGCGGTTTCTGACTGTTTGGTCGCTAATTAAGTTCCCTGAAGAGTGATGAAGCCTCACGGCTAACATCATGGCGGTTATTGTTGGAGCTCTTCGAGTTAAGATTTGAATATATCGGTCTTGTCTCCGTGTGGTGCAGCGATACCGTCCTCCATGGCGCTCAGCCACGGTACCAGTGCTTCGGTAACGTGTCCAAAGTCGACTGATAACACTCTGACTTGTATTCAGAGCTAAAGCCACAGTACGTTGCCGGGAACCAGCTTCTATCATTCCCACGGCTCTGAGCATTTCTTCCCTGCTTAAATGACGTCGCCGCTCCATAATAACGTTGGTTTTAATCAGTAGTAGGGAAACAGTAGCACTAATAATGTCTTCAATGCGTTGTATGTTTTTATAAGGAAAATATTGACAGCTGATTTTCATCTTTTACTCGAATTTGATTCACAGTTCCTGATTCAAATTATGAAATGCACCAAAAAGGATCCATATAAATTTATAAAATCATAAATTTATTACAAAGCCACATCTCAATCTCAAGAAATCCGCATAAAAATGCTTGATCCCTAGACACTTTTGATGTGTGTAGTTGAAGTTTAGTAAGAAACCGATAGATGCTCTCGAATAAAATTTAATTTTATTAACAGACAACAAACAGCTCATTTGTCAAATTAAATTTCAGTCGACAACATCCATCGGTTTCACGCGTTATCGATCGGTGACGAAACAATAGTGGTGTTCCGTCGCTTCCGCGGACAAGTACCACAGAGCTGCACAAGAACTAGCTAGTGAACTAGTTTTATAATAAAAATATGTATGTTTAGGTTAAGGCGTCGCCTGAAATAAATAAATAATAAATAAATAAATAAATAATAAAATAGAAAATGAATTGTATCTCATTAGCGGAGCTTGACAGATTTAAACTTCAACTATATCCGACGATCCTGCACACTTGTCTCTTCTGTTGACTGCACATTACAGTGGCTAGGTGGTCAATGGTCAATTACTCGTAGAACGCGCGTCGTTCAATCAAGTCTTACCAAGTCTGCACCTGTCTATCCGTCTCTCCCCACTACACAGAGCTACTGTTATGAAAACCTTACTTTAACGATTGCTCTTAAGATAACAGCACCGCCACTCGATGTACGTCTTCACTCGCGCGTGGAAAATGTGAACAAGTGATACAACAAAACAAACTCTATTTAAACAGTGACAAAGTTGATATTGTGTTGTGTAATGGATTTGAACATGGAAAATGGAAGGTAATCTAGTGTTTGATAGAAATCTTGTTTATTTTATAGAGGATTGCAGTGAACTAAATGATTGATTCAGCATCCATTAGTGTTGATACTATCTACTTACAAGTATGTATTTATTTACCGTTTAATATTACTCTGATTTCTTTACTCTACGATGTGTGAATATTAAAAAAATACTTGACTAAAAAGTTTATTGCAGTAACGTGTGCAACTTTTACAGTATAACTTACATAGGGACCTCCTTTTAAGTAAAAGATATATGTACCTGTGCTAGGAGTCCCCGCTCTTCAATGACAAATTATACCTAAAATGGTAAAAGTGGTGTACCAAAAGATACTTAATAGAATTTAAACAAGAAAACATAAGTAAAATCTAAAATTAAACAAGATAAGACTTGAACTACCGCTCAACTGTTGAAAAATCAACATTTGATTTATATCACACTATCACACTAATATTATAAAGGCGAAAGTTTGTGAGTGTGTGTGTGTTTATATGTTTGTTACTTCTTCACGCTCAAACAGCTGGACCGATTTAGATGAAATTTGGTATAGAGATAGCTTGAGTCCCGGAAAAGGACATTTTTATCCCGATATTGCCACGGGATCGACATTTAAGCGGGTGAAACCGCGGGGCGCAGCTAGTAAAATATAAATAACAATAGAAATTCAATTGTGTAGTGTAGGTACATTGCAATACGATTTGAATAATTAATCATTATTGCGTTTAATATATATTTTTTGTGAACACTGGCAGAGCGTAAAAAACCTTTTGAAAAACTGACAGTACCTAACCTGTTTGATTATGTTTATTATTTATAAATAACCGGTTTCTATAAAAAAAAAAAACGTCAACTTACTTCATACGCCGGTATTTTCCCCACTGGGTAAGCAGATTGGAGAAATTTGGTACATGTAGGTACCTATTACGAAAACAATTCGGCATAACTAGAAAACCAGTCTCGGTAACTCACGCTTATGTACAAGCACTAGAATGATATTAAAAAAAAAACAGGTATTTTAATCACAAGGTAAACGAATGAAATTCTCCGTGAAACGTAACCAATGTCAAACATTCAAGATCACTTTTATCTAGATTGTTTGCACTTGTAAGAAGAAATAATAACAAAAACTGTGCTGTTGATGTTGAGGAGCTAAGTAATAGCAGCCGCACAGGTCGATCGATCAGGTTAAGCTACGCTTGCCGCGGTCAGTCTGTGGATGGGTGACCATCTTTACATACCAAGACGTTGGTCCTGGCTGCCATTCGCGTAGATCTTTGACAGTCGTTACGGGTCGTCTGAAGCCCGAAAGTCTGATGGGTGTCAGACTTTCGGGCGGCTGACACCCAGTCTTACCAAGGGGTATTATGTTACCCAGGAACTGGTTTATGGAGGTCAGATAGGCAGTCGCTCCATGATGATGGGGGTCCCTTTTCCGCACATAGACTCCCATTTGGTCCGTTGTGCGTGGCAGTCGCTCCATGTAAAATACTGGTATTCTGCTGCATCCGGTTAGACTGGAAGCCGACCCAAACATAGTTGGGAGAAAGCTAGGCAGATGATGATGTACTGTTGCTGATGCCAGTATTCAGGATAAGGTCAGGTGCACGGTACTACCGTCCGATCAGGACCAGGCCCGTGCCGGACGGCGCGTACGTCTCAAAGAGATGTCAGCAAAAAGGAAGGGGCCTGCCAGGGCCGAAGCCTGCCGGGGGTGCGGGATTGTCCGAAAGGGTTACCGCTACCCCGGAACATAAAGGGCTAAGGAAGGAACACGGGTGGGTTTTAGTCAGTAAGAGTCTGACAGTCCCTTCCGCTCCATCCAGAGCGGGAGGGGTCATTTGATGATTTCCCATCCATAAAAAAAAAGGTGCATGGTACTCGCATTCAGCGTAACATGGGAACGTGGACATTTTAAAATCTTACTTTGTCTGCTCACTTTCGTAATAAAAGTATCTAACTCTAGTCAAAATTTCATGCTTCCAGACACAGCGGTTTAGGCTGTAAGTTATCTGAGTTTGTTTAAGCCTTTCTTCTCAGAGTAGTCAGACAGGAAACGCCGACCTCATCTAAGTTAAAAAAAATATGATTGACGTGTAAAAGTGTTTGTACAAACCTACTTACAAGAAATGAAATCATTTATCAGTGAATAAGCAATCCATAATTACTCATACGGACTTAAATAACGGTGAAGGAAAAAAACGTGAGAAAACCGGCGTTTCGTAGAACTAAAATTCGAAGACATGTGACATCCACCACCATTTATTACAACCATTTATTACCGACTTCAAAAAAAGGAGGTTCTGTATTCGACCCGTATGTATGTTTGTATGTCCGTGATTTTCTCATAAACTAATAAAGCAATATTGATAATTCTTTCATTATTGTGGTCTACTTACTTTCAGGACGGTTCAAGTATTTATCACTTTGTAATGTTTTTTTTTAAGTCCGTTGTTATTTTTTTTTTGTTAAAAAGTTTTATTCTTGCTCTTTGATCAAATGTTTCGTTTATAGATGTGCATAGAGGTCAAAGTTATTTGCTAAGTATCGCCTACTAAAAGAGAAAGAGCGCTGATGCCTGAAGGCCAATTCTCGTACAGACGCCAGCCAGCACATCACGCTACCCGAAACTGTTAAATTTTCCTAATCAACTTTGAACCTTATACTTTAGCGATAAAATTGAAAATCTATTAAAGAAATTTAACATATTGTAGTAGCTTGATGTGCTGGCGAAACGTTCAAATTCAAGTCGCAATCCCATCTTAGCGACAATCAATGTCAAAATTGTCAAAAATGTATGTAAATTGATTGTACTCGTATTGTTGATAGATTGAGACGGAGATTAGAAATGCGAACGTTCTTAGAAATTCGCGAATTGCCGCCATTGAAATACAGATATTTTATATCTAGACCAGACAGATGTTCAAAATCTGTTCATTTCTAAACTAGTGTCATAAAGTATATCACCATACTATTAAATTGTTGTATATTTTTGAATAAATAAATAATTAAACTTATAATTAATTACACCAACCCGCACTGGGCCTGCATGGTGTACCTATTACAGCCCACTCCCTCCCACAGAGAGGAGGCCTATGTCCCAGCACTTGAAACATTATAGGCTGTTTATGCTAGGCGTATTTTTTTTACAAGTTTGTTAGGGTCGCAGGAATCCGCTGCAAGACCCTCATGCAGCGGATTCCTGCGCTGGATTTGGAACGGTCATTGTGGCTAGAGTGAGTTCTATGTGCATCAATGAAAGTTATTCGGCTTAGACCAGAATACTCAAAATGATTGGAAATATTCACAACGACATCACTAGTCACAAAAAGCTCGTAAATACAATTTGCAAGCTAACACTAAAACATATACAGGTTGAAATTGAAAACATGTGACAAATCGAAATGGGAGATTATACTCATCATTATGAACAACTTTTACTATGACACCAAACCTGAAATCGCGATAAAAAATCAGCCGTTCCCTACATTTTGACGAGTTATGCAAACATAAATGTAGGGAACAACTATTTTTTTTCGCGATTTCAGGTTTGGTCCCATAGTAAAAGTTGTTCATAATGATGAGTATTATCTCCCATTTCGATTTGTCGCATGTTTTCAATTTCACCCTGATATTACCTACTAGCTGCGTCCCGCGGTTTCACCCGCGTAAGTCTTGATCCTGTGGGTATTATGGGGATAAAATGTATCTTATGTGGTAATCCTGGTGATAAACCAAAGAAAGTGGGTGTGCCAAAGAAGAACGGTCATTTGTGACTCAGACCCGACACGAAAGAGACATATCTCAGTTTTTTTGTTATTTTAAATATAGCTAAAATATATTTTTTTTATGTTAGAAATCAATGGCTAACACCAAAACATTGCCTTATGTTTTTGTTCAGGCGATATACAATTTTCTTTTAATACCTATTTACCTACAAAATTCGTTGTAATTCAATGACGTATGTAATTCAATGACGAAACAATAATTATGGAATCATTAGGGTTCATTAAAATCGTCTTAATCGGTGATTTAATACAGATTAGAGATAGACAGTGGAATATTTTGGTAGTTAGGTACTAAACACACCGAGTTTGAGCTTTTTCAGTGCTGTTTGTGAAATAAGAATAAAACCAATATTTGGAAATCAAGGTTTGTTTTATTCAATGTCAAAGTCTCTTAAAACATAATTCATACCCAGTGCGGGATGGTCAGAGTGATCCTGATGTCTAGCCCACCCCAAGTAATACACGACGCTAATGACGTGGGCGCAACTTCCGAGCGTCCTTTTACCGTGGTAGCACGTGCAGTAATATTCTGTTATTGCATTTACTCCATTTATATTTTCATCAAACGTTCACACGCAGCACAATTATCGTTTTTATACCTATTAGACATCGACTTCCGAAATTAATGTTTTTTTTTTTAAGTTGGTTGTTTTTTTTTTTTGTAAAAAAGTTTTTACTTTTTAGTTGTACCTACCCCACACAAATCCAATAAACACTAGTGCATTGAAGAATTGAAGACACTGACTAGAAGAATCGTCAAAATTCGCATAGAAATGCCGGAGATGCAGTACATTTATGCATATAACTTCGTACATAAGAATAATTACCAAATGTTTTATATACTAAAACCTTCCTAAAAGTATGTAGATCACACTAATCAAAGAATTATCAAAATCGGTTCAGTAGTTTTTGAGATAATCGCGGACATACAAACATACATAGGTACATACATACGGGTCGAATACAGAACCTTCTTTTTTAAAGTCGGTTAGTTATAATAAATAATAATAGTTCAGAAATTATTTGCAAAATATTCAGTTACCTATTTGTACAAAGAAAATTAAAAGTACTTGCACGATGTTTTTGTATGTATAGATGTATATCACCGCACTTCGGGGAACAAATGGCTTCTAAGACACAGGCTTCTTGCCTAGTTTAGAAGTCAAATGCTTCATTCATAAATTGTCTCTGCTGTACAACTAAATCCTGTCACTAAATTGTATTGTTTGGTTTTTGTGTCATCATCATCATCATCATCAGCCCATAATGTTCCCACTGCTGGGACACAGGCCTCCTCTCTGTGAGAGGGAGTGGGCCGTAATCCACCACGCGGGCCCAGTGCGGGTTGGTAGATGTCACATGTCTTTGAATTTTTGGTTCTAGGACATGCCGGTTTCCTCACGATGTTTTCCTTCACCGTTTTGAGAGCAGTGGTGATGAAATAATTTTACACAAAGTAAAGCGCCTGTCTGGGTTCGAACCTACGACCTACAACTCGTAAGTCGCGGCCGATACCACTGGGCCACCACTGCTCCAACCTCGGTTTTTGTGTACAAATAAACATTATTATTATTGGTAAACAAATTTTGTTTCTTAGCTCTTTGGCTAGTTTACTACATTAACGGGCCCAAGCCAAGTCAATGTAGCGTGTGTGAGGTGTTGGAATTAATGTTATGAGGGGTGATTTCATTTTCGTCAATCTGCATGAACTTTCTAACTATTCTGCAGGTGTTTAAGATTGCGGCTTTTTGGAGTGTTATATAAATTGAGTCTTTTAGGTCTATTTGTTTAAGGCTGTGGTGGAGGTGATTGGGTATAACGCCCGTCGTGGAGACGACAATGGGTACTACGTAGACTTTTTCCTGCCTCCAGATTCTGGTCACTTCTTCTTTCAGTTCAGCATATTTACTGATTTTCTCACTTATTGTTTTTTGTAAATTATGTGTATTAGGGACTGCAATATCTATAAGGTATGTGACTTTATTAACTTTATCTTGAAGGGTTATATCTGGTCTATTATAGTGAACGGTCCTGTCAGTTAGTATGGCACGATCGTAGTAGAGTTTGTGTGTGGTACTTTATAGAACTGTTTGTGGTACGTATTTGTAATAAGGAGTGTTTGTATCTTGTATGAGTTTATATTTGAGTGCTAGTTTTTGATGGATAACGTTTGCTACCCGATTGTGTCTGTGTGTATAGTCTGTTTGTGTGAGTGTTGTGCATGCCCCTGTTATGTGTTGTATGGTCTCTGGTTGGCTGTGACATTTGCGGCATTTATCTTTTGTTATTGTGGGGTCTTTCATAATGAATTTCCTATAGTTTTTAGTGTTTATGATTTGATCCTGTATTGCAATAATAAATCCCTCGGTTTCCGGAAATAAGTTACCGATTTTAAGCCATTTATTTGACGCTATTGTATCTATATGAGATTGTTCTAGATCATGGGGGTGCCGTCCATGCAACACTTTCTTTTTCCAGTCTTCTATCTTTTGCTTATGTGGGTCTTCATTACTAGTGTGTTGTATTTCTATCTGTTCGTGTAGGTTAATTATTATTATTAATAAACTGATTTTTAGCTTTTTACATAATAGACAAGAGTATACGCTACTTGTTTGCGTCTGGGCGCCCCCTGCGTGGCTCCGCATCGCTGCCAATGCGGTGAAGGTGTCGACTGCCTCGGACACCATGGCTTATCCTGCAGTAAAAGCGCAGGCCGGATAGCACGGCATGCCAGCATCAATGACATCATCCGTCGTGCTCTTGTCACCGCTGGGGTGCCAGCTGTTTTAGAACCCAATGGTTTGGCACGCGACGATGGTAAGAGACCAGACGGGATGACCATAATGCCTTGGAAGGTAGGTAGGCCTTTGGTGTGGGATGCAACGTGTGTCGACACCCTTGCGCCATCCCATCTTCCAAGCACGGTAAGCTGTGCTGGGGCGGCTGCTGCAGGTGCGGAAAACCTCAAACGGCGCAAATACTCCAATCTCTTTGGAACTTACATATTTGAGCCGTTTGGGGTTGAAACACTAGGGCCATGGGGCCCGAGTGCCCACTTAGTATTCCAAGACATCGCCAAGCGGTTGGTCGACTCATCACGTGACCAGAGGGCTGGCCTATTTTTTGGCCAAAGAATCAGCATTGCCATACAACGTGGCAATGCTGCCAGCCTTTTGGGCACGTTTCCCGTTGACAGTGATGCGGACGAATTTTTTGACGCCCTTTGATTATTTTCCCTCCCTTTTTGTATACTTGTACATATTATTATTTTAAGATTGTTAGTTATCTAGTGTATATAGTAAGTTACTTTATCAAGAGTATATATTCTAAAAAAAATTCTTCTGCTGCAATTTTGAACAAATATTTTGCTCAATAACTAAGATTAAAAAAAACTGAAGTGTTAATCAACTTTTGATGCTGACCGTACCACGTACCTATACTTTTTAACTATTATAAGATCTTGTAAATCACATGTGATATGTTATAAAGAATTGAATTGAAATGGAATATACGGTCAATATAAGTGGGTGGTGGGTGGTCAATTTGCTTCATAATTAATTTCCCTGACTTTATCTTCGTTAAAATCATGATTTTTCACATTTTGATAATTAACCCAAATCTTCCATATTGGAAAAACTATGTATCTAGGTAGCTACCTCAAGTAATTTAGTGTAGAGAAAAAATCGCTTGATCTATTTGACTTCTATATTAAACGTCGATTGACGATAAATTGTTTCAAATTATTCTCATCTGCAATTGTCTAGAATGATCGTCTGTTGTATCTATTATTATACCTACAATCAGAAACGTGTCTAGTATATAATACCTTAAGTAACTGTAGGGTATCTATAGATTATGCACAATACTCGTATAGATAATGAATAATGCGTTTGATAAGACATGTATACTTATGCACTTCTTAGCCGACTTACAAAAAGGAGGTTTGCTATACGACGCTTATATTCAAATAAATAAAATTCTCTATGGGCTCCTCGTTTTTGGAGTTGTAGTCTATACTTCTTTAGATAACACTTTTTTTTTTTAAAGTGAAACTTCTTTACGCACGCTTTACTTGGGGGAGTAAGCTGGCAAACGCGTGACGTAAGCGTTACGAAAAGTGTGATCGGGCGAGGCGAACGGGAGTTGAGTGGGGGATATAAGTAAGAGAAAGCAGTGCGCGCGCACATAATAAATATGTAGTATAATGATCTTTGTGCCTACTGGCGCATTTTTTAAAATGTTTTTGAGTCATAATTTTATTATGTCTGCACCTATACCTACCCCTCAATAAGTTTCTTGGATTACTGCATTTGTGCTCTTGCAAGAGATTGTATTTACATAATTATACAATTATAAACAAAGAAATAATGTAAGAAATCAGATTTCAGACGTTACCTACATATCTACATACACATTTAAAAACAAACATGAATACAAAATAACTACACAGATGTCATTGTTTGCTGTTGTTAAAGACGTAGTTTCTCACGAGATGTCTGATTAGACAAAAACGTATTGTATATTTACTCTGCACCTACTCGGATATCAAAAACTAGTTGTGTCCAAAACTATTAACAATAATAAAAACTTACCTGACAACCGCTTGGAACTAATTTTATACCAAGGGCAAAAAAGTTTCATACCAACAAAAATAACAAGACAAGTAACGTGGTTACACAACGTATTTCAACTTATGACTCATGGATTATCCAGCACTACATTTTTGATGGTATCGCTCTTCTGGCGGCGAGAGGTGTGGAAAACATTGTTGTCATCGCAGGCAAAACCTGGATGAGGCTGGCACAGAAACGTGGGGACGGTCAGGTCAGCACTTAAGGACGTCCGCCGCCCCCCATCTTGCAGGACACGAGGCAGCCCCTATAGGACATCGCAGGGGGAGTTTTACACCTCAAGGTATGATTCCGATCTCGGCAGCACGCAGCTGTGCTGCCGCGGCAGTGCGGTCGCAGCACTACTGGTCCTCATACATTTTCTATAGGTTTATATGAGATTACATTTCGAGCACGGCAGCAATGCTGCGCGACATTGCTGCGTCACATTGCTGCCGTGCTCGGAACGTAATCTCTTATACAGCCATAGAAAATGTATGAGGACCAGTAGTGCTGCGACCGCACTGCCGCGGCAGCACTGCTGCGTGCTGCCGAGATCGGAAATCATACCTTCACTCTTCCTGCGGACTTGAGGTGGCCCGCAAAGGCGGGCTGGCACCAGCTGAGGATCGTGGAAGGCGCACAAGTTCCCATGATTCCCGGTCTAAGTGTAGGAAGGGAACACCGGGGTGGTTTTTAGTCAGTAAGAGAGAGAGAGTCCACGACTTTTTGACCACCCTCTTATATAGATTGGTTTCGAAACGTCAAAGTGTGACAAGCAACCTTACCAAGGATACGTGTTATCTAATAACTGTTTTGAAGGTCTGGGACGGGGGCGCTCAATATAAAAAAATGGTTTTTGACTACATTCAGTTAGATTGGAAGCCGACCCCAACATTGTTGAGAAAAGCCTAAGCAGGTTTTAATGAGCAGATACGTCAATGTGCGCGGGGTCAGTTAAAGAACAACAACATATTTTTATGAGGTACTAGCTGCGCCCCGCGGTTTCACCCGCGTAAATGCCTATATGTTAATCCAGAGTGTCTGCTATCTCCATACAAAATTTTATCAAAATTGGTCCAGCCGTTTGAGCGTGAAGAAGTAACAAACATATAAACACACACACACACATACCCCTACAAACTTTCGCCTTTATAATATTAGCGTGATTTACGTTCCAATGTTGGAACATTGGGAAAGTCACGACACGAGGCAGCACCTATTCTCGAGAACCCAATTCATTAATTCCTGCAGATAAAATCTAAACTGAGAAAGACTAAAGAGAATCCAGACAGCGACAAAAATATCTAAGACAATTTAGAAATCAAGTACGACCGTGACGTGACACCATTTTTAATGTATAGTGTCTCTTCTAAAGTTGTTTACCTTGAGTAGCATAATAATAAAGTAGATTAGGTATTCTATCAAGTAATCTAGCTAACTTTATTATAGACAGAACGTTAGGTACTATTTCAAGCATTGATTTAAGATGAAGGAAAACATCTTCATTAACCTAGATTATATGTTTGTCTGGCAATATCAAACACGATTCACCTGGGATTCTGTTTGAGTTTATTTGACTTTTTTCAACAATAAAGGTTATTCCCTTTTTACATAAGACTTTACTACCAACTGCATAACATTCACACATGCCTTTTTCCTACCTCGTTGGCAAATACAAGAGTAAAAGTATGTATGAAACCCAAATATTCCATCAATCAATCAATCAACTCAGCCTATCGCAGTCCACTGCTGGACATAGGCCTCTCCCAGACTGCGCCACAGCACGCCACAGCGGCGTCCCACACGTCGTCAAATATTCCATGAATAGTGGGTATTATAACTTACCAATTATATTTACCTTCCAATACTCGTTCTCGTCTTTAAGGATGATTTCCACCAAACGGCTCGTATCGCATCGGATTGGAAAGGATACGAACGGATGCGGTGACATCCGATCGCGTCCAGCAGGATTTCGAATGTGCGTGTGGACTGAGAGATCTTTTCGAAAAACTCTTCCAATCCCAACCAAATTATAAGAGGATTTAGGAAATAATTGTGAAAACTTCATGGTAAGGTATAAAATTTGTGAAACCTAAACAAAGAAAGTTAGAACTCATTAACTGGATCTCTCAATCTGGACAACTGAAGAAAAAGCCATAACGCGTATCCAAGAATATACTGCCCATGTGTTTATAATTTGCATTTTAATTAATTGTGAAGAATTTGTGAAAGCTGCTAAACAAAATTTCGATTCGAAATTTTCCTAAATCCTCTTATAATTTGGTTGGGATTGGAAGAGTTTTTCGAAAAGATCTCTCAGTCCACACGCACATGGATTTCGACGCATACGATCGGCTCCGTACGTCGGTTGCGAACGTATCCGTTTCTGCGCCTAGTCACATAGTTTCATTCCTACTATGTTGACGTGTCCTAATTTCTGAAAATGGTTGAAGTTGACGTAGTATTGTTGGCTATTGCATAAAAGAAGAAGAAAATAATCATAAAACACAGAAGAGGAAAAGAGAAATTTTGGACAACAGCCGAAAGGATTCGATCGGATACGATGACAGCCGTACGGAGCCGATCGCGCGTCGCATCATACAGACGCCAGCACATCAACCTACCCCAAACTGTCACATTTTCCCAATCAACTTTGAACTTTATGCTGTAGTGATAAAGTTGAAAATCTATTAAAGAAATTTGACATATTGTAGTAGGTTGATGTGCTGGCGTCTGTACTTTCGGCTACGATCGCGTGTCACGGAAAACGCCCGCGCTCAAGCTGCTGTGCGCGGCTTGATAATATAGACTTTAAACACTGTGTACACGATTTAATATCGTGAAATCCGTTCCGATCCGCTGCGGTGCGAGCCGTTTGGTGGAAATTATCCTTAAGTTTACAGTGAGAAGATTTGCACGGTATATTATAAATGATGCAATTACGTATACTTTGCACACAATTGTGTAATATACGCGATTGTGTGCAATCATAATATTATACTACGTACTTTCATTATCATCAACAGATATAGTATGACTGTGATTATAATTACAATGACTGGATGAACTCATATTTTCGAGATAAAAATACTGCTAGATTCGTATCTGTTCGACGAAGACGTAAATGTGTGTTTTATTATGTATACAGGGTGAATTTTTCAAGGGGGCGTGGATGGCCAAATTCTAAACTATGAGGAATAGCGGAAAGTACTCAAAGGAGTCGCGGCCTCGATTTTGATGAAAACTAAAACTGCATCATTGGATTTTTGAAAAATCAATATTTCTAGCCAGGAATCGACCTGTTGATTTTGAAAAAAAAAACACACACACTGTATTTTTACACTATTCTCATAACTCTAGCGTTACGCGCGCCGTGATGTAGAAAAAAAGTAAAAAAATTGATATAACTTTGCAATTTTTAGGGTTCCGTAGCGAAATGGCAAAAAACGGAACCCTTATGGATTCGTCATGTCTGTCTGTCTGTCTGTCTGTCCGTCCGTCCGTATGTCACAGCCACTTTTTTCCGAAACTATAAGAACTATACTGTTGAAACTTGGTAAGTAGATGTATTCTACTTACAACTGAAACTCCAAAAATTTTTTTTCATCAAAATCTATGGATAGGTCTTCAAAAATGATATTGAGGTTTCGAATATCTTTTTTTTCTGAACAGAATAGTTTGCGCGAGAGACACTTCCAAAGCGGTAAAATGTGTGTGTCCCCCCCTCTAACTTCTAAAATAAGAGAATGATAAAATTAAAAAAATATATATAATGTACATTACCATGTAAACTTCCTTCGAAAATTGGTTTGAACGAGATCTAGTAAGTAGTTTTTTTTTAATACGTCATAAATCGAAAACCGCAATTTACCTTTCATAAAGTTACAACGAACTACAAGAACTTTTATATCATGTTACTTGCTGCTACGGAACCCTTCACGGGCGAGTCCGACTCGCACTTGGCCGGTTTTTTTTGTATAGAGGAAAATTCATTGAATTGTGTCTTCCTTTTACGCGATACTAGACCAAAGAGTCAAAAGACATAATATACCAAACATTTTCATCCTTATTCCATATACTTAACAAGTTACACGAAATAGAATACACACATTTTTTTCAATATAATTATATCACCTTAATGGTTCGTTGATTAATGTCTGTCGTCAAGATGACGGCGAAAAAATGTGATAATTTGTGAAAGGCATATACAAGTGACAGCACAATGTGACATCGAAGAAAAAACAAAACAAACAAATCTGATGAGACAAGCAACGCCAAAATATAGGATGCTACATCGACTTCAAAAAGATGTGTCGCCTCTTAGAATGTAATAATATCGAACGGTCGAACAAGCTATTTGATAAACAGGCAAAACTATTCATCTTTCCACTACACAGCCAATATTTAGTTTTATTTTGTGTGTCGTTACTTTTTCAGTTTATAGCCTCCTTAATTAAATAGAGTCGCATAAAAGAATTGATTAACTCAGCACACCATTTTTTAAAAGTGGTTGCAAGTTAGCTGCTTGTATACCAAATAGCTTGTTCGACCGTACATGTCTTGCGTTATAAATGTCTGCCTAAGTGCCTACTTTGCTAGACAGACTCGGATATTATTGTCGAGCTGTCCATAATAATATACAGGTTGTAAAAAGACCCATTATATTATAGCCGTCAACTACGCATTCTGTACATCAAATGGAAATGAAATGACTTTCATTTTTGATGTGAAATATCGCTGTTCACGGTAGTGTACAATGGCTATAACGTACGCAAAACAATAGGTTTTTTTGTGTATGCAACGGTACAGGGGTCTTGGGGACATTTAAAGTTGCGTTTTAACATTAAAAACTTATTTTCGTAAAAAAAAAACGTCAAAAAAATTTACAATAACGGGTAGTGCAAGTGACTCTCGGTTTCGTTTCACACCCGTTATTTATGCTCATGAACAGCGAGCATAAATAAATATTATATAATTACTCATTTATAAATTATTGCAGGCTACAAATCAAAGTACATACTCTAATTTGTAGTCCGCAATAATCAGTGATGTACTCCATACTGATTTTTACACTCACAAAACGTAACTTTATTATATTATTACCTAAATCAATGAACAAAGATTTTATAGGTACGTTAAATCATCAAATATCATTGTTTTCATCAAACACGTCTTAGTAAAATCAACAATTAAACGGAACTCTGACTAATGAATCACTTAGACTCAAGTAGCGTAAAGACTTCGCACGCAATCGGTCAATAACTTCCGGTCTATCGTAGAATATAGTATACAGGGTGAAATTGAATTCATGGGCATCCTTTTAAGGGGTTATTGTAATCATCATTATGAACAACTTTTACTATGGGACCAAACCAGAAATCGCGAAAAAAAGTCAGCTCTTCCCTACATTTTGACGAGTTATGTGAACATAAATGCAAGGAACAGCTGATTTTTTTTCGCGTTTTTAGGTTTAGTTTAAAAGGATGCCCATGAATTTAATTTCACCCTGTTTAGTCCTGAGTATTTACAAGATGAGCAGTGGTGTCCCAGTGGTAACGGCCGCGACTTACGAGTTACATAGGTCGTAGGTTCGAACCCCGACAGGCGCTTTACTTTGTGTAAATTACTTCATCATCACTGCTCTCAAAACGGTGAAGGAAAATATAGTGAGGAAACCCGCAAGTCCTAGAACCAAATTCGAAACCATGGGACATCTACCAACCCGCACTGGGCCCGTGTGGTGGATTACAGCCCACGTCCAGGACATATCATACATTTATATTTTTTATATTATAATATATACATAATATTATAAATGCGAAAGTATGTTTGTTTTCTTTTCACGCCTAAACCACTGAACCGATCATCCATCAAAGACAAAGAAAAATTAAGGTGAATTTAAGCAAAATCCACTCAGAAAGTTGCTCCGCAATATACCAGCGATATAAAATTGGCCTTGAGTTGAGTTGTAATTAGGAAAACAAATTGTAAAGGCAAGATAATTAAGGCTATTATCACCAGACAGTGATTACCTTAAACTGTTCTACATACATAATCACTAAAATAATGTAAACATGTCCTATAAAATTAGTTTAATGACGATGTAAAACAACTGCAGATAATTAAAACAAGTAATGTCCTATCCACTTAAAACACTTTTAAATTGTTGTTTTTGTAAAATTTCTTGTATCCGGACCCACCCCGTCGCATCGCATCGGCTGCCCACGCTATTTTTTTTTACTAGTACTTCGTTATTGCTTTTTTTTTGTAGATGGGGAGTCATCAAATGACTCCTCCCGCTCTGGGTGGAGCGGAAGGGAGTGTCAGACTCTTACTAACTAAAACCCACCCGTATTCCTTCCTTAGCCCTTTATGTTCCGGGGCAGCGGTAACCCTTTCGGACGATCCCGCTGACCTGGCAGGCTTCGGCCCTGCCAGGCTCCTTCCCTTATGCTGACATCTCTTTTAGGAGCGCGTGGAACACATACGCGCCGTCCGGCACGGGCCTGGTCCTGATCGGACGGTGAGCTACCCATCACTCCGTCCGCAGGCCCGCGCCTACGGTGGCCGGGAGTCGTCACGCGGCTCCCGACGCCCGGAGCGTCTCCCGCGGTGGCTGGGACGTGAGGCTCTCTCCCTCAACCATCCCGCCACCTCCTTCGCTAGCATGACTGCTTTAGCGTTCTTTGAAAGAAAGAAAGAAAGAAAGAAAAAGTATTTATTGTGACTCGTACAGGAAGATCACAAACTCTTCTTTTCTCTTCTTCTCTTCTCTTCTTCTTCTTCTCTTTCTTTTTCTTTCTCTTTTCGTCTTTCTGACTTTTATTATTTTTGCTCTAATCCTAAGGGTTCTAGCGTGATGTTAAATAGCCAATAGTCTTCCTCGAGAGTTAGCCTTACAAAGGCAAAAAGATTTTTTCAAATACGACTGGTAGTTTTAGAGATTAGCGCGTTCGAATACTCTTCAGCTTTACCTATTATTAGTAGAGATATAGATAGATGAAGGGTAAAGTTGGCAGATTTGTTTCGTCGGTTATCAAAAGTAAACTCTGCTGTTTCATAGAAAAGCGCAATTACTATCTACATAATCAGTCTATAATGTTCCCACTGCTGGGACACAGGCCTCCTCTCAGTGAGAGGAAGTGGGTTGTAATCCACCACGCAGGTCCAGTATGGATTGGCAGATTGCCCCACCAGTGGGGCGGCCGGTGGGGCAAAGTGGAATAATCCGATATCACATGTCTTCGAATTTTTGGTTCTAGGACATGCCGGTTTTTGCACGATGTTTTCTTTCACCGTTTTGAGAGCAGTGGTGATGAAATAATTTGTACAAAGTAAAGCTCCTGTCTAAATTCGAATCTACGACCGACAACTCGTAAGGCGCGGACGTTACACACACAATAATTACCTACGCGGTCAAAATGTTGGAACAACTAGTTTTTTTTCTAGAATCATTTATGCTGAATTCACGGTTACAGTTTTTGCACTGGTTATTTTTTTTTCCTGTATTCACATAAACATAATCTAGGGATATTTTAGTGATACATGTCTTGTATTGAAAAGAAACTGCTTAGAAAATCTCATAGCGTACCTACTTCTATCAAAATGCGAGCATAATTTACGTCTTTCGTCACTTCTGCCTTCAAAAGTTGACATGGCGCGAATTCCAGGAAGCAATATTGCAATATACATGTAATATACATACACCTACGTACATATATTAGGTACGTAGGAATTCATCTGATCAACTTTATTACGCACCTATATTGGTCCTGAAAGGTTACACGTGACAAAAATTTACTCTGAAATTCACAGAAATCTGTACAGCTTCAATAAATAAACAAATCATCTCGCTCAAAGAAGACGTAGATTACTAGGTAACACATGATTATATTATTACTAGCTGCGCCCCGCGGTTTCACCTGCATAAGTCTCGATCCCGTGGGAATATCGGGATAAACAACAAGTTATACAAGTAAGGTATACCTACAAGTTATAAAGATAATTTATTGTAATGTATCTCGTTGGTTATCCTTAAATAAATAAAAAGTATCCTATGTCCTTTCCCGGGACTCAAGCTATCTCTATACCAAATTACATCTGAATTGGTTCAGCGGTTTAGGCGTGAAAAGGTAACATACAGACAGACAGAGTTACTTTCGAATTTATAATATTAGTATGGATTATATTATGTGATTCCTAGTAATCTCGAGCGAAGTAAATAAGACACATTAGTAGGCATCTACTTGATAGGTTTTGAAACAGAAAGAAAGAATAATTGTTTATTTAAACAGCAATTGCGTAACTCACTCTATCTCAATACGAGGGTTTTGAAGGATATTCCTAATGCATTGCTTCATTGGTTTGAAAATGTTTGTCTGCTCAACAACGAAAATAACGCAATGAATGTTGTTGAACTGTCAAAATGAAAGCCATTGCTTCAGATAGTGTTACGCAATTACCCCACAAGTTTTTAGACGATCGCATCGTTAAGGGTCTAAACAGACGGACTGCATTTGAACTGCATGCCAGCTGGCAGCTGCAACATCGCAGTTTGGATGCAGTTGACATAACTAGGTTTCGGAGCAGTTAAGTCAACTGCGATGTTGCAACTGAAATGCAGTCCGTCTGTTTAGACCCTAACACTACCGCACCACAGGACTATCTGTCAAAAAGCCTTTGTCTAACTGAGGTGAATTCCGCGTGGGATACCTACGGGACAAAATTCGCTCGCGCTAATTGTGGCAACAAACTTGCATGGTGTTCAACCTGACGTGAATAGTCACGTCACTACTTGATCGACTATCGACGAGCAGTCGCGTCCCGCATCCCGCGCAGGGTTCTTCGCAGTATGAACAGAGATTAAAGTCGGTATCTTGCAAAATTTTAAGCGGTTTCGACCGGTGTGCGATGCAACTGGACCTACAGCCCTGCACATAAACTGCGCTGCTAATTAGTGATGACGATTTGAGCTCAGGTCTATATCTCCAGAAAAAAGATCTTGGATGGTTTGTGTGAAGGCTGGCAATCTATCTATACTAATATTATAAAGAGGTATTTGTAAGTTTGTAAGTTTGTATGTAGTGGGTAATCTTTGGAACTCATAATCCAATTCTAACATTTTTTTAACTGGCAGAAAGCTACATTATTCCTGAGTGCTATAGGCTATAAATTGTTTCTATAGCATGTATATTAATCGAGCTATCACAACTTTTGTCTAGCAAGTCGGAAAAAAATACCACATAAAACAGAATTATTTGCGTGCGCTGCCTAAACAGTTGCTTAAAATTAAAAACAATGTATGGCTACCTGGTTCGTCTTCATTATTTCTACAAAAAAGTCCGCGATACCATATCTCTATCTTTTATATTTTATCTATACTAATATTATAAAGAGGTAAAATTTGTTTGTAAGTTTGTATGTAGGGGTAATCTCTGGAACTACCAGTCGGATTTGAAAAATCCTTCTTGCATTTGATAGCCCAATTCTCGAGGAAGGCTATTTAACGTCACGCTATGACCCTTAGGAGCCGAGCAAAAGCGCTATGGGGACACGAAGTGATAGAGCAGGAGACGCGGGCAAGTGATGCAATACGACGAGGTGGGTCGAGGGAATAAGAAATTTCACGCGAACGAAGTCGCGGGCAGAAGCTAGTGGGTTATAAAGGGGTGGATATTACCTAGTACATACAGTGTATGAAAGAAAACGTTCAGCTGCGCTAATATCAAATAAACTATACTAAGTGCTGGAGGATTCGCACTTCGCATATTAAAGGAGTGGATTTTTGACTCATGATGAATAAATGTTTGGTGCATAACACAAAAATTAAATAAAGGAGAAGGGAAATCATGGGCCCAGCAATTAACTAGTTGAAACGGGTATTAAAAAAACCGTTATATTTTTCTAAAGGAAATCACAAAATACAGTACTTACCATGTTTCTATCTAGGAAGCGAGAAAAATTAAATTAAGTTGTGAAACTAAATAATCGATAAAGTACATGCCTGAATTCTAAGTAATCGATACTGAATAAATCGGTAAAATCTCAGAATATGTATGAAAATCGTGTGTCAAATGCTTATCAATCTTTTCGTGGAATCGATTCAAAGCGAATCGAGTTCCTTTAATTTTTCTTCTGTTAGCAACACTGGCCACCCAGTATAGTCTAAAGTAATCTGTGCTGGTCACCGACTGACAGATTACAGGTAGAAAAAAACCAGCACCTATCAAAAAGTACTCTGTGACCCGACTCGTTCGTTTTCTTTCGTTGTGAGTGGTGTCAGGATCTTCAACACATCGCACATGGAGGCTCTCTACTTGCACTCCATGCGTAAAACCATTATACAACCAAAACCATTCAAAAATATTTCGCAAATAACATTAAAAAACTACAATGTTATAATGTAACCTCACTTTTACTATATTTCATATAACTTGACTCCTGGATAGCCAAATTTCACCAAATTTTCAGTGAGGCCTTGTTATTATATCCACTTACAAATAAAGCTAGTTTGATTGAGTTAACACCTGGGCCCAGGAAACTATGGAGTCTTTCCCTTCTCCTTGCTATTTTAAAATAATTACTTTTTCATATTTTTAATGGGTATTTTATTGATTTCAGTGTACGAAGCAGCACAGAAAATGTCCCATCGACGACACAATCAACGATCACGCTTGACAGAAAAGAGGATGATATGGAGGACGAATACAATCCCTTTGAACACAGGGATGTTGTTCATCCTACTTCGTAAGTATCATTTAGTTTGTTTTCTTTTGTGACAACCAAGCTTGCGGCCCACCTGGTAGTAGGTAAGTACGTGGTGACTGCCACCAGTAATATTTATTTATCTCTTTTATAATTCTCCACAACTCTCCTATTTCATCTGCAACACTAATAAAGGCAACTAAGGCACTGTAGTTACACTGTCATCTCAGAGAAAATGCTGCAATGACTACAGCATGTTTCTTTTATTACACCCACTAACATTAGCTTCGGCCATACTGAGGTAGATCACGCGCAGGACGCGGGACGCGACTACGCACGTCGATTGTTTTAGTATTAGTAGGTCACGTGACTATTCACGCCAGTTAATTGACACAATCACCGCAAGTGAATTTCGTCCCGCATCCCGCACGGGATTCGCCTCAGTTTGAACAGAGCTTTAATCCAGAATACAGATACGTGGCCTTAGGCCCTTTGTACACGGCACGGTTTCATTACAATACAGCGTATAAACTGCGCCCTAGAAAAAATATGTCTGCACACTAGTTTCTATAGTGTTCCATACAACATTGACGACCGTGCCTACAGACGGCGAATAAACCGTAGTTTTTCACGGCTAGAAAAACGTGTGCAAAGGGCCTTACGAGTATGGTAGAAGTATAAAAGCAAAGCGAAGGTGAACACTCTGGAAGGATATTTGAAAATTCATCCCCTAAAGGGATACCTAATTAGGAGATAAAAGTTTGTATGGAAGTTCAGGGTTTTTGCCGATGGAAAATCCCATCCAGCACACGGTTTGTTAAACATTCCCCAATAGAGTATTGTCAACCCAACTCATCTTGTTTTCATTCAAGAAATAAAAAGTTTTACCCCACAGTTTGAAAAAATAACAAAATATTTTATACATTTCTCATCATTTCTAAGAATGCGAATACTTTCAGAGATAGCAAAATATTTAAGCTTTCTTTAGAATATTTTTAAGAAGCTTTGAAATGCAATGGCATTTTTTATATTTAAAAACTGCTATTGTTGCACTGCTGAGTAAAAACTTTAATGAATGCTGCCTTCCACTTTATCTTTTTCTTTGAAACATTTGAAAGAAATCATGGACATCAAAAATAGTTTTGATAGAAAATAATTGGTTAATATTTTGTCATAAGTTTTTAGGATTCCGTATCTGCTAATTGCTTCCCCCAAGGGATCAGCTGCCATACATAGTGATCAGACTGGCATGCTAATGTCGCGGAATTTATCCTACTCTGATAACTCGATGTTGGATACTGCAGTTTGTATGTTTCAGTATAGATGTCGCCACAAGCACTTAGCTTTTATAAGCTATCTATCCACAAAATGTATGGTCTTTGTTCACAGAACATTAGGCGCATTCTTCCACTTACTCAAATCATCATTAGGGTCAGGATTGCTTGCGATGCCAGCTGCCTTCAAGAACACCGGCCTGGTCCCTGGTTGTATTGGCACAGTTCTCGTTGGAGTCATAGCTACACATTGCGTGCATATTTTGGTGAGTTAAATATTATAATACAAAAAAATTTGGCTGTACTGTAGGCACGCCGGTGCCCAACCCTTCAGGGAAAGAAGGCGTGATGCTATATTAAATATTATATCACACTAATATTATAAAGGCGAAAATTTGTGTGAGAGCAGTGGTGGCCCAGTGGTAATGACCGCGACTTACGAGATATAGGTCGTAGGTTCGAACTCTGACAGGCGCTTACTTTGTGTAAATTATTTCATCACCATTGCTCTCAAAACGGTGAAGGAAAACGTCGTGAGGAAACCGGCATGTCCTAGAACCAAAAATTCGAAGACATGTGACATCTACTGACCCGCACTGGGCCCGCGTGGTGGATTACGGCCCACTCCCTCTCATATAGAGGAGGCCTGTGTCCCAGCAGTGGGACCGTTATAGGCTGTTTATGTATGTATGTAAACTTTTGTGAGTGTACTTGTATGTTTACCTTGGCTTGTTTGTGTTCAGTACCTTCAGACAAGAGAAGAGAGGAATCTGGTTTGCACAAACTCTCAGACTAAGCAAAGTCAAAGTCAAAGATCTTTATTGTGAGACAGTGGTTACAAAGTTGTTATTGAATTATTTTGGTGTGCGTTTGCACTGCTCCAAAGGCATACAATAGTTTGGACAATTTAAAAAAAAAATTTAAATAGACATTTTAATTGAAATATTTTGCATCAAAACATAGTGTGGCACTAACTCGTCACGAATCTGTCGGACAGAAATTCATGTACTGTATAATACGGTCTATTTACCAAGAAGTCATTTAATTTTTTCTTAAACAATTTAATGTTTTCAATTTCTCTTATTTGCTTAGGAAGCTTATGGTCAGGCTAACCATGCTTTCTCAAAAAGATTTTATTTATTTCTAGGACTTTTCTTATATAAGTATATAAGAAAAGTCCTAGAAATAAATAAACGTTTAACAAATATAATGTAAGTTATAATGGGTGTAGTATAAAGTTTTTCGATTATTTAGAAAAACCGAATTACTCGGACACGGAAAAACTATTAGAAAAACTACACCTGACATTTACACTCTATGAAAATGTCAAGTACCAAGTCAAGTATAACGGTTCAAAAGATGCAGTCCTGTGACAGACGGACGGACTGCCGAGCCTTAGTAGTAGGGTCCCGTTGGCACCCTTTAAGTACGGAACCCTTAAAACTAATATCAGGTTCAAGGCTGATTTGAACGAGTAGGAACCAGAGGCGTGCATTAGTTTTCAGAATAGGTAGGCACTAGGCCGGGTCTAGTCTAGGCAAACGCAGTCAATAATCAGAAAAAAAAGTGAGGTCAAAAGTGTGGTTATTTGAGTAGGCATGCCTACTTAAGGGTGATAAATTGCGAAGGTCGAACGTAATGGTGTTACGCGTGAGACGTACGTATTTTTAATTTTGTCGTATTAAGTTGAATGAGTAAAGACCAATGACAATGCGCGAATACTACGGGAGCCGAGTAGGTCGTCCGGCGACTGCCTACTGCCGCGCGTGTTTGTATGAAGATTTTGTTTTTTGTTAGGTATGATAATTTAGTGAGTTTCTTAATTGTAGGGCACACCCACTAAAATGTAATTGACCGGCTTATGTTGATATATCGAGGTAGGCACTGCTTATATGCCTATATGCAATGCACGATACTGGTAGGAACGTACTTATAGCTATTGGGTAACGTCTAAAAAAATGTAGGTGGAAAACAGAGGTGCCAAACACCTCAGTGGTAATGTTAACATTTTAAAAACGATGTTACATCTGACATAAATTCATCCCCCATTCCTTTCTATGGTATTTGACCCAGTAGGTACCATATAGTTATAAATTGATATTTCAGCAAACACACACGTGTTCTTTTTCATTAGCTAAGTCATGTCGTTGTCAAGTGCTTGGCAAAGTGCTTGAAGCGAGGTATTATTTCAAACATGTTTTCCTTTGACACACTCTTAAAATTAATAGCTTTCATACAGCGTCGAGAGAACTGACATGGAAAATAAGACGTGAAACTGACGTGGAAAACTGGCAATTTGAAATATTATGAAAGATGGAGGAATATTTATGTCTATAACTAGCTGCGCCCCGCGGTTTTACCCGCGTAAGTGTCGATCCCGTGGGAATATCGGAATAAAAAGTAGTCTATATGTTAATCTAGAGCGTCAGCTACCTCCATGCAACAATTTATCAAAATTGGTCCAGCCGTTTGAGCGTGAAGAAGTAACAAACATATAAACACACACCCTCACACACTCACAAACTTTCGCCTTTATAATATTACTAGCTGCGCCCCGCGGTTTCACCCGCGTAAATGTCGATCTCGTGGGAATATCGGAATAAAAAGTAGCCTATATGTTAATCTAGAGCGTTAGCTACTTCCATGCAAAATTTTATCAAAATTGTTCCAGCCGTTTGAGCGTGAAAAAGTAACAAACATATAAACACATACCCTCACACACTCACAAACTTTCGCCTTTATAATTAATATTAGTGTGATGTGAAGTGTGATGATATAATCTTAGTTTTAATGGCAAATTAAACGTTGACCGTAAGGATAATAAAGCATAATTAATTGAATTTATGAGCGCACAATACAACTTAGAAAGAAAGAATAAAAAGAAATAAAAATATTTTTTTTGGTACAGGTTTTTCGAACAATATAAAATAACATTAAATCTAACAAAATCATGAAAACACATAAAAATAAAAATTAAAACTTTTAAGTTTAGCTAAGTTTATCTAATTAAAACAAAAAAAGGAAGACCTGCGCGGGGCTAAAAAGCTCCTCATCTCAGCACGATGCTGCAATACGTGAAAAAAAAAAAACCGCGCCACTTGTATTCTGACAGGGCCCGCTGTGACACCACGGACACATAAACTTCTTGATAATGACTAAATTCAATATATATTAAGTACAAATGATTTGATTAATGAAAACCATACTTCTTAACCTTCGCTTGGCTAAATATCAATTGCCGTGCCCCTAGGGCGCGGCTACAAATCGATAAAATCAAGATAAAATAATATCTACAATAAATAAGGAAGAGAAATCTTTGTATCGATTAAAAAATAGTCAAAAAGTTTGTTATCTATTTAATAATGGTTTTAGTTGAACCACGTAGTTAATAAGACGAAAATTGAAAAATTGAACGTAAAAAACATACATGTTCTCTGTCTCAGAAATACACGGCACGGAAATATGTGTCGCATAAATGCGACACAAGCGGTTAAAAGGTTACTCTACTCAACGATTGGAACCAAAATTAATAAGATAACATTAATTTCTAACAATAATGCTCAGTTGCTCAGAGTATAATTAATAAGATAATTGTAGTGAAGCGATAGTATCATAAAATCACAAAGTAAAGAAACTCGGAACTAAAGTTCAGGAAACACGTTAAAGGCTATCAATATAGTCCGTTGTAGTCCATTGCCTCGTATAAAGTGTTCCGTAGCTGATGTTATAATGAATTAATATAATATATTAATATTATAACTACGAACGTATACAAATATTTAAATCATAACGCGTAACACTACCGTAGAAACCTGCACACCAAATGTAACACGATCAACCACAATCTGAATCATTTTGAAGGAAATTGTTAATCCATTGCTTTATGTGTGCGGAAAATGTGTCTGCTTAACTACGTAAATAACGCAATGGACGCTGTTGAACTGTCAAAATGAAAGCCATTGCTACTCTTAGCGTGTTACGCAATTACCCCGCCGTTGACGTCAAAATGAAAGCCATTGCTACTCTTAGCGTGTTACGCAATTACCCCGCTGTTGACGTCAAAATGAAAGCCATCCCGCTGTTGACGTCAAAATGAAAGCCATTGCTACTCTTAGCGTGTTACGCAATTACCCCGCCGTTGACGTCAAAATGAAAGCCATTGCTACTCTTAGCGTGTTACGCAATTACCCCGCTGTTGACGTCAAAATGAAAGCCATCCCGCTGTTGACGTCAAAATGAAAGCCATTGCTACTCTTAGCGTGTTACGCAATTACCCCGCTGTTGACAGTAGAAAAGGAAGAAATGAAATTCAGATTGTAGAAAGATTTCTATGCAGCGTTTCTTATGTAATTTTTTATGCAAAGAGATAAATAAGTGTATTCTTTGCAGTGACAAGTGGCTTGGTATCGCTTCTCTGCCTTTTGGCTAAGATCAAAGTGTAGTATCTGTTCTTTTCAGCTTAAAAAAAAACAGTTCAAATATTATGAAAGATGGAGGAATATTTATGTCTATAACTAACTGCGCCCCGCGGTTTCACCCGCATAAGTGTCGATCCCGTGGGAATATCGGGATAAAAACTATCCTATGTCCTTCTCCTGGATGCAATCTACCTGTCTGCCAAAGTTAATCGAAATCCGTTCAGTGGTTTAGGCGTGAAAAGTTAACATACAGACAGACAGACAGACATTCGAATTTATAATATTACTAGCTGCGCCCCGCGGTTTCACCCGCGTAAATGTCGATCCCGTGGGAATATCGGGATAAAAAGTAGCCACTCAATCCAGGGTGTCATCTACCTCCATACAAATATTTATCAAAATTGGTCCAGCCGTTTGACCGTGAAGAAGTAACAAACATAATATAAACACACACACACACTCACAAACTTTCGCCTTTATAATATTAGTGTGATTAGTGTGATATTAAGTATGGATTGGGTATATTATAAATTCATGCCATTCAGGAATATTTACGAAATAGGAGTATAATTATTAATATTGTGTTTATTTTGCAAGTCCATTACATTCTGGTCAGTGATTTTAAGTAGAGATGAAGGTTGTCATACTAGGCATCATCATCATCATCATCATTTCAGCCGAAAGACGTCCACTGCTGGACATAGGCCTCCCCCAAGCACCTCCACTTCGACCGACCATACTAGGCATACAGAAAGTCAATTATATGTATATGATGGAGAACGTACGTGTCTCTCGTTATCATCAGCCATATTGCACGACTCATAATTCGAAGCATTAGAGAGTCTTTTACGATCGAATTTTTTTTGCCTCCTTTCTGCAACTTTTCCTATAGGTGCAGGACGTCAGCGCCATCTGGACGGGGAGACACCCCATATGTCATACATATGTAAACAGGGTGTATTTTCTGTAAATAGGTTCTGTATCTCAGATTATTTGCAGCTAATTCCATTTAACCTGATGGTATAAACAAGATTGCTAAAGACAGAACCAGTTGTAAATCCTAAAATAATTTATGAACACCAAAGTTTGCTGAAACAACAGTGGCCAACCAGAAACCATTACACTACCACTACTAAGCAGTAGCCTTGGAATAGAATTCCAGTATGAAACGTTAGATTTTATTTATGTTAATGAAGGTATAATAGCAAAACGAAAATTATGTAATTCATGGAGAGCTTTGTTTGAGATGGCTGTCAAAGATAGCTCTTTTATGGTTTAATTAACTCTAAATAATGACCGGCAGAAGATGTTATTTTAAACCATGACACATATTATATTGATTTTTTTTATCATACCATTTTGTAGGCCGATATTTTTCCTCCTCCGACAGAACAAACTCCATCAGTACAGTGTAATAATTTGATAATCCCTCTATAGGTATTTCGTTACGGTATAACATAACATAATCAGCCTATAATGTTCCCACTGCTGGGACACAGGCCTCCTCTCAGTGAGAGGGAGTGGGCCGTAATCCACCACGCGGACCCAGTGCGGGTTGGCAGATATCACATGTCTTCGAATTTTTGGTTCTAGGACATGCCGGTTGCCTCACGATGTTTTCCTTCACCGTTTTAAGAGCAGTGGTGATGAAATAATTTACACAAAGTAAAGCGCCTGCCTGGATTCGAACCTACGACCTACAACTCGTAAGTCGCGGCCGTATGATTTCATTTTATGATTGTATGTAAGTTTATTTGAAACTGGGGAATGGGATCTCTTTCATTGCAGACATCCAAGTGTTGTGTGAAATGCAATTATCAAAATCAAATCAAATCAAAATGTATTTATTCACACAACAAAGATCCATAATGTTAGTAATTTATCTTAGAGCTAGTGCTAGAAAGTAAAATTATGAAGTGCGTTTAAAATTTTAATGTTATAAAACAATCAAAGTGGATTATTGAATCTCAATTTGCGCAATCCACTTGGTGCTTTTAATACGCTCAAATCACTTTCAATTATTGCCGCAAAACTAATATGAAAATTGTAGAATGGCTACAACATACGAAGAGCTTATATTAAAAAAAGCCAAAAGTAAGTACAAGTTAAGGGGGAACTGGTTCCACATTGTGTATTTAGAAGAACAGGCGTCAATATAGTCCAAGGCGTCGTATATTGCATCTCGTAGTTTTTTGTCTGCAAAGAAACAAAAAGTCATTTAAACAGTTATAATTACTAACACTACAAATTAAAACTAGTCAAATTACTATCTAATTAAAACGCTTTTTTTTCTTTCTGTTTATTTATTAGATGCAATATGTATTTATGGTATTAATTACTTAAATCTACTACAAAATAAGCAGGAGATTCTTGATTCCAGTTTTTGTTTTGTTACCTCGTATCTAATCTCCGACATTTTGTAGATTTGTTCACTGAATTCGATTATTCTTTTTTATTTGAAAGATCATAGTTTCAGAGTGGTCTCATATTCGGGAGGATCTAATGAAGAACTTCGGAAAAAAAGAGTATATAACTCTTCAATTTATTCAAACACACTTCCATACAAAACTTTATATTCTTTTTAACCCCCTTAGGAGAGGAATTTTAAAAACGGAAAACCACATTTTTACTTCCTACCAAGAACACAAATATTTAATTTCATCTTTCTGACTTTGTCAATGACGGATTTCCATACAAACCTTGTTTAACCCCACTAGCTGTAGAATTTCCAAAAATTCTAAGCTACAACTTAAAAAAGTCTTACTTGCCAAACTTAAAATTGGTAGTTTTTGAGATTTCAAGAATAGTCAGTCAGTGAGTGTATTTAGATAGGAAGATAGGTAGACATAGATGAAGATATACGGCCGGACACAATAAACTTTTGACAGAAAGCTACTGACGGTAGCAAGTATAATTATAACTGTCAGTATAATAATATAATCATAGAGATCGCTACTGATATATATTATTGGGACGTTAAAACCGGAGATAGGCTTTTCTACTTCCAGTATGCCAAAACTGGTGATGGATAGGTAACTGGGTTCGGCCGTAAGATAATAAGATACCTTTGTACATTAACATCTGATCTGCAAGTTCACATTTCATGTCATCCAGGTAATTAGCACCTAATTCCATTAAACATGGTGGGAAACACAAAAGTATTATTGCAATAATCACATCCAAACACCAAAGGGCCATCGCTATAGGTTCCTGAAACATCAAACATTATGTTAAAAAAAAAAATACAGAGTGACATTCAAAATCCATGCGCAACCTTTTAGCATGGATTTAGTAGTATGTTTTTTTTATTGATAACCGACGAAAATTTATACGCTAAGGGGTCTAGATTCTTGCGCTGAATTGATGCTTACAGTTCGCGCGTCGATGCCCTGCCAACCTGTATAAAATCAGCGTGATTTGATTATTTACAAAAAGGTTTCATGAATTGTCAATTGGGACATATAAAAATAAACGTACGATAGGCTGCAAAAGTGCATGGGTAGTACAGAAACAAAATCGTATGAAGCGAGAAATGACGCCATCTAGCGTAAAACCAGTTAACGACTAACAAAATTTTATTATGCTGTTATTAGATGGCGTTGCTTTGCTTTATATGATAAAATATTTTTGTAGTTTCTTTTTGTCTCTTCAAACAATTTATAATTAAAAGTTTCTTTTAAAGAAAATTGTTCCTAATTATTAACCTACTATGTTAAAATTGAATATTGCTAAGTAACTACCAATTCGAATATTAAATTAATTATTAAAATACCCACTCGTTAGCTTAATAAATATATTCCTATCGGTTTCTTTTATTATTTTTATCATTTAAGCTACGTATGCTGGTAAATGTAATGTAATAATTAGATAAATGTATTAGCCTTGTAACTCCTTGCTCAATCCTACTTAAGTAATACGTTTCTTCCTAACTCCTTACTTACGTTTCGTAAATTAGTCATAGTTGTGAAGAAACCAACGCCATCTAGTTTATTTTCGAAAACTTGAATTCTAACGTTCACGGGAAAATAGACACTAAGGTACCCATGCAATTTTGCTGGCGACTGTACCATTACGATATGATTCACATAACAGACGAAAGCAATTAATTTTACAAAATCACACCCAAAGGCTATTATCATCTGAAACAATAATATTTAGGTATTAATTTTTGTTTTTCCATTTTATTTTTGTCCACTTTTATACACTTATTTACCTTCACCCTCATTATCTTTATCGTTGAATTCAAATTCTTTGATAGTTTTATATAAGCATCAATAAACTCTTTTACATGTTTGGTTTTCTCAGCATCATTAATTTGTTTATTTTTCAAATTAGTTGTCAGCGATTTGCAAATTCTTTGCACTGTTTTTCTATAATTATCTGTCACATAAATTAGAGGTATGCGACTAAAGTAAATTGAACAATCTTCATAGATGTACACAACATATTCTAGGGCTGATAAGCCTTCACCGACAAGGGAAAAAATTACAAGTTCTACAGTAACAGTTAGGAATATCATGAAATATGATAGAAAACAAGACTGTTTCTTTTGTGAAGTAGACAAAGAGTTGTCCACTAAGTTTGAAGAGAACGTTATAAAAGATTCCGACTCGGTAATGAACGATAATAAAACATTAGCTGACATCTCTGTGACCATAGTAACGCCGAACAGGTATCCCAGATATATATATATTGTATCCACGGATATGAAATCTATCATATAGAAAGAAAATACAATGTTTAGGACATAAACGATGAAGCAGAAAAGTTTTGTTAGTAAGCGAATAGTAGCTGAAGTATTACGTTTGAAGTAAAACCCAAATACTAGATTTAACCACAAAATTCCGTTGAACGTTAAAAATGATTCCAGTTTAACTGCCCCTCTTATGAACGGCATTTTACAAAGTATAAGTCACACTTTACTTAATCTACAAGTTTATCCCTCAAAATATAACAACTTTCGTAAGAAATATGTTCTGAAGCTGACTACGATGGTCACAGTAATAAACTTCGGAAGTATTCATTCGTTTTTATATTGGGTTCAAAAATAAACAAGCAATAGTGTTTTGTGTAAATTAAAATAAAATGATAGCTTTCAAGACAGTAATAGCCACGGAATATCTATGGTAATAGCAGCATACGACTTTATTTTAGTAGTCAGTGTATTTCTAGTAATCATTAGATTACTAGAAATACACTGGTAATTATTATGTAAGCGTAGATTATATACATTATATGATTAAGCGTGGCATATAGGTATATCTACTGGGTAATCCCAGTAGATATATACCTAGATATAACAACATTCTCCTAAGTGCTTCAATGTACCCTTTGCCAGGGACTGAATTTTCACTCCTTGGCTAGCCCCTAATATTAAAAGGTACTGATGTAGTTACCAGTTTTAGAACAGCCTATTTAATTAATCTCTAGTCAATCTTTTGGTTTTTTTCTATTCATTTCTAGTCTATCACTTCTAGGGTGCTGTTGCTTACCTAGGGTTAATGAAGAGACTGTGAAAGGAACCAGAACAATAAATTGTTGGGTCAGTAAGTTGTCTTAGGTTGTTGCTAATAAAGGATTCATTGTTACAGGTATCAACCTCACGTGATGTCTGCAAGAAATCCCGAGTGCCCTTACTTAGCTATACAGACACATGTGAAGAAGTATTCAAGCAAGGGCCAAAGAAATTGAAACTATACTCTACACATATCAGGTACGTTGGTATATGTCAGACTTCGGCCAGTAATATTCATTGGCCTGGCAAGGCACGTGGATGCAATATAACTGCTAAATTCAGCTTGAATTTAGTCGTCACAATTCCATTGAAGCTAAGTGCACGGCAACCAAAGAGACAGGTAAACGTTTGCAACATAGAATATAGAAAGGATCTACACACTAAAATGCGGTTTAGTGCGCAGAAGTCGCAAACTGTACCAAACCGGCTCACTTTGACAATTCATTAACACAGATTAAATGGGCGAAGGTGAATTTAATGTATGGTTTAGAAACTTATCGTTTCTGTTCAATTTATAGCCAAAATAGATTCTATACTAACATAGATTTATGATTGCTGTAGGTATAGTAACAATGAGGAATTGTATTATTTTATGAACATACTAAATGTCTAAAATTGCCGACGGACCGGTGCTGCCGCTTAGCGTTCTGTGTTTATAACTCCTAAAATACGTATACATAGCATTCTTATTGAAGACGATATATATATAGATATACATTTCTAAAATTGACATTTAATAAAGACAAACTACCTATATTATACCAATAACTGTACTCTATAGACTTCCTATACTGTTTTAATCGATATTACATAAGCTTTAGAGTATTCTATTCTTATTAATTTCCAAATACAACCATATCTCTGCGATTCTAAACATGGCTTTCGATCTAACCGCTCTGTTAATACGAACCTTCTAACGCTGGTGGATCTTATTTTGCAGCATTTAGATAAAAGCGTACAGGTTGATGTGTACGTACTTCAACTTTAAAAAAGCGTTTTATCGCGTTGATAATTATGTATTGTTGGCTAAGCTACAAACATAGGCTTCACCCCTAAATTACAAAAAAAAATTGCAAGTTACTGCCGGGATCGTCAGCAATATGCTCGACATGGTTGCTTTGTATCCGCGTCTTACCACATTCGGTCTGGAGTAAGTCAGGGCTCCGTTTTGGGACCTTTACTATTTGTTATTATTATTACAATTACAGTTTTATTTAAATCCTTAACAATGTAAAACTACCGTTTGTAATAATAATAACGTATAATCTTGTGGAGCACAACGTAACATGCTTATTTTCTGCATTTTCATCACACTAATCACACTAATATTATAAAGGCGAAAGTTTGTGAGTGTGTGTGTGTGTGTGTGTGTGTGTTTATATGTTTGTTACTTCTTCACGCCTAAACCACTGAACCGATTTAGATGAAATTTGGTATAGAGATAGTTTGAGTCCCGGAAAAGGACATAGGATAGTTTTTATCCCGACATTCCCACGGGATCGACATTTACGCAGGTAAAACCGCGGGGCGCAGCTAGTTCTAAAATAAAAGAAATAACCAAACAAACGATGAGGGCGCCACTGCGCGGTCGGTGTCGTCTTAAATAATGTATTTGTGTCACTTTTTATTTTGTAATTTTTTCTGTACAACGCCTTTCTATTATATTCTGTAATGTTGTGCAAGTAAACTTAAAATAATACCACTTTCACCGTATTACTAAAAGTTGTCACCTGAAATAAAATATTAAACTTACTAAAATTTTCAGACACTTTGTGGACGCTGCGATGGCCGGCGTATGTCTCGGTGGGACAAGTGTGTACGTGATATTTATCGCGTCTTCTCTCAAAGATGTGAGTACAAGAACTTTAAAATAAATAAACCAATGGCAGTGGATATCCCAGGAGCAGCGAGCCTGTTGCCATTTGTCAACCGTGATTCCAACCCCGAGGTGTTGTTGAATAATTCAAATTCTTATTTCGAATTATTGGTCATTGGGGATAGCCAATAAATTTCCAATCCAAAACCTGAGGGCCGAGACAAACTGGCATTCTATCAGCAATAACAATGATAGAAAAGTAAAAAAATGTATTGGATTGTCATGATTTACCGAAAACCAGAAGGCCAATTCTCGTAATCGTTCAAAATCTAGTCGCACTCTCATCTCGGCGACAAACAAAATATGTCAAAAACTTGTCAAAATATAAGGAAATTCGAGGTTTTTTTGACAGATTGAGACTGAGATCAGACTGTGACCGTTCTTAAAATTACGAAAATTGCCCCTCCGATGTCAATTCTGTAGAAAGCGTTTGCCACCAGGCCTTCTGGTAAGTTACCATGTGACTTTCCAATGTCAAAAAGTATTGTCTCTTTTTTGACTGAGGGTACCACTGACAAGCGATGAACAAAAACTTCGACCCAATTTAATTACGTAGAAAAAGAAGAAGATTAGAAGAAACCGGTTCGTTCGGCGAGCCCTAGAGACAGTCAGTGTCGAAACCCTGCTGAATGAATTATGTTTTTGCAGCAGCCTTAGCTGAGGAGAAGAAAGAAAATAATAGTCGATATAATCAATCATTTTGTAATGTATTTAGGTACTTACAAGTTTTTTATTTACAATATAGGCAGAGGAGCTTTTGCATAGAAAAAAAATAAAGTAGATAATGTTACCTATATTAGGGATTCCATACTAATAATAATTATGTATAAATGCAAAAGTAACTCTGTCTGACTGTGAACTTTTCCCGCCTTAACGGCTGGACTTCGATGACAGTAGGAGCACAGATAGACCATGCCCTGGGTTAGAATAATTTTAATCTCGGCAGTACATTCCCATGGGAGGGGTCCGTAGCTAAATAATGACAGCCCCACAGGTCGATCGATCAGATTAAGCTACGCTTGCCGCGGTTGGTCTGTGGATTGGTGACACCATCTTTACATACAGAGACCCCTCCATGCCTCGGAAAGCACGTTAAACCGTTGGTACTGGCTGTCATTCATGGATCTTTGACAGTCGTTACGGGTAGTAAGCTCGAAAGTCTGACAATCAGTCTTACCAAGGGGTGTCAAATTACTCAGTAACTAGGTTGTGGAGCTCAGACTGATAGGCAGTCGCTCCATGTAAAATACTGGTATTCAGCTGCAGCCGGTTAGACAGGAAGCCGACCCCAACATAGTTGGGAAAAGGCTAGGCAGATATAGTACGTTCCCATGGAACAATTTCCGACCTCCACGCGGACGCAAAAGCAGAAAAAAGATAGCGCTTCTTTAAACGTACAAAAATAAACTGCTTTAACCACAGAACATAACTGACGTGACGTTACTCCTTTGTGCTGTTAACTGCACAAGAGATGTCGGGTGAGATGACTTTTACTGAGAATTACCTCATAGAAAACCCTAAGAAATTAATATCTGCTTCTACAACATAGTACAATCCTGCTCATAGTAATAGACAAGATTAATTTGAAATTGCAAGTCATTTCGCATTATGTGCAGACATCAAATATTACATTTGCATTCTGAGAAGTGTGATATTACACTGTTATGTTTAATTAAGATGCCAATTTCATTTAATTGAAGAGTAACTGCGCCCTGCGGTTTCACCCGCGTAAGTTTCGAGTTTCTAATATAATGCAATCATAATTCTAAAGACACGTGGCGCCGTCTATTATCATAATGAAGTTGTTGTTGTTTTCCTCGGGAACAGCACTTTTTTTCGGGATGAAAGGTACCCTATGTCCGTTTCTGTACACCCGACAACGTATATACAAAATTTCAGGATTATCGGTTCAGTGGTTTAAGGTCGTAGCACGCGTATCAAATTGGAAAGGGATCGGCACCGTATCAACTCGAGCAGTTCAGTATTCTTTGTATGAAACTCCCTACTGCAACGCACACTAATCGGAATCGTAACGTAATCACCTCAACTCGGGACAAGCTCACGAACCGCGGTGCGGTGCGTTACGGCTCATCGTCCCCGCGCTTACGGCTCGTTGTCCGCGCGCTTACGTCTCTTCTTCCACCCTTGCCCCTCTCACCCCTCCGGCCTGCTTGCTGCACCATCAACCAGCGGTCGGCGAGCCGTATGCGCGGCGTCGCCTAGCCGTAGCCGAGTCGACGTATCGGAGCTTCTGATCCGCTTTAGTTACGTGCTTACGTAAGGTTGACGCCTGTTTGATGGCGAGGCGATAGGCGATACGGTGCCGATCCCTTTCCGATTTGATACGTGTGCTACGACCTTTATGCGTGAAAAAGTAACAAACAAACTTACTTTCGCATTTATAATATTCAGTTTTAGTTTATAATATTCAGTTCATCAGGAATAATCTATAAGAAAGCATCAGTTAGTGTATAAGCATTGTTACAAAAAGCTGGTACACAAATCTAATCTGTTTTTTCAACAAGAGCAGTGACTCGTGAGACGTTCACCTTTTCTTAGAGCTTACAAAAACTCAGGGTTGAGCAGGTTTTTAATTATTTAAAGACTAGAGATTTAGAGGCTTTGGTTTATTTTGTGCGTTGACTTTAAGTTATAATTGATTTTTATTGTTTTTTTACTCGTAACCTTTAGAGAATGAATACCTAAAACCTCCCAGATACTTTTGCTAAAAATAAAGTCTATAAAAAAAACCGAATGTGCTTATGACCACACGACTGAAGTGAAACTTCAAACGTATTGGGCTATGAGAGGAAGAGAGAAAGAAAATGTGCGCGCGCACTGCTTTCTCTTGCTTATATCCCCCACTCAACTCCCGTTCGCCTCGCCCGATCACACTGTTAGTAACGCGTTCGCCAGCTTACTCCCCAAGTCAAGCGTGCGTAAAGAAGTTTCACTTCAAAAATCTACCACCTACAGAATTAAGGTAAAATTATCACGAAACTTGGTAAGTGCCAGCCGATTTGTGAATAGAAACTGTGAAAGTTTAATATTCTTTCGCCTCTGCTTGAGTGTTCCCGGAATCATCAGCGTCTTTGAAAAATGCTTGAATGCTAATTAGAAAATGCTCAAAGACTCCTTTCATGCCTATATTATTAAGCAGAAATCGTATGATTCTCGTAACACCGAAGAAACTTTTCATACCTCAACCTTTCAGCAAGTTACAAGACTCAATTACACCTAGTCAATTTATATTTATAAGGCTATTGTAAATGTGGTGCTGTTCCACAAACGATGGGACACTTAATATCGTGCCCTGCGTGTCCTGTCAGCTGCACGTTACAGGAACTGATGGACGCTAGTGATGGCGCCAAACAAGTGGCCGAATTCTGGGCCGAGTACATTTAGATTGCCATCGACACGCTAAGAAGAAGAAGGCTATTCAAACACAGTTCCAAAGATGCCTAGTATAAAACGAATACAGCCTATCTATGGACCCGATTACATGTACCACAACCACACCACAACCACGTCACAACGATAGCAAGTGCTACACACGCAATCCTATAATAACATTACACATCACAAATATTATATACCACCTTTATTATAGATGTAAGTACCTCTCTATCTAAACTGTGTAATAATACGTATAAACTGAATCAAGATGCCGTTAAATATGATAAATGTTTAAAGGGGTGTGAGCCTGGAGATCTGTCATACAGGTCCCAAATCTAGTTCAGACTCCAGCTCTCACAAAGGTTCTAGCATAACTAAGGCAAAATTGTATATACGCACTACTGTAACAATGTACCTTTATGAGAGAAATAAATAAATAAATAAGCTAGTTCAAGGCCAAAGAGTAACAACAGACGGCGACGTGCACTCGACTGTCCTTGTCACAAGAAGGACAATTGATTTTACCGACGAATATTAGAAGGATTAATATTACCTAATCACACTAATATTACGAGTATAAAGCGAAAGTTTGTGAGTATGTATGTTTGATACTTTTTCACGCTCAAATGGCTAGACCAATTTTGATAAAATTTTTTATGGAGGTAGCTGACACCCTGGATTAACATATAGTCTACTTTTTATCCCGATATTCCCACGGGATCGAAACTTATGAAAATGTTTTTTTTTCTATATTTTTAGTAGATACGTTATATAGGTACGCAAAATACGCGCATAGACGTGGAGTTGCGGACACCAGCCCGTATTACCTATTACCTATTACCTATATAGGTACCTAAAAAGGCTGAAGAAATAATGGAATATGAAGTGAATTGACGATATTAGCAATCGAAATGTAAAAGAACATTGGGAAAATTCTTTTTATCTCTAAAAATTAAATTAAAAACCAGTGGTCGTGTTTCTGAAAGACATTTTTACTTTATTATTCAAAATATGAAAGTTTATTGGTTGTAACGTAAGAGAAAACATTGGATGAGGGAACATTTAATTTTCATCTTTTTATAGCCCCTTTGGGCTGGCTTATTTATTTTTTTTATTTATTTACTCATTTATTTCAGGCGACGCAGGCCCATAGATAAATACCTTAACCTAAACATACATATTTTTATTATAAAACTAGTACATCACTTCACTAGCTAGTTCATGTACTGCTCTGTGGTACTTGTCCGCGGAAGCGACGGAACACCACGTCCTGTGGCCAGAAGTCTTCTTCCATGACGACGGGCAGATAACAATTTGGTACGCGCACCACGAACGCCTTGAAGTTGACGTTGCGGTGCGACTCCAGTAACTGCACCCTCGGCGTGTACCTCGTCTTCTGGCGCACGTACTCCACGATGTCCTCCGCCTTAGTGGTGTAGTGTAGGCGGGAGATATACACCGGTGTGTGCGGCTTTGCGGCATGCAAGCTGACTTCGGGATCCGTAGGAGCTTTGCCGCAGCGGTTCTTGTTCGGTCGCGACCGGCGCTTCCACCTTTGCACCGTCACGAAACCCTCATCATCAGCCTTATTCGGTGCCTTTTTTGGCATAGGCTTCGTACTTAGAGTACCTGGGGCACTCGCGGTGACGCTAGCGAATTCCTTTTGTAAGGGCTTCGCCAGGGCTGCAGAAACTGGCAGCGGGACGGAGCGAGTGGCTCGGGCGGCGCTGCGTGGAGGAGCCGCGATGACGGGCGCTGGGCTGAGGGGCGCGCGGGCGGGGCGCTCTGCAACCTCAGCAAACGACGGGTGCGCGGGCGACGAAACTGCTGACGCGGAAATTGACGACGATACATCGAGGCCGGTTCCGCGACACATGTTTACGTTAGATGCATCGACTGATGACCTAGTTACCGCTACACTGTTGCGCAACTCGCTAAATTCTTTGCGCAAATCGGCAACGGTGTTTTCGGATGCATCTAACTTCGCTAGAACATCCGCGAGGCGGGCCTTCAGAAACACAATGTCCTTCAGAAGGCTTGTTACATCGACGTGGTCGAAGGTGACGGGTGGTAGCTTGTGCAGCTCCTTCGCCACAAACGTTGGCACGTCATCCGGGTCGGTCTCCTTGAACAGCGTGATAATATCTTGCAGGCTTCTCTTAGTATATTCTATAGGTATCTAGGGATATTTCATACTCAATTAAATAACTCGAAAAGTACTGGCCGCATTGGAATCTTTTATACACCGATTTGTTTGTAATTTATCTCAGACTAATTCCAAATTTAAATTTTTGAAAATTTTTTTGTTTCGGTGGCAAAAAATGTCTTGAAAGGGAATTTTAATTTGTGCGAAATTTAGAAAACAATACGAATTACGTTTAGTTACAGTTTTTTTTCATTTTTAAACGAAAGATAAAGTTAAAATTGAGGTATTGTAGCCATGCAACGCCGACATTTGACGAGGGCGGAGATGTTACGAGCTGTGGGAATGCTGGAAGCTGGATCTGTTCAGCGTAATGTTGCTGAGGCCATAGGGACCCATCAAAATGTAATTTCAAGATTGTGGACACGCTATCGTGCCACAGGTGAAGTAGCGGAGAGGCACCGGGGGCCAAGTCGCATCACTACCCCCAGACAAGACCGATTTTTGCAAATTACTGCGCGAGCACAACCAAATGCAACGGCGACTCAATTGGTCCAAAGGCTGCGAGTGGAACACCAAGTGCTTGTGAGTGACCAAACTGTAAGAAGGCGACTGCATGAAAGCAATCTACGCTCTCGTAGACCACTCCGGGTCCCACCTTTACGGAGAGGCAATCGTGGACGACGATTAGAATGAGTTCGGAACCACGTGGACTGGGGCCGTGAGCAATGGTCCAATGTGCTGTTCACGGATGAATCCAGGTTCGGCTTCCATCCAGATTCACGAAGGACACGTATTTGGCGAGTTCCTGGACGATGGAGCCGTCTCCAGAACCCTCAGGAAGTTCACCCATACCAAGGAGGAACAATTATGGTTTGGGCAGGAATTCGTCTTGGAGGACGGACGGATCTCGTTTGGGTGCGGGGCAATATGACGGCAGAACGATACGTCCAACAGGTGCTGGGGCCCGTAATCTTGCCCCACAGAACACAAATGGGGCAAGATTTCCTGCTCATGCACGACAATGCCCGGGCACACACGGCGAGAACGGTAGCAGCTTGGTTACATACACATAATGTTAGGGCCTTAGACTGGCCTGCTCAATCGCCAGATCTAAATCCCATTGAGCATGCGTGGGATATGCTGCAAAGAAGAGCTCTGAAGGAAGTTCCTGAAAATCTGGCTACAGAAGATCAACTTTTTGCGCACCTCAGAAAGACATGGGACAATATTCCGCAGCAAGACATTGACAACCTTGTTCTGAGCATGCCGAATCGTTGCCGATGTGTTATGAACATCATGGGCGCTTTCTCAGACTACTAACTTCAAGTTTATAAACACAAATTAAATGATTTTTCTATTTTTTTCAGTTTTTACTCACAAATTAAAAGTTCATTCATGTACGATTTCCGTCTATGCTTCATTTTTTTTCCTTAAAATCCTGAAATTTTAATCTAAGTACCTTAACCATTATTAAAAAAATGGTAGAATATTAAATAACGTATCTTTTAAATATATACATGTCATATAAATAATTAACACATTGATAGTAATTCGCTTTTTTAAAAATATCCCTAGACCGTGTTGATGTGTGTATATTATTAATAAGTATAGAAAAAAATGTGAATATAAAAACATACTAGAAGAATCTGTTCTTTCAGCAAGCTTCTTGGAATCTATTAATGAAATCAAAAATATAAACCTATATTAATTTATTTAGAACACTTTAATATATTACGTGAGTATTCAAATATTATTTTACTCAATTTAGGTACTTACGACGTTTCTATTTATTGATAAATTAATATTTTGCATAAAAGACCTACACATTTAATTGGGATAATTTTAATGGTAGGTATTCAATATTTAATTGGCTTAATACCGTGACGACTTCTTGCCTTGAAAAACTACGGGTGTAGGTACGGTCGTCAGTGTTGTATGGATCATAATCGAAGCGTCTTGAGGTGGTCGCACATTTATCAGCATCGTACGCGCCGCACGCGCCGTACGCACCGCATTTCGTTTTTTCAATATTCGAATGCCTACAGCATTTTACGAAATGCGGCGCTTACGATGCGGGTGAAATGTGCGAGATTTTATACAACGAATTCTAAAATGCGGCTCGTACGGCGCGTGCGACACGTACGTTGCTGACAAATGTGCGATCAGCTTTAAGAGACACGACGTTTTTTATATGGTGCGATTTATACGCCACCGATGTACCGTGAAAAAACCGTGCCGTGAACAAAGGGCCTAAAGCTATATTCTCAACCGCTGACCACGATAAGTTATTGTTTCAGGCTGTTGTATACAACGTGTTTTTTTTATATCCCATAACTGTTATTATTATATTCTGCATCACTCCTTTGTGTCATGTTATGTCGTTATTGCTGTAAAAGTAACTTTACGATACGTCACGTTAAACTTCGTCGGTTTGTAAACCGGTTGCGACACGACAAACTGCTCTTTGCAGTAGCACGTATGAAATATTAAACTACAAAGGCGTGTTAAAATGTCACGTCGCGTCGCAAACTTTATACCCATGTTATATGTATTTATTCGGTTTTTAGTTTTATTTTTACGGGTAGTCGTTAAGTACTAGCACAGAAAACTTAAAGCACTACGTACAGAAAGGACACTCCCTTCCCCGCACTAACATCAGTTACCGCACCTCACCCCACACTTCGGCGTATTCGTCGCAGTTCTTTAAGGCGCTTACAGGACCTAAACGCAAAAAAACGGTAGTTTTCGAAACAATAAAAGTATATGATCGCCTACAGTAAACAAAATCAGAAAAATATATGATATTCTTCAGGATATATGCTAGATAGATAGTGTTTTGAAAACACAATACAACTAATTTGGTACGATAGAAAAAAATCATGAACATACCTCTAAAAAACTTTCTTTTTACAATAAAAACCATACTAATATACATACAATCATTCTGATTTTTTGTCAGATTATTCTACAAGTAACATACTAAAATGATAGTGTTTTATTTTTTTATTTAAAACAATAGTTTTTTTGTAAATCGAATATTCATAGTTCCGAACATAAAAAGTGCGCATGTGTGCGTGAACGCCCGTGTAGCGACACTGCCGGCCGAGGCCTGATGCTATATGGACGTGTCGCTCTTTTCGCCGCACTATTTCCGTCAAAATTGTTATGTTTTTGTTAAGTTTTATTTTTAAATTCATTGTTTATTATTATTTGCATTATCTTCTTTCCGTAAATATTTTTATTTCGTGTAAATATAAAATACTTTTAAGTTTGTTATGTATGGGTGCAAGGCGCGCGCCATCTATTGTACGGCGAGTCCCAACTCCCGGGCGTTTCACTTGTGTCTACCGGCAGTGGTCCGCGTAACCTAACAAAGTTAAAATAGGGTAATAATTTGTAAATAAATGGGAAATATAGTGAAACATTCCGTTAGGAGGACTACAAAACGTTCATATAAAACAAAAGCCGAACATAATATGAACGAAAGTAAAAAGTATGGGCATTTTATTTTTAACTGAATATTTTTATTTTTGCAATAAAACTATGAATTTTGGAAACATCTAAGAAAGTGCAGTCGGTATTTTCGACTTCACGTACAACTGTCACAGTGACGTATGTGGACGACGTGTAGATTTGTATTCGAGAGTCCCCGGGTTCGATTCCCAAGATTACGAAATCGTACTTTCTTTTTAAATTTTATTTAAATGTATTTTGAATTTTTAGATAGATAGTGTTTTGAAAACATAATACAACTAATTTGGTACGATAGAAAAAAATCATGAAGATACCTCTACAAACTCTTTTTACAATAGAAACCATACTAATATACATACAATCATTCTGATTTTTTGTCAGATCATTCTACAAGCAACATACTAAAATAATAGTGTTTTATTTTTTTAGTTCAAACAATAGTTTTATTGTAAATAGCATAATATTCATAGTTCCGAACATAATAAGTGCGCATGTGTACGTAAACGGTAAACCCCCGTGCGTGTAGCAATAATGCCGGCCGAGGCCTGATACTATACGGACGCGTCGCTCTTTTCGCCGCATTATTTATTTGTACCTACATACATTAATTGTTTATTATTACTATTTGCATATCTTCTTTCTGTAAATATTTTTATTTCATGTAAATATAAAATACTTTTAAGTTAAAATAGCGTAATAATTTGCTATCAATTATATCATTTGTAAATATGGGAAATAAAGTGAAACATTCCCTTAGGAGGACTACAAAACGTTCATATAAAACAAACGCCGAACATATGAACGAAATTAAAAAGTAAGAGCATTTTATTATTACTGAATATTTTTTTTCGCTATGAATTTTGGTAGTTTAAGAAAATGCACTTATTACGCATAAGCTCAGTTTTTTCGACGAGATACGCAATCGTTACATTGGCTTATGTAGACGACGCGCAGGTTCGTGTTCAAGGGTCCCCGGGTTCGATTCCCAGTGATACGAAATCGATTTAATTTTATTTAAATGTATTTTGAATTTTTAAATATATTTTTATAAATAACTAAAAAAACGTCTACAATGTAATTATCTTTCACAGGAGAAAGAAAGTCGAAAATATCAACACGGAAGTTACTTCTAATGCGTAAGTACCTACACGTTTTCTATGCCATTGTAACAATAAAAAAAACCTAAATTTATTAACAGACCGCGACTTATTGATAATATGCATAAAGAAATCACAGATTCATCCGAAAATTGCGATGAAAATTATCACAAGCAAGAGTTTAATTTTTATTGATTGTGTTTATAATAAATAGAAATCATAATAATTATGTATGAATGTTAGGTACGAGTACCTAATCCTTGAGGCCATTTACACATCATGCCGAAGCTGCAGCGGCATCGCCGCCGCCGCGGCGCCGCTGCATCAGTCACCCTTGGATTTGTATGAACACACGGCGCCGCCGCGCCGCCGCGCCGCCGGCGGTGCGGCGCGGCGACGAGTTTTGATAAGATCTATCAAAACTCGCCGCCGCACAGTGGTCTGAAAATCGAGCTCCATACTCATAGAAACTTAAAGTACGGAAATAAAAAAACAAAAATTGTAATGGGTCTAGTATACCTCCCTTTACGTAATATTAACGTATGGATGGTATCAGTCGCTCCACGCGTGAGAAAAAAAAGTTTTTTGTTTTTTTTTGTATGGGAGAAAACACTAACCCCCTTATTCATAATCCTATTTTATCTCTATTTTAGCTAAAATAGGTTTATAGAACGTTTGTCTTTATCTGTCACGTTGTCATTTCTGTGTGTAAGAAAGAGACAAACCCCATTTTAACTAAAATAGGTTTGATAAGTTTTATGAATAAGGGGGTTAATGTACATTTTTTTGAAATGAATGGAACTGATAGGCTGGAGCTCACACGAGCTATTGTACCATACACGGCCATCAAGATGACATACAATTCATGGACCGTTGGGCGCCGCTTTGCACGTAGCAAATTTTTGAAATTTTGTGTTTTCGATATGTGATTTTTCAAATCTTTGACGTGAATAAATGAACTTGCCGATCGATTTACTTATACTATCGTTACTTTTAGCCTGCTTATGACCTTTATGATGACAACAATTAAAAATTATGTTGATTTTAAGTACCTATACGTTTTTTTTTTATTTCATTCCAAGAACTACTTAACTCATTTAATCACCGTTGTAGTGTATCTATTAAATAGATATGTAAACACTGTCTCATTCACACAAGCGGGGTAGCTGCTGTCAGTTATGTTATGTCATCTGTCAGTTACGAGGAATGGCGGGAAACAGACAAAGTGAAGCAGGCTATATACGATGGCGCTTGGTGTGGTAGTGAGCCAGTGAAGTGATATGTTTAACATAAGTACGGAATCAACAGGATTCTACAACCGTGATTATGGTTGAGTTATAATTAGATACTGCTTCAATCTGAGCCTCAATCAGAGCCTGTTCTTCCACGATGTTCAACTTGTTTTCGTTTGAAAACTTAAAATAAATTGGTCAGCAGAACATTGTGGAAGATGGCTTTGGATTCTCCCATACCTTTTCTTCGCCACAAACTAAGCGCAGAGGCACAAAAGAACACATAAACATACTGGAATCGTCTTCGTCTGCCATAGTTTGCTTATACAAACTTTGCCCTGAAGCACCATCAAAGCCATACTTGCATATAATTGTTAACTCTTTGCCATCCAGCGAAGGTTCCACACGTAGGAATTTTCCAAGCTTTGCACAGTTTTATCCAAAATTTAGCTTTACTTTTACCTCTCCTTAAGTGATGTACAATGGTAACTTTTGGAGGGCAGCAGTCCTTCTTCGCCTCAAGGATGGCAGTATAAGAAGGACACAGTGGTACTCCTTCTTCTTTTGCACAAGATCTTAATGTTATATACTGCCACTTCGAAAGCTTCAATGAGGTCAAAATAAATAAAGCTTTATCAGCGGAATATATAGGCACAGTTTCCTTGGGCTTTAACAATTTATTTATCCTTGTAGCCTCTTTGCTCCGAGACTAGTTTAACGATATCTGCTATATTCTTGTCATGTGCTTTCAAACCGGTTGCATGAGCAAGGCTTTCAGTGCTATACGTTAGGAGGTCTTCCGCTCTCCTTCTCTTCTGTAGCGGGCTTAGCTCTTTAAATGGTTTTCTCGGCCTCACAACTGATGTTGATGTTCCAACACTGCACGTCTCCGGTGTGTAGGATGTTGATGCACCCTCATTTAAAACAAAGTCAGAACTGGAACGGGTTTGCTGCTCTACTGACACTAAATAAGGGGTCATCTTTCCTTTCATGATCTCAGGCCATTTTATGTTCTCTTGCAGCCATGTCTCATACTTTGTTATGTATGTACGTCTCGTGAGATTACACGAGATCCATTTGTTCCTCAACGAACAAACATAAGTCTGACAGAATTGTTTCAATACCCTCTTTTCATTTTCTGACAAATCAATAGTATTCTCAAAAACTTCAAATAAAACATTGGGCTGTGAAAAACAATTGTTGTTTGACACAAACATGACAATGTCCAAATTGGTATCACAACCTTCCATCACAGCACAATAAAAAAAATAACGTAATAAGTTAGCGCGCACAAGTACTGAGAGCTACTGATAAAAGTAAGCTCAAACGTCCTGTTTTTATACAACTACCCTCATTATCGTTCGCTATTCTTTAATTAGGTTTTACAGACTTTAATATTACAGACAATAGAATTTTATTGTGACTAGGGCCCATTTGGCCCTGCTAGAGCTGGTTGATGCTCATGTCATTAGTATATAATTATAACTCAACCATAATCACGGTGATTAAATGAGTTAGTTCTTGGAATGAAATAAAAAAAAAACGTATATAATCAATATAATTTTTAATTGTGGTCATCACAAAGGTCATAAGCAGGCTACAACTAACGATAGTATAAGTAAATCGATCGGCAAGTTAATTTAACCTCGTCAAAGATTTGAAAAATCACGTATCGAAAATTCAAAATTTCAAAAATTTGCTACGTGCAAAGCGGCGCCGAACGGTGCATGAATTGTATGTCATCTTGATGGCCGTGTATCGTACAACAGCTCGTGCGAGCTCCAGCCTATCAGTTCCATTCAGTTTCAAAAAAATGTACATTAAGTGTTTTCTCCCATACAAAAAAAATAAAAAACTTTTTTTTCTCACGCGTGGAGCGACTGATACCATCCATACGTTAATATTACGTAAAGGGAGGTATACTAGACCCATTACAATTTTTGTTTTTTTATTTCCGAACTTTAAGTTTCTATGAGTATGGAGCTCGATTTTCAGACCACTGTGCGCCGCCCGCGGTGCCATACTATTATATTCTGTGGCGATGCCGCTGTATTGGTTTCTCTTGGATTTGTATGAGCCCTTGCGGCGCGCCGCCGCGGCGCCGTGTGTTCATACAAATCCAAGGGTGACTGATGCAGCGACGGCGGTGCCGCTGCAGCTGCGGCATAATGTGTAAACGGCCTCAAAGATTAGGTACCTAACATTCATATATAACTATGATTCCTTTTTATTATAAACAAAATCAATTTTAAATCTAATTTCTTGCTTTTGATCATTTTCATCGCAATTTTCAGATGAATCTGTTACCTATTTCATTATGCCCATTATCAATAAGTCGCGGTCGGTTAATAAAAACATTAGGTCAGAATTTTTTTTATTTTTGTAATAGCTTAGATAACGTGTAGGTACTTGCGCATTAGAAATACCTAACTTCCGTGTTGATATTTTCGACTTTCTTTCTCCTGCAGACTTTTTTTAGTTATTTATAAAAATATTTAATAGATATATTTAAAAATTCAAAATGACATTTAAATAGAAAATTCGATTTCGTAACCTTGGGAATCGAACCCGGGGACTCTCGAATACAAATCTACACGTCGTCCACATACGCCACTGTGACAGTTGTACGTGAAGTCGAAAATACTTAGCTTATTCGAAATGACTGCACTTTCTTAGATGTTTCCAAAATTCATAGTTTTAGAAAAAAACACTGCAAAGTGATAACTTTTATTTCGGAAGTCGGTGTCGCTGGTTCCGCATTTTCGTTTTTTGACACCGACTTCCGAAATTATAGTTATTTATCACGCTGTAGTGCTTTTTTTGAAGTCGGTTGTTTTTTTTTCTTTCTAATTGTACCTACTTACCTCACAAAAATTCAATTAACACTAGTGCATTGAAGAATCATCAAAATTCGCATAGAAATGCCGGAGATGCAGTACATTTATGCATATTAACTTCGGACATACTTCATAAGAATAATTACCTAATGTATTATATACTAAAACCTTCCTGGAAGTATGTAGGTAGATCACATTAGTGAAAGAATGATCAAAATTGGTTCATCAGTTTTTTAGAAAATCTACAAATATATATACAAACATACACACATACATACATTACATAGGTAGGTACATACATACGGGTCGAATACACAACCTCCTTTTTTGAAGTCGGTTAAAAATGTTTTAAATTTCATTGAATCAGTTTTATTTCAAAATCACCCACATCCTTAAGTTTTTCAAGTCACACTCAAAACGAATAAAATTTATTATGTTGTCACACATAACTACATAATTTGTTTGTTAGATCTTTAACTTATTTGCACATCGTTTCCGCGCCATCTATTAGAATACTAGGGCGTAATCTCACAAAACCGTTACTTCTAAATCTCATGTATGCTTTATGTCATAATTGTGATGGGCGTCGTCGTTAGATGGCGTTTGCGTCGATTCTGCATATGTGTGCATGCGTTTTTCAAGGACACTTAGGTCTAGTAAGCCTCTTAACAAGAGCGCTCGCAAACACAAGTACCTCACGCACACATTCATACGTATACAAACGTCATTTTTTAATGTAGTAGTAGTAGGTAATTATTTTGCGAGCGTTGTATGGAATGTCCGGGGTGTGGTACTAGTCAGAAGCCCAAAAGTCCTACAACCAGTCTAACCAAGGGGTATCGTGTTTCCTAGTAACTGGTTTGTAGAGATTGGTTTTTTTGTTTAATTTTTTAAGTGAAAACTTCTTTAGCCGCGTTGGGCATTTTTTGAGATGGGATTACCCTATCGAACTCGCGCCACTGTTACCGTAATCGACACCGCTTCGGATGTGTTCGGCCGTCCTCGGGATGTACCTACTCGGTTTTAATATGCAAAGTGTTAAAAAATTAATTTTAAAAACTTTAAGATGTGCTTTAGACCATCGAACTGAACAACTTTTACTATGGGACCAACTCTTTTGTATGAAACAGCAGATTTTTTTTTCCTGATTTCGGAGTTGGTCCCATAGTGAAAGATGTCTAAAGTAGTCAGTTCGATGGTCTAAAGCACCTCTTAAAGTTTTTAGGGTTAATTTTTGACACCTTATATATCCGATAGTATGTCAGTGAGTGATGGCAAAGTATTCTGTTCGTGTTTTGTTTTCACTTCTTCTTCGTCGGCACTCCCGGTGTGCCACTGTTTTTTTTTTATTGCAACTGATTATTCGTGCGGATTCGCCTACGAAATAATGCTCTTAATATTTTAAGATGAACGTATCTACCTACCCAGTACCAGTAAGCTAAGCGTAGGTAAGCTTTTTTCTCCGAATCTCGAGGCTTTCATCAGATTCGGAAAAAAAAGCTTGAATGCGTAAAAACTGATAAACTCAATTATTTTGAGCCCATCCCATACCTAGATTATTGGAATGAAATGAATGAAAGAATTAATTAATTAATTTTTATGAGAGAAATCCATTACCAGGTGTTAATCGCTCGTCCAATTTCGTTTCGATACAAATTAAATTTTAATCAATAGGTACTTCCTTGATGGAAGTACCTATTGATTAAAATTTAATTTGTAAATTATGGACGTAACACACTCACTCTCAGCAAAACAATACCTACCATTTTTGTACTCCAATAATTAATTAATCTAAACTATAAATAGTAGATTGTACAACTAATGCATAAAAGAAGCTATTTTACCCCGAGACGTTTATATCCACCCGAGCCGCAGGCCAGGGTGTATAGTTAAGTCGAGGAGTCATGTATGATACATGGATCATTAATATTAGTTAAAAATTCTGTTAAATCAAAGGAACGAAAAGACATCGTCGGGCTGTCTGTTGAACACACCATTGAATTGTCCTGTGTTGAGCTCGATAAGCATGTAATAGTATGCGTATACAGACCTCCAAGTTACCAGAATCTATCTGTGTTTGATTCTGTAATGGAAGATGTGCTAAAGAAACTTTCTGCTAGTAGTAAGTCAATAATCATATGTGGCGATTTTAATATTAATTTATTAGAAAATAACTCAAATACTATGAGATTATTAAGTCTTTTTAGGTCATTTGACTTGGGTATCATTTAAGCTATCACCAATTTAATTAGTTTTGTGTTTCTTAAATAATAGGGTTTGTCCTCCAAATAGTAGATCTGTCACCAAAATGTAGTCACCAAACAATGCAAGTGACCTAACCAAACCGAACCTCGGGGTGCCCTTCGCTCGCTCTTGCATCCTATGTCGACGGAGCCCCGCTTCGCGGGGCCCCTATTTCTGTGTAAAGGGTTTAAAGTAACCTAACCAAACCGAACCTCGGGGTGCCCTTCGCTCGTTCTTGCATCCTATGTCGACGGAGCCCCGCTATCTGAGAACGAAAATATTTCGTGGCGATAGATCTATTTATTAGGTGATACAAATATTTCGTGGCGATAGATCTATTTATTAGGTGATACAACTTGATGACCAATATAAATTTTGGTGATAGAAAATATAGTTCCCATTTGACTTGTCAAATGCTTTTATTGAACCCACCCGAGTGACAGCTTCCACTTGTATAGATAATATTTTCTGTAACTGTTCTGTAATATTTTCTGTAACTTTACACAAACAAATTGTAAATAAGTTGCCATCTGATCACAGCGGACAAACAATAACATTTTGCTCCTACATGCCTTTACAAAAAACTCTAATAAGGTTTAGGCCAATTACATCTAAAAATTTAGAGAAATTAAATAATTCTTTGGCAAGTAAATTATGTGTTCAGAGTTTTAATAATTTATGTGACCCGAATGAGTTCTACGCCGAGTTCTTTTCACTATTAAACACGCAATTTAATGACACTTTCCCACTAAAGACTAAAAGTATTTACACAAAGTTCTTATTTAGTGATTGGGCGACTCCAGGTATTCGTAAAAGCAGGGAAAACCTTTTTGAACTTTATGGCCTAAAGCAACATATGAATAACACAAGCTTTCATCAGTATGTTGCAACATATTCTAAGACTTTTAAAAGTGTATGCAAAATAGCTAAAGCTCTTTATATTAGCAATAAAATAAAATCAGCCGATGATAAAATAAAAACTACCTGGCAAATAATAAATAATGAAACAGATAGGAAAAAACAGCGTAATACTGAATTTAATTTAGAAACTGCACATGGCCCCATAAACTCAGATGTAGAAATTGCTCAGGAATTTGAAAACTTTTTTGCTAATATTCCCATTAAAACTACTGAAGCTTTAAATTCCTCACCCGCGCGTTCTGCTGATTTACTTAGAAAGAATGTTAAGGCATGCCCCTCGGAGTTTAGTTTTCAACATACAAACCCCCAGGCTGTTATAAAAGCTTTTAAAGATCTTAAAATTAAATCAACAGAAGATCTCTGGGGAATGTCTGTAAAAGTTTGTAGATCTATCATTGAAACGATTGCGCCCTATTTAGCTTTCATATTTAACATCAGTATAGACCAAGGAGTCTTTCCGGATCTCATGAAACACAGTAAAGTAGTACCTTTATTCAAAGCCGGTGATAGTAAAGAACCCAACAATTATAGGCCTGTGTCAATTCTGCCAGTTCTCAGTAAGGTGTTTGAAAAGTTGATGCTCAATCAAATGTTACGCCACTTTAATAAAAATTCCATCTTTCATGAACAACAGTACGGTTTCACCAAAGGGCGTTGTACCACTGACGCCGGTGTCACCCTAATAAAGAACATTTTTAACGCCTGGGAAGAAGCACAAGATGCCATTGGAATCTTTTGCGACCTCTCAAAGGCGTTCGATTGCGTCAACCATGAGACCCTTCTGCTGAAACTTCAGCACTATGGGATTAGGAATTTAGCTCTTGATTTACTAAAGTCGTATCTAAAGGATAGAAAGCTTAAAGTTCAAGTAAACGGCGTAAACTCATTGGGGTCTGAAATGGCAATGGGCGTTCCTCAAGGTTCGATATTGGGTCCATTCCTCTTTTTAGTTTACATTAATGATTTACCACAATTACTTCAAAATCAACCGAAGATGGTGTTATTTGCAGATGACACATCATTGATCTTTAAGATAGACAGACGGGCACAAAATCTTGACTACGTGAATAACTCTATTCTTCAGGTCCAAGATTGGTTTACGGTAAATAATTTGGTACTAAATGAAAAGAAAACCAAATGCATTAGATTTAAATTACCAAATGTTAGAAGTAGCGAATGTGACATCATACTGAATGGAGAGAAACTAGAATTTGTTGATCAAACGGTTTTCCTGGGAATCACGCTAGACGAGAAATTACAATGGGGACCTCACATAACATCTCTTGCGGGGCGGCTTAGCTCGGCCGCTTATGCTGTTAGGAAGATAAGACAGTTAACAGATGTAGAAACCGCGCGTTTAGTCTATTTTAGCTACTTTCACAGCATTATGTCGTACGGCATTTTACTATGGGGTCGAGCTGCTGACATTGAATCCATCTTTATTTTGCAAAAGAGAGCTGTCAGAGCCATTTATAATCTGCGTCGCCGCGAATCTCTCAGGGAACTATTTAAAAGGATTAATATTATGACGGTACCTTGCCAATTCATTTATGAAAATATTATGTAAGAAAAAATCTACAACTTTTTAATAAAATAAGCGATAGACATAACTTTAACACAAGAAATAAAGATAAAATACATCAACCATTTTTCAGATTAGCCAAAGTACATACATCTTTTATGGGGTACTGTGTTAAATGTTACAATAAAATGCCTTGTGATATATTGCAATTAAGTGAAAGAAAATTTAAAACTCACATTAAACGTACACTTTGTAAACAAGCATACTATAAATTAGAAGATTATATCCAAGATAAGAACGCTTGGAAACATGCTGGACCTGCTCCATAGGACAATCTAGAGTCTAGACAAAATCAAACTGGTTGCTAATTTAATTGTAAATTTTTTTATTCTTTTTTTGTTTTACATTTATTACTCACACCCTGACTTATTACTTGTATTTTGTTTTTTAATTAAAATCGTTTTGCTTGTACCATGTTTGTAAATATGTGAGCACCATGTATCTATCAGATAATTAATTTATATGTCATGGTTTCGTTTTTAATTCTTTTACCTATTGTGGTATAGTAATTTTATTGTAGGTGCATCGTCCTCACATGTTATTATATAATTAATGTACCCATGCAAAATATTGTACCTAAAACATTTTAAAAGAGTAACGGTGGAGTTTCTTGCCCGTTCTTCTCCATACGAAAACTACCTTTTGGAATGGGAGACTAGAATCAATTCTATTTTAAGATAATTTTTGACGTTCAAAAGTGCCTTTTATGTGCCTATTTGAAATAAATGCTTTGACTTTGACTTGACTTTGACTTTGGCTCGTTTATGCCTGAGTTATACACTCTGCTTTTGACTTCGATTGTGAGGAAATGAAACAGGCATAAAGTATACAGTACATAATTAATCAAAAATGTTGCAAAACATAGCTAATTCTCGCCACGAAACTTTTAAAAGTTTTTTGTTTAATTTTCAGCATGTGTCATCCGACTTAGGTACTTCATACTGCCAAGTCATAAAAATGTTTCTTTGCGTTTTTAAATAATAAACTAGTTAAATAATAAATGACAACTATTTTATCTGATTTTATTAAATTAACGATAGAAAACACGTATGTGGTATAAATTAAAGAAAATCAAATAAATCACGACTTTAATCTGCAAAGTTTTGTTGTGCGTGTGGCTGTTGGGCCTGATTACCTTAGTCTTAGAAAAAAAAATTACTTTATGCACTAGAACATAAAAAGCGATTTTATGTCGCCCAAGCACAACATAAAGACGAACTTTTAGAGCATGAGAAGTGAAAATAATATAAATTGGGTTTTAATGTTGGCTTAAGTTTCCAGTTTCGATGTGTGAAATAGGTTAAACGTTTATCTTTCCGAACTTTGTTCTTCAGCGATAAAGTTGAAAATCTATTAAATAAGTTTGACAGATTGTAGTAGCTTGATGTGCAGTGCTGGCGTCTGTACCAAAATTCACTATTGTAGTGCAATTACTACAGAAAACTCATTACACTTTATAATTAAGAACGCGGTTTAAACACATTATCGTTGCAATCACTTTGAAACAAAGTGTAAACATCAAACTTTAAAATACTTTGATGACAGCTTAATGCGAAAATTACAAGAATTTTGTTAGTTAAAACATAATTATTGACTTCAGAGAAACATTCATTTACGCTGATATAAAAGGCATTGCACTTTTTGTTAATAAAATAGTGTCTAGTTATAACTAGACACTATTTTATTAACAAAAAGTGCAGAGTGTGAGTTCGGTGGGAGGGGAGGGGTTGTATACAACCCCTTCCCTCCCACCGAACTTCCCCCTCGTATTTTCAAATCTTTCGTTATTTTAAAATTTTCGCAGCTGTCATCTTGGATTTTGATTTTGACCTCACTATCGGCTTCGGCACCCTCGAAAACCATGAAAACGACACCCATGATGAAAATTTGAAAATTTTCGCGGTTGTCGTCTTGGATTTTCATTTTGACCTTAATCATTATCGGCTTCATCACCCTCAAAAACCATGAAGACTATCTCTTTCTACGTCTGCCTCTCTCTATTATTTCCTCCTCCTCAAGTCGTACCTACACCTCATTATTGAGGGTCGTGATCCTCCCTTGAAAACTACTTTTCCCTGACGATGTTTCGCCATCTCTGTCTATCCTTGGCCTTGTGAAGCGCATCATGAAATTTCGTGTCAAGAGAAGAGCTTATCTGGTCAGACCATCGCAAAGGGCTGCGACCTCTTGGTCGTTTACCATCCACCTTGCCGGTAACCATCAGTTGTTCGAGGTTATTGCCATCTTTCCTCGCTATATGGCCGAAAATTTCCAAAACTCTGCGGCGACAGGTTGTAGAGAGTCTGGTCTTTATTCTGAGCTCGCGTAGGATGGACTCGTTTTTGCGGAATGCAGTCCAGGGTATCTGGAGCAACTTCCTCCAACACCACATCTCGAAGGCGTCTATACGAGCTCGGTCTCTCTATTATTTATGTAAATAATAAAACGTAGCATGGAGGGCGCTTTAACGCTTTTTGACGATTTTTACTACTTTGCTCCTATCGCAAGCTGCGTTAAAGAACTTTGTTCTAGTAAAAGATTAAACAGCGGAATAAGTGAAATAACATAATCTAGGTTAACATAATTTTGTTAAGCTTCTTTAAATGCCCATTTCTATTAGAGATGAGAGAATCTTTAATTATAATAATTTCTTTAAAGTAATCTTGTGTTGTTGATAGATTAATTATTATTTAGAAACAAAAATGATATTGCTAGAAAGAGTACTTTTTGCTATTCCTCATAGTTTCGGATTTGCCCATCCACGCCCACTTGAAAAATTCACCCTGTATATTGTATATGTAAGCATTTTCATGTATGTATATGAAATATGAACAGTAAATGAGCAGTAATAAATAATATGAGCAGTGTAAAGTAATTACACTACAAACTAGGTCAACATAATAATACAGATAGAAATAGACGCGAGAAGTATAGACTTTGGGTGCAATCACTCTCCCCCAAAACAGCATTTCTAAGAAAAAGTGTAATATGCATGGCCCCGTATATATATAATAAAATTCCTAATTCCCTTAAGGAAATGAATATCAATTCATTCAAGAGAGAGCTAAAAAAATTGCTAATTAATAAGGGATACTATAATGTTACGGAGTTTTTAATTGACAAATTTTGAATGAATTAATATGTAGGTATTGAGTTTTATTAATTTTATTGTTTTAATTATTATATTATTATTAATTATTTTTTTGACTATATTTTTGTGACTATATTTTGACTATAATTTGATTATTTCGTTTTATAACTCCAACTAATTACTACTAATACTATTTTGTACGCCAAATATGGCAAAACATGATGAACCAGAAATATTTTTCCATCCATATGTGCATATCAGCTATGTATCATGTTACACATGTTTAAACAAATAAATACATCTTTATCTTTATCTTTATAATTATCAATGAGATCAATTAAATTTGTGGACGGATAAACTGCCTTATGTTATAAAATAAAGCGTATTACTAGAGAGGATTCTTTAAAGCGCTTAAAAACTTGCGCCAGCTATTTAGTTCAAAGAAATTCCAACAATGTTTTGTAAGTCTTTGTTGCCAAGGACAATGTTACATCGTAGGTATTGTGCGGATTTCCAGGGTAGGTAGTTCAAAGGATTAGGTTTCAACCCGTCTGCAATGCAAGTATGAGTACTTAAGACTCTTGTTGTCCCTGTGTTTGGAAACACCTTTTTCTTTTTCCTTTGTTTTTTTTTGTTGTATGAAATTTTTCGCGTTAAGCCGTTGGTTCTGCGCCAGATCTCCCTCCGGTCGGATTGCGTGCCGTTCCATCTGACTATGAGCACAGAATACTTAAAGTACTACGTACAGAAAGGCCACTCCCTTCCCCGCACTAACATCAGTTACCGCACCTCACCCTGCACTTCGGCGTATTCGTCGCAGTTCTTTAACAAGAGCGCTCGCAAACACAAGTACCTCAAGCACACATTCATACGTATACAAACGTCATTTTTTAATGTAGTAGTAGTAGGTAATTATTTTGCGAGCGTTGTATGGAGTGTCCGGGGTGTGCTATGAGAGGAAAGAAAGAGTGCACCTGTGTCTGCGCAAACACTTCTGCAATATAATGATTCCGAACAACGCTGCACACGGCAGTGCTGCCACAGCAGTGCTGTCGCGTCACGACTGGTCGCCACACATTTTCTATAAGTTTATATGAGATTACATTCCGAGTATAGCAGCAATGTGACGCAGTAATGTCGCGCAGCATTGCTGCCGTGCTCAGAATGTAATCTCATATAAACCTATAGAGAATATTTGGGGACCAGTAGTGCTGCGGTAGCACTGCTGCGTGCTGCCGAGATCGGAATCATACCTTGATACTGCGCCGAAAGCTAGTGTCCGTTGACATTGGCCGCCATAGCCTAAATACGATCTTGAGGACTATTGTTATTTTGTTACAATTTAATCATAGGTTTATCAGAAGGCCAATTCTCGAATTTAAAACGTTTAAAATCTAGTCACAGTCTCATCTCGGCGACAAACAAATGTCAAAAACTTGTCAAAATGTAGGGAAATTACACACATTTATCACCAATAGTCTCCTGAGCGTGTTCTCAGATCGATGGGACTCTCCTCTGCTGCGCCACTGGGTGAGGATCCATACCAATTGATATAATATTGAATACTTTTTGTCTCCTTATTACTAACACTAGTTATTAAGTTATCTTGTTGCTACTAACACTATGGACTCATGTCTGAAATAAAGAAATTGAATTGAATTGAATTATCAGTAGGTAATCGTGCAGCTCAACTCAGAACTTAAGGAGCTCAACGATTCGACGAACAATACCAAAGAAAAGAATTTTGAGTAGGCCACATAAATTGCTCAAACGGCCAGACCATAATTAAAACTAACAAAGAAGGAAATAAATAAAACAGATAAAAGCAAACCCACATAGTTCTCACATTCACAATAATTAAAATAATGTTATACTTTACAAAGTATATATGCACGTCATTGTATAAATGTAAAAAGGTATATAATAAGTACTTATAAAAATAATTGTAACCTAAAAAAAACAAGATTAATTGTGTAAAATTATTGGAGCAGCTCAATCCCAAGCCTTTTTGTCCTCAATATAGTCTTTAACAGTATAAAAGGCTTTCTGGCAAAGTAAAACCCGCTTAATACGATCACGCTTAATACGATTTCCTGCATAATACGACATTTTACGTCAGTCCTTGTATCTTGAGGCATGTTTTGATACATTTTACATTTTGTCGCAATAAATACTTTTTCTTTCTTTCTTTTTATTTTCATCATCATCTGCCTAGTCTTTTCCCAACTATGTTGTGGTCGCCTTTCAGTCTAAGCCACAGATGTAGATAGACCTATTTTTTTTTCTTTATTTCCTATTAATACCGGTATTAAAAGTATCCTATGTCCTAATCCGGGCCATGGTGTATTCCTGTGTGCCAAATATCTAAATTCGTTCAGCCGCTAAGTCGATTCACAAACATTATCATCATCATCATCATCATTTCAATCAAAAACTTCCACTGTTGGACATAGTCCTCCCCCAAGCACCGACTGCTTCTCGTATCCTGCGGCATTCGCAAAGTCATCGGTTCACCTTATGGGAGGTCTTCCAACGATTCGGGAATAGCGACCGCGTACCGTAAGACGTAGCTTCCGGTACGTGATCGCCACTCCAGAACCTTTCGGCCCCATCGGCCATCTGTCAGAAACATAATTATAGATAGAGGCTTCTACATTTGCATTATTAGTAGGATTGTTTTAATAATAATAAAATAATTTCTTTGCGTAAAACATGGTATACAATGGTGTTAAGCATAGGTCAGAGTAGCACAAACATGTTTAGCTTAGACAAAACATAGCATGAAAAATTTTAAAGTTACAGGGTAATTATAATTAAGTACTTTGTATGTTAGAATATAATGTCAATATTATTCATCTATAAATTCTTTCCAAATATAAAATCTACATTCATTTAGCCATTTTGTATAATTTGTTTTTAAATAATCTTACATTTAATCATTTGAAATCGTTTGGTATTTTATTATAAACACGCACACACATTGTTAGACAGCTTTTGTTATATTTTGTTAGCTTTGGTAAATCATTGAACACAAGTCCATAAGGATCACGTCTGTTCCGAGGATATACCTCGCTTGCTGTCTTGAATAATTGTTTGTTCTTGGTTACAAACACTATTTTTTTTAAATAACTAAGTACCAAAATATTCTTTCCAGATATTCGATCACTTCATGCCGTCGACGAAGTACGAAGTCGAAGTCTACTGCGGGATGATCCTCCTCCCACTTATCCTGATAACGCAGATACGTCACCTGAAGTTCCTGGTACCGTTCTCAGTGTTAGCTAACGTGTGCCTAGTAGTTACGTTTGGTATAACGTGTTACTATACGTTTACCGACCTACCACCGCTGAGCAATATTGAAATGGTCGCCAGTGTGGAGAAGTGGCCCCTGTTTCTCAGGTAAATGTTAGCATAGGTATGTTAAACTTTATTTATTTAATCATTTACATACACGAAAACAAAATAAATAAAAATAGGTACAAAGGTAATGCTTATTTCTGAAGAAATTTCATCCAGCATACCTGCGATAGAAAAGTAGATAAAGAGATGAGTTAGAGAAAAAATCTACAAAAGCTCCTTTAGAATTTCTATAAACTAAATATTTTTACGTAAAATTTTACTAATCCAGCATTTATTTAAAAGTAGCGGGGGTGGTATTTTTTACAAATTTCTTTATATCTAGAAAAATATAAATTAAGCACATTGCAAGGAGCTGATTAATTTATACAGAACCAGCTGCGCCCCGCGGTCTCACCCGCGTAAATGTCGATCCCGTGGGAAGAACGGGGTAAAAAGTAGCCTGTATATTAATCTAGAGTGTCAGCTACCTCTATACAAAATTTTATCAAAATTGGTCAAGCCGTTTGAGCGTGAAGAAGTAACAAACATATAAACACACACACACACTCACAAACTTTCGCCTTTATAATATTAGTGTGATGTGATTAAAGTCTCTGTTTTTTATTTATACATTTGTGAGCAATGAATACAGGTCACCAACAAGAAACCTTATTATCTCGGATACAAAGAATTCTGTCTTGTTCAAATAAAAATAATTTTAATAATACTCAAATAAAATTCATAAAATTACTTGGCTATCTATTGTTCAAATAAAATATGTCAATTCTATAGCGAAACAAAGACTAAAAAATACCTTTTTTTATAAAAGATATAAAATATCATAATTATTTTCCTCCTCTTCATACTTTTGTACTTTGTATTACCTCTGTTCGCTATCAATAAATACATATTATGGTATGCCTTAGGCGCTCCACCCACTGCACTGCATTACGCGGCGGGTTGCGGGAAACGGAGCCAAATTCCACGCGCGGAAGCGCGTTTTTATTGAATTTGTATGTAAAAAATCACGCGCGGGGGCGCGTTATCTGCTCGCCGCGACGGGGCGCGGTGCAGTGGGTGGAGCGTCTTATACCACGTTTTGTGATCGGTTTTTAGAAAATATTCTCCTATTCCTCTATCAATGCAATTGTCAGTTCACAAATCATCAATGAATTTTTAAATGACAAATCTCTGATATAATAATAATAATAACTTTATTGATACAAATCCTTACAATAGGCATATCAAGCTAAGGTTCACAATAAATAAATAAGGCGCACAAAAGTTGAAACCCTGACTCCTAAACTAGGAAAACCTGTGACTTAGGAGTCAGTGTTCTACTGCCACTTGGACACTATACACTCTTATGGAAATTCAGAGCTGTTTAGCTGATATTATACAAAAAGATTATATTATTATGTAAAGATTTGAAAAACAAATTAAAGTAAAATTAAATTAAAAGTTAAATTAAGATTAAAATTAAAAGTAAAATGAATGTGTAGTTGATTCAGTAGGTATGTGTGACCGGGAATCTTGTGTTTTGTGAGTGTGTGTGTGTGTGTGTGAATGGGAGTGTGTTGTGTGAGTGTGCTTTGACGAGGCTAAGTATGTGAAAGTGGTGGTGTCGAGTGTAAGACTGTGTTTGTGTTTGTATGAGCTGACTGATGACTTTGATATACTGACTGAATCTATTGTATTTATTTTGAATCGCATGAATATTTACCAATTGTTTTATTTATTTATTTACTTTTAATTTTTTTTGTTTTTAATCTAATATTAATGTTAATTGTGATTTTTTTTAGATTTTTAACGTTATATAATTTTTTTATTGTTTGAAGTCTTAGCTTAGTCTGGTTTGAAGTCTGAAGCTCTTCCAACCTAATTTGTTCATCAGCCATGGTCAAACATGTTGTGCCAAAGAATATCCTGTAACAACTATAACAAACATCATACCATGTATCTGCACATGTTTTTGCAAATAAATGAATCTTTATCTCTTATCTTTACAAAGAGTAATTGGAGCGGAGTTCCGTCGCTCACAAGCACGTCCCAAGCATGTTCAAGCATTCTTAGTTTCGTCGGTGACACGAATTAATTGCTTACAAGTCTATTTACATTGCTTTTTGTTTTATAAGCTTTTTCTTTTCGTTTTGTAGTAGGTTTGTTCTAATGAATGCCAATAAGTATACACATACCGCAACGATTTTCACTGTTTAGGGTACGTTCCCACTGAAGCGGAGTTGGGCGGAGCGGAGCGGAGACGTGCAGGAATCTTCCAATCACAAACGAGACGAGTGTCGCGCCCGCCCAGCTCCGCTTCAGTGGAAACGCACCCTAAAAGTTAATTTATTTTCAGTTTCGGGTCCCAGTCCCTGCCATTGTTGAAAATGATATTAGATTCCTTGTTTGTACGCTGATCTATTTATAAAATGCTTTCAGCGAGATAACATTTTGAATTTGATCGCTGTTTCTATAATGTTAATCATTGTTTGAAACTTTTTGTTGTTGGACGAATATGAATATGTAAACGTTTGGTAATTAATGAATGGAAAGATATTCTATTCAAAAATGTCAGAGACAAAAATAAGGCAGAGCTGCAATTTTGGTTTGTTTATTCTGCTCCATAAGTCCGTATATAATATATGAGCATTACTAATTAGATATTTATAATGCCTAGAGCTGCCTGGAGGCAATCCTTACTAAGGAATATTTTTTTAATTTATTCCTTTTCTGCAAAAATAATGGGTACCTATCCAAACTGTAGCCGACCCCCATAGAGTAGGACTTTAAAAGGTTGTCTTTAAAAGATCGCTCTTAGCGATAAGACCGCCCATTGTGTCACCCATTGTAAAGTTTTCTATATTTATGTCTCTAATTTATATGGTGTACATAATAAAGAGTATTCTATTCTATTCTAGGACTAAACATATTTGCGAGTTCAAAGAACAGTTAATGATGAAACTAATGTTTGCGTTCAGGTTTTAAACCTCCCGTTTATAGGAAACTAGCTGGCCCGCCAGAGGTCGTCCTGTCCGAATTTCAATCATTCCCAAAGAAAATGCACTTTCCCCAATTTCCCCTGTAACTTTTTAAATTGTTCAAACATGAGTCGGACTAATTACGGACATTTCACGTTTCAACTAAAACATTGCTAAATCGGCCCAGCCGTTCTGAAGTGATGCGTTTACCAACGAACAAGATTTCATTTTTACTATACAGGGTGTTACGGAAAGGGTATATCAATACAAACGGGTTGAAGAGTGTATCTGGTCTAGAACCTCTGTAAAAAATTTCAGCTCAAAAGCATTAACTTTGGAAATGCTTAATATTTTTTTATTTCGACATCACGGCGCTGCACTGGCGCGCGGCAGCGTGATGTGCGTGTACTAGGCGCACAGACACACTACAGATAATTGATAACGACCCTCGTAGTGCGGTGACACGTTTGTTATGATTTCAATTTAGTAAACTATCGAAATAAAAAAATATTAAGCATTTTCAAAGTTACTGCTTTTGAGCTGAAATTTTGTACAGAGATTCTAGACCAGATACACTCTTCAACCCGTTTGTATTGATATACCCTTTCTGTAACACCCTGTATAGATGAAATGCCTTGTAGTACAAGGATCTTCAGAGCAGTAGTGGCTCAGTGGTAACGGCCGCGACTTACGAGCTGTAGGTCGTAGGTTCGAACCCAGACAGACGTTTTAATTTGTGTAAATTATTTCATCACCACTGCTCTCAAAACGGTGAAGGAAAACATCGTGAGGAAACCGGCAAGTCCTAGAACCAAAAATTCGCAGACATGTGAAATCTACCAACCCGCACTGGGCCCGCTGGCCGCGTAGTGAATTACGGCCCACTCCCTCTCATAAAGAGGAGGCCTGTATCCTAGCAGTGGGAACATTATAAGCTGATTATGCTTATGCTAAAGGGGTCTTTAGGCGCTTGTATGATGTTGATAGGGGGGCGGTATCGGTATTTTATGAAAAAGACATTGAAAAAACTAGATGGTGACGTTGGTTCCTATTTCGCCCATGAGCTAAAAGATCCTTGTATAACGATATTCGTCTCTAACGGGCTAATGAGCTGTCAACTAAAGGTAACACTGGGTGGACTCTGGCACAGCGAAACCGAGCGCCGACAGGCCACCATTTTAATGAGATGACGAAACTAGCTGCTGGGTAAAATTAATTTCTTTGTCACTTGCTTTGGACATCTCAACCATCCTGTGGAATGTGGCTTTGGTTTGCATTAGAATAATATACAAAACTGTTGGCGATTCTTAGAGCAAAATAAAATAGCGGACTGTATTAATGATACGAGAGGACCGTTTCGTATTACATATTTATTGTTTAACCATTTACCTTAATTAACAAAAATAACATAATTAAAACCTAACTTAACTAAAACAATAACTGTATTAATAGGTATGGTTCGTATATTGAACACAGTGACGCGCGCCTCTCGGACCGTTCCGTTTGAAGTGAAGGGCAGTGCAGGCCAGCGGCGATTGCCATCTCGTCTCCCGCTCCTCGCACGCAGGTGCCCCGCTCCCGTAGTCGCTGTGGCGGGCGATGCTACGTTTTGTTTCCAACAAAACTGTTGCCTCAACTTCAGCCCACTATTTAATATAATTATATTAACTGGATCAGGAATCAGAAGGCCAATTCCCGGAATTAAAAACGTTCAAAATTTAGTCGCAATCTCATCTCAGCGACATCATTGTCAAAAACTTGTCAAAATGCAGGGAAATTAGAGGAACTTTTGACAGATTGAGACTGAGATCAGAAGGCCAATTCTCGTAATTTAAAACGTTCAAAATCTAGTCGCAGTCTCATCTCAGTGACAAACAAATGTCAAAAACTTGTCAAAATGTAAGGAAACTAGAGGTATTTTTGACAGATTGAGACTGAGATCAGACTATGAACCTTCTTAAAATTACGAGAATTGCCCCTCAGGAGTCATTTTTAAATTTTTTCTTTCAAACTGTTTATTTATATCTTCAGTTATTGCTGCTGTACGTTTGTGGTCCGTCAGTCGAATGGTGATTAAAACTGCAGTACCTACCTACACACAAGCACAAATAAAACTACTACTATACTTTTAGAACGTTTTTATCAACTAGTCCAAGAAATGTCAGTCAAAAATGAAGAAATGAGAATAAGATCATGTCAGAAGGTCGGTTAATGGTCGGTTGATGGCAAATAGTGTCGTCTCCTATTACAACATCGATTGATTAGAACGACACTGTTCATTAATTGTTGTACAGTAATAGTGGATAAGAATTTTTGTGGCCGAACACTGTTTCTCAAAAAAAAAATACAGGTTATACCTAGTTTGAGAGGCAGGGTTTTGAAGACTTTGTTACAGATTTTACAACAAAACCTAACATAATAAATGTATAACCATCTACCCACTGATTCTGTAACTATCTGTATTTTGTTCTATAAATAAAAATATTATTATTATTTATAAATACTAAAACCATTAACAAAAGGTTCTAAAATATTGTGCGTCACATTTCCATTAGGTCCAAATGAATGTCCGTCAGTCAAATCCAACTCACTAATCAATTTTATATTTCCAGCACCGCAATATTCGCAATGGAAGGCATCAACGTGGTTATGCCAGTGGAGAATGAGATGGCTAACCCTCAAGACTTCCTCGGCTGTCCCAGTGTTCTGAATGTGACAATGATTTTAGTCGCTATTCTGTATGGTGTCGTCGGGTTGTTTGGCTACATGAAGTATGGAGAGGGTGTCCTTGGAAGCATCACGCTGAATCTACCCGAGGGTGAAAAGTGAGTATAAGGTACATAGAGCTATGCTAATTTCATGTGTGAGAAAGGATGTCTTTGTACTTTTGATACGCTTTCAAAATTATGAAAAAAAAAAAACCAAGCAATTTTGTAGAACTTAAATGTTTAAAAGGTCTCCCACAAGGTGGACCGACGACCTTGTGAAGGCCGCAGGAACCCGTTGGATGCGAGAAGCACAGAACTGGTCGAAGTGGAGGTGCTTGGGGGAGGCCTATGTCCAGCAATGGACGTCTTTCGGCTGAAATGATGATGAATGACGTAATGTTTAAAAGTAAATATTTAGAAACTCATACAGGTTTATTCTATTTATTTATACTGTCTTAATGAATTTAGATAATGATTCGAAGGATGAACAAATAACACTAATTCAAAAAGTAGGCGTAAATTGGACCAAACCTTTAGTGTCTGTCCCTACAATTTGGAACTATGAATAGCAATTTATTGAGGTACATAAATTACTCCTTTATACCTCTAGTAGACATTAAGTCTGAGATTTTGCAAACGAGGTTCTTATTTTTCCCTCAAATCGCGGCCATCTGAAGTGGGGACCGTTAAGTAATAAAAGGTGTGATCCATTCATCTCCTCGAGCAATAAGTGTAGGCATTAAATATTTTGTTTTCAACCATATTTATGAATGGCAAATACTTTTCGTAACCATGAGTCGGTAAGAACCAACTGTTCTCACATCTCACACGATGCGAATAAAGATATCTCATAAATTTACGGTTTTCCTGGACATGAGAAAATTACACCGAATTTTCATTTACGCGAACATGGTGAAGACATGTATCATACTTTTATTATAAGCTTTTTTTCCATTATTCGAGGAATATATAAATGAAAGTCAGACTTTTGTTTTTCATCATGTAGCACTCCGTGTCGTTTATTTGGGAACTTTGCAAAAACTTTTACTGCTTCACTAAAGCTTAAACGACAACTACGATGACGAAAATAACTTAAATCAAACAAACGCCTGCAATGTTGCTTTACCATGTGATAACACAGGCGGTACTCGTAATAATTATTAAAATTACTAACGGCCTTTTTTTTTGTGGGTGGCAAATCATCAAACGACTCCTCCCGCGGAAGGGAGTGTCAGACTCTTACTGACTAAAACCCAGCCGTGTTCCTTCCTTAGCCCTTTATGTTCCGGGGTAGCGGTAACCCTTTCGGAAAATCCCGCAACACTGTTTTTGTGTCTTAACTCTGATGAGCTGTACCTGGATCCTTTAATAAAGATTGGTCCATAGTAACTCTGGACAAAGAGAGGTGGAAAGAGAGTAGGGAGATCTTTGCCCAGCAGTGGGAAACAAATGTCAAAAAAAAAAATGATGGCACTCCGGGAGTGCCGGCAGAAGTGAAAACTTGAATATTAACGTTGAAATTCAACTATTAATTGAATTAACATAACTCATTTTCTTTCGCTATTTCTTGGTCACTTTTTTCATTAATAGATGCACTTTGTTCAATTTCCATATTTTAAACACTTTATATACACGAATTTTACGAATACACAGCAGTGTGGCCACTACACAAACGGTCGAGCCATCAGGTGTCACCATCCATGGATGCTCGTGGCACGCTGTAACATAAACACATACGAACATTCGCGCAAGCGCTGTGCGCATACATTTTCGCCGCGCCATAGAAAGAGAGGCGGATACTTCCTCTCTTACGCCGCGTCGGCTGTCTACTGCCCATCCGTCTTACGAATTTTCGATCAGGTCACATGTCCTGACGCGAGTTTAACATTTTTTACCCATTACAAAAAAGTGTACAACGCCGCTAAAGAAGTTTTCACTTCAAAAACATCTGATCAACCACGGAAAAATTAACATATATAGATACAACATGAATCCTTTAATGTATGCTCAAATAAATCTAGTCTACTTCCTCCAACGAAAAAACAAATTTAACTTGTTCAGTTGTTTAAACTTCGTAGTATTTATTTTAGACTAATGGCTTTCCAGTAATTACATGAAAGTCTTCGGAAAGTGGAGGTAAATAAAACTATCAGGAAAACAGTACTTGCATTGCATTTCTAAAAGAAAAACAAATCTTCGCATTGAATATTCATTCCATTGTTGCTGAGGAAATGAATAATTTCCAATGTTCTAGATAAATTGATTTCGAAACTTACTTCCATTGATTTATAACTTTTTAGATGAGTTTAAATCTGAAAGTTAACGATATTAATAAGTAGATACTAATAAATGTATAGTGTCTCTTTCTTTTTTAACCGACTTCAAAAAAGGGAGTAGGTTCTCAATTTGGTTGTTTGTTTTTTTTTTTGAGTCTTTTGTTGACAATGATTAATAACGCCTTTAAAATGTTGGGGAGTTTCTGGCAGCGTGCCTAGTTTCCGTCGACGTGAATAGCGAAAAAGCAAAGTCTTCACTTTTGTTCCGAATCCCAAGTTTATGTGAACGTAATTAATTGGTGGTATGTGGTTTTGGTTAGGAAGTCTTGCCAATTCTGTAAGGGTCTCTCAGGGACAGTTACCAAATAGATTATTGCTCTCCATTCAGCCTCATATTTTCGTATAATGTAGACTCACTGTCGGCGAATTAAAATATGGTGCTGCTCATTCACTAAATTTTCAGTCTCTCTGAAAAAGCCCAACTACAAAATAAAATACCAACTAATATTTTATGCGGCAATACAAACATTATTTTGTCTGAAAGAAATCGCGCCGTAAATAAGGCTTAGGCGGAGTGTGTGGGCATAATATAAGCGGCTTATGCCATAGCAGCCAGGAGAGTTACGGACACTCATATTCGCATACTCTCTGACAGCGCCTCAGCCCTCCAATCCCTACGAAAAAAATGCGCAACATCGAACCTAATACTAGCAATGTCACAATGCGCTTGTAGCGGTATCTACAAAGCCACATGCGAACAACGTGTCATACTGACGTCACGCAAATCCTGCATCTCGCAAGCAAAGTTTACTGCGCAACTAGCATAGATACAACAGCCCGACATGAATCATCGGGCAGTTGCCTACCAGATACAACACCCGTCTAGTCGGAGGATCCTCCCTTTTCTATAGAGTATGAGTGAACTTTACACCCTGTTCCTCATACCTCTATACGCTTGAACGGGTAACTATATCGAACCGCAATACGGTGACACTACAATGGATAAAAGGACACAGTGGATCGCTAGGACACTTCGCAGCTGACTAGCTGGCCAGAAGGGCATCCAGCACGTCAGTCTGTGGACCGGAACCTGTCGTGCCATCCCCTTCAAACAACTACGCAGGTGGCTACGAAAACACACCCACATATAAACAGAGAACTGGTGGACCTCGTCACCGGGCTGCAGGCAGTCCATGGAAGCCCTGCCATCATAAGATGGCAAGCTAACCAGACGTTTACTACGCCTGGACAGGAAAGCCGTGCGCCTGGTGACGGGGACCACCACAGGACACTCACTGCTCGCTAAACAAACACTTCCACACAATAGGCATAATCGATAGTCTGTTGTGCAGGACTTGCATGAAGGCTGATGAAACCGTTGCGCATGTGCTCTTTGAGTGCATAAAAGTCACCCAGATTATGTCAGAAACCCTCGGGACACCCAGATCTTACACAGATGTTCTCAACAGGCCAGGAGACTTAATCAACTTCTGGAGGGAGGTGGGCTGGTTGAAATAACCACCAACGGCCGTCATAGCCCACGCACAATGGTCCATTTGAAGGACTAAGTGCGGAAACAAATCCCATAATATGGAACATAACATAGAAGGCTTAGGCTTAAAGCCAGATTAATAGTATAACTATTAAAGTAATGGCTAAAATAAAGGTAATTTACAAAGAGCATGTGGAGATGATGCCCATCGTTATTCAGAATTTTTCTTCTTCGTGTCGCGGTCACGACTTTATTTCTGTTATTTAGAACTAGCTGCTGCCCACGACTTCGTACGCGGATCCGGTTGCTTATGCCAGCGAAAACGGGGTCGTCAAAATCGAAGATCTGAAACGTCTGATGTCGAATTCTAAGAGCCCGGGCTCTTAGAATTCGACATCAGACGTTTCAGATCTTCGATTTTGCAAACAACAACGGGATGCGCGAGACGATTCGAGACGTTCCAGATCTTTCATTTTTGTAAGTCAACAGGAAATGCCCATTAGACTAAACAACTTTTGCTAAGACGTCATTCCTATTATGTTATAGTGTCGCTGGGCTTTGGAGTTCCAGAACAGGTGTTCCAGATCTTAAAATTTATTCTCACAGCAGATAATGCTCTTCACGTGGAATAATTTTTGCTATGGCGCCATTTTTATATCTCTTATATTGCGGTTCTGCATCAGGTGTCCCATTTTCCAAAATAAATTATAGCTTTTATGTTGCCCAGACTTAATACCTATACAATGAAAAAACTTTTCTTTCCGTAATTCCGCAGCGGATCCCAAGGGTACACTGAATTAATTGCAAATAACTTAAAAAATAGTAGATTGTACAACTAAGGCATAAAAGAAGCTATTTTACCCCGAGACGTTTATATCCACGCGAGCCGCAGGCGAGGGTGGATAGTTAAGTCGAGGGGTAAAATGGCTCGTTTATGCCTGAGTTATACACTCTGCTTTTCACTTCGATTGCGAGAAAATGAAACAGGCATAAAGTATACAGTACATAATTAATCAAAAATGTTGCAAAGCATAGCTAATTCCCGCCACCACAGATAATACCGCCACGAAACTTTTTAAAAGTTTTTTTTTTAGTTTCAACATTTGTCATTCGACTTGGGTACTTCATACTGCCAAGTCATAAAAACGTTTCTTTGTGTTTTTAACAGCTCAAGGACCGCAGGACACCGATCGGTGACCAAACAATAGAAAATCAATTGTGTCTCATTAGCGGAGCTTGACAGATTAAATAATAAATATGACAACTATTTTACCTGATTTTATTAAATTAACGATAGAAAACACGGAAGTGGTATAAATTAAAGAAAATGAAATAAATCACGACTTTAATCTGCGAAGTTTTATTGCGCGTGTGGCTGTTGGGCCTGATTACCTTAGTCTCAGAAAAAAAAATTACTTTATGCACTAGAACATAAAAAGCGATTTTATGTCGCCTAAGCACAACATAAAGACGAACTTTTAGAGCATGAGAAGTGAAAAAATTCTTTATAAACTATTTTTTCATGATAATTGGATACGAAATATATTTGGAGAAACTTGGGGTCATTTACTGGCAATAATGAACCAATGAGGTGGTAAACTTGGCCTTGCACTTTGAATGTTGGCATAAATGGGTCTTCTGAAATTTGTTTCGCACCAAAAGATGTCATTTGAAAGGCATTAGGTATTGTACGAACGGAGATTGTCCAAGAAATGTTTTGACTGTGGATGGTCACCGATTAGCAGTGATCTTAATATTTTTGGAGGATTTTGTAATATTTCAATATGTACTTTCCCACCTGAGCAACACATACCGTTTGTTTCCAGCTTCACAAAAAGTACAATTTTGAACCATACCTCAGATGGCGGAATATGTGGCGTAGTCAATCATAAGAGTATACGTAAATGCACTTCGTTCCTTATCAACCCAAGGAAGGTCGCCATGCCCTACGGCTATATCTTGAGACACATCCGATTCTTCAGATGATATCGACATTCTGTTCAGAGAATGTCGAAGTCGATCAGAATTCAAACGTTCTTTGCGCTCTTCTTCTGTCTCTTCATGCCGTACTCCAGCAATTCTTTCTCTCTCAGTTTCTAACTGATTATGAATGTTTTGTTGTGTGCGTGTTCGGGACAATGTATGATAATCTCGATCAGCAGTTAGTCGCGCATCACGTTCATCACTCGTTTCAAAAGACCTGTTAGTAGATGTGCGAATACGCTGAGAACTCAAACGTGATTCTGTATCGGTAAATGTTTCCGATTTGCGAGACAATGCATGTCGCTTACGATCAGCGGACAGTCGCGCATCACGTTCCGCACTTGTCTCTAGAGACCTAGAAGCAGATGCGTAGATACGCTGAGAACTCAAGCGCAATTCTCTATCCATGAACGTCTCCGACTCGAGAGACAATGCGTGACGTTCACGATCAGCGGTCAGTCGCACATCACGTTCCCCACTTGTCTCTACAGACCTAGAAGTCGATGCGTAGATACGCTTGGAACTCAAGCGCAAGTCTCTATCCGTGAACGTCTCCGACACGCGAGACAATGCATGACGTTCACGATCAGCGGTCAGTCGCGCATCATATTCTTCACTGGTCTCTAGAGACCTGGATGTAGATGCGTAAATACGCTGAGAACGCAGGCGTGCTTCGCGATCCGAAGAGGTTTCCACGGAGCGAGTTGCAGCCTGATGTTGAACAGTATCAAGGCTCTCCTGACGCTCTTCGGTAGATTCTTGGGATCTTATGATCCTTAATCTTTTAGCTCCTTTGGAACATTGGGAAAGATTTGACCTCTTTCTAGGCATGGTTATAGTTTTATTGTGAAGATACCTGATCAATTAAAATCTAAGTGACTGCTCTCCTGCGTTACCGGGTAGGCTACTGTGTCACGAAGATAAATGGAAAAGGAAATTAAACACTCAAATAACATAAGCCCGAAGGCATATTTATTCGATAAATTAAAAAAAAAAATGGGAGTTTTGGCCAGTAGAGTCAAATTTTCAATGATATACCATCGTCATCGAAAATCAGTCCTAAACTGTTACCGCCTTCACCGCGTGGAGGTACTCCCAGCTTATGTTATTTTATAATTATACAGTGAAATTAGTGATAGCTTTGATTTCCACATCAGATGTTTCTGATCTTCGATTTTTATAAGTCAACAGAAAATGCCCATCAGACCGAACCACTTTTGCTAAGACGTCATTCCTATATGTGTTATGGTGTAGCTGAGCTCTTGGAGTTCCACATCAGGTGTTCCAGATCTTCAAATTTATTCTCTCAGCAGAAAATGCTCATCACGTGGAACAATTTTTGCTATGGTACCATTTTTGTATCTCGTATAGTTTAGCTGGTCTGTTGTGGTTCTGCACCAGGTGTTCAAGTTTCCAAGATAAATTATAGTCTATATGTTGCCCAGACATAATACCTATACAACAAAAAAAAAATCATTCAAATCCGTCCAGTAGTTCCGAAGATTAGCGTGTACAAACAAACAGACACACAGACAATTTTTTTTTTTTAGATTCGTGGCCTATTACTGTTTCTAAACCCCCCTCAATAATTTTTTTTTAAATATATTGAATGTACAGACACAGTTTTTTTACTGTTTTATTATATGTATAGATAGATTAAGTATCGAGGAAGTATCGACAAAAAAAAGTTCTTTTCAACATTACGAACTCTAATAGAAAATTGTGCCAATAACTCCGTAGGTAGCATTATATTGTTATAACTTTTACCTTCTTCAGAGAATCAGGTAAACATCTGAATTTATTATGCCAGAAGGAGCTGACCTTCAATATTTTCCTTGTAATAACAATAACAATTATTAAGGGGTAGCTGGCTGGAAGCTTTGCCGTGAGAGGGCGCTGAGTGTTTGTCACTTGTCAAAGTCATCTTAAATTGAAAAGCGACCAATGGTTGACAAGATAAAACATAAAGCACCCTCTCCTCTCATCTTTTTTCCTTGTTTATCTGAAATTATGCTGAACTCAGGCTCTCTTTAAGCATTTTTTCTGTTTTTTATTGTTTTACGGTGTTGTTTTGGGAGTGAAAACTTTTTTAGGCGCGATGGGTATTTCTTGAGATAAGAAAAAACGATTGAATTTGCGCCACTGTTACCGTAACCGACACGGCATTGGATGTGTTCGGCTGTCCTCGGGATGTACTCGGTTTTAATGTATATCCGATACATATCAGTCAGTCATCGCGCGCGCGCTGTCAGTAGCGGTCGCCGATTTTGTCTTACGATAATGTCCGTAAATAAACTAAAGTGTACGAGTTGCAATTTAGTGATATCGGAAGTCCTTGCTTTCATACGAGATCGGCATCATGTAGTCGATAATGAAAGCTTAATCAGGGTATGTGAAACTGCATTTTCTGAGGAGGAAATAGATGAGGCGAAGAAGTTGTTGTTTATATCCACGAAAACAACAAGAAAACTGGTTTCAAGGCGCAAGAAGAAGAAAGAAAAAGACTTGGAAGATATGATAACTGTGTTTAAAACAATAGACCCTGATCAATTACCAGTGTTTGTGGCGTACGACCTACACAAACTGCCTCCAGTGTGTTTTGATCACGTCGACGTCACAAAATTATTGAAGGATATATTGGTTTTACGTAAAGAAATTGAAGATATAAAGAGCAATTATGTGACAAATGCCCAATTAGAGGAAGTGAAGAAAAACATGAATGTGGAAAAATCGAGTCCGTTAATTAATTCAAATGTTAACATGAGGAAACGAGGCGGAGGGTACACGATAAATTGTGATAGCGGACCGTTTGGCCTCCTACCTCCCATCGAACCGCAGCCGGTAAACGTCATCGATGTATCGCGTTCCAGTCGTAAGGATGTGAGTCACGATAGCGCAAGCGAAACGCCGCCAGCGCCGATATATCGCTCTCTCGCACACACGCATGCCGAAGGTGCTACTCAGACTAAACCCGTCTCTCTTGCACCTGTTAACTCAACTATGCTCGAGAACGATAGCGTGGTGGCCGTGGATGATCCATGTAAACAACAGACTTTGGCAGATATTGTAAAAAAAGGCGAATGGAAGGAAAATAAGGATGATGAGCAATGGATACTGGTTCAAAGGTCAAAAACGAGAAATCGATTTGTCGGCATGACAGGAAAAGCTGCTTCTAATTCCGTGGGAAATTTTAAGGCCGCCGAGATAAAAATACCTGTTTTTATTTCTAATGTGAATAAAAATACAACTGAGAAAGATATATGTGAATACATACAGCAAAAAACTACTGAGGTCGTAAAACTGGAAAAAGTCAATATGAAGTCGGAAAGGCAATATAACGCCTTTAAGTTGTTTATACCTAAACACAAATTAGGTACTTTTTTGGATGACAAATTCTGGCCGGAGGGAATAATGTTCAGAAGATTCATTAATTTCAAGAAAGGAAAAGTCTCAGATATTGTTATTGATAATACCATAGTAAATAATGGATAGTACTATCAAAAAGAATGTAACCCTATCGACATTCAATTGCAAGAATGTTATTCGATCAGCTGATTGTGTTCGTAGGCTGTGTCGTGTTGCTGATGTGATTGCACTTCAGGAGACTTGGCTTTTACCACATGATGTGCCTTTTCTCGGTAGTATTGATGATGGTTTCGCGTATGCTGGCAAGTCCGCCGTCGACACGTCTGCCGGAGTTCTCATCGGAAGACCGTATGGTGGAGTTGCGCTTCTATGGAGGAAGTCAGCGTTTGCGACGGTATCAGTGGTGCAGTGTAATAGTGATCGTCTGTTAGCTATTAGGATTGAGCACGCGGGTCGTTCCCTATTGATATTCTCAGTGTATATGCCGACTAACTCGTCTGATAATCTAGTTGAGTTTACAGAGTGCTTAAGTGAAATTATCGCTATCACCGAGAACATAAGTGTTGAGTCAGTGTTTATATTGGGAGATCTTAACGCACATCCAGGTGAGCGCTTTTCAAATGAATTATTAACAGTATGTGCGGAGCAATCGTGGTCATGTGTTGACATGGAACTACTTCCGAAGGACACGTTTACGTTTGAGAGTACCGCTAACGGTGCATTGCGCTGGCTTGATCACTGTGTGGTGAGCAGTGCGGCACGTCATTTAGTTGTAGATGCGTCAGTTTTGTATGGAGTCTATTTGTCTGATCATATACCTTTATTCATTGAATGTAATATTGATTTAATTGTACCTAAGCTAGTAAACCCTACCTATACTTGCAATAAGGTGATATGGGGAGAAAGAGATAGCAATCAGATCAATGAATACTCAAATTTTTGTAATTCAAAATTAAAATTAATAGATTTTCCAGATGATTTTCGGCATTGCGCGCATAAAATGTGTTCTAATGCTAATCATGTGACAGTGTTAGATACAATGTATAGTAGTTTGGTTAGCATTTTAAAGGAGGGTGCCGAACGTACTTATGTATGTAAACAGATGCGTCATAATAGCAAAAGATACATTCCTGGTTGGAACAAATATGTTCGTGACGCTCACAGAGAGGCTCGACTGTGTTACCAAACATGGTTGTTTTATGGTAAACCTGCTAGTGGTTATTTTTACAATAAAATGTGTGAATCTAGAAAAATATTTAAGATCAATTTGAAATATTGTCAAGATAACCAACAGCAGATCAAAATGGATATTTTAGCTAAACATCACACTAAAAAGAAATTTGGTTCATTTTGGAAATCAACAAATAGTTTGAATCCGAAGTCGAGTCCCCCGGTGAGCGTGGTGGGCGTACACGAGCCGGCTGATATAGCCAATGCATTTAGACGTCATTTCCAGATTGAGTCACCTCCTCTTACTAGACCTGTGCAGGTGTTTGATGCTGGAGCCAACACTGGGGACATTTCTGTTGTTTTTACGGCACAAGAAATATCAGCCATCATAAATAAAATGGAGAGGGGTAAATCCCCTGGTCATGATGGCCTCAGCATCGAGCACCTGAGGTATGCGGGGCGACACTTGCCGCGTGTGCTAGCTTTGCTTTTTAACCTGTGCGTTAGTCACGGTTACTTACCGGATGATGTAATGTATACAATGGTTGTGCCTATTGTGAAAAATAAAACAGGGGATGTCTCTGACATTTCCAATTATAGGCCCATTTCTCTGGCTACTGTCATAGCAAAAGTGTTGGATAGTCTGCTTGATAAGCAATTGGCTAATCACCTTGAATTACATGACGCCCAGTTCGGTTTTAAGCCTGGGCTGTCAACTGAGAGTGCAATCTTTTGCCTCAAGCAGACTGTTCAATACTACACAAACAGAAAGACGCCTATTTTTGCTTGTTTTCTGGATCTGTCACGGGCATTTGATCTTGTTTGTTATGATGTTTTGTGGCGTAAACTAGAATGTGAAACCAAGTTGCCATCTGAAATAGTGTCAATATTTAAGTACTGGTACAGTAGGCAAAGCAATAGCGTGAAGTGGAATGGTTCGCATTCGGACGTGTATCGGTTGGAGTGCGGGGTGAGGCAAGGGGGGATCAGTTCACCCCGGCTCTTCAACCTATACATGAACCAGCTGATCCTTGAGCTCAGCAGCACCAATGTTGGGTGTCATATTGACGGGGTGTGCATTAACAATATTAGCTATGCGGACGACATGGTGTTGCTGAGCCCATCAATCGGTGCTTTGAGGCGACTGATCGCTATTTGCGAAAACTATGCGGTGAATCATGGGCTCAAATATAACGTCATTAAGAGCGAACTAATGGTTTTTAAAGCTGGCAGTCTGACATATCCATGTATCCCAGACGTAGCACTTTGTGGAGAACCACTGCGAAGGGTGGACAAATTTAAATATCTAGGCCACTGGGTCACTGAAGACCTTAAAGATAATTGTGACATTGAAAGGGAACGTAGGTCGCTGGCTGTCCGTTGTAACATGCTGGCCCGCAGGTTTGCACGTTGTACGAAACCAGTTAAAGTAACGCTTTTCAAAGCTTACTGTCAGTCTTTCTACACGTGCAGCCTGTGGGTCGACTGCACTCAGCGGGCATACAGCGACCTACGCGTTCAATATAATAATGCACTGAGAGTGCTGCTGCGGCTGCCGTGGCGATGTAGTGCGTCAGGGATGTTTGCGGATAATAATATTGATGGTTTTGCCGCTATTATTAGAAACAGATGTGCATCCCTGATGTCTCGGGTTCGCGGCGGCACCAACAGTATTCTCAGTGTATTCGTAGATCGGTGGGATTCCCCGATGTTGCGGAGGTGGATGCGGCTCCATGCCGAAATTTAATTGTATATTTTTATGTGTCTGTAACCTACTAACACTAGAATTTAAGTTAAAATTGTTACTAACCCTATGGACTCCGGTCTGAAATAAAAATATTCTATTCTATATCGGACATTGACATCAGTGAGTGATGGCAAAGTTTTCAGTTTGTGTTTTGTTTTCACTTCTGTCGGCACTCCCGGAGTGCCACTGTTTTTTTTTTTGTTGCAATGCTAATAAACGCATGTTTCTTTCTATCTCGCGGCGAAGTTTTCATCATGAAGCTCTGTTGGAAGCTGGATAAGTGACAAACACTTGGAGCCATCTACGCGGAACCAATTTCACAGTTATCTTCCCTATTGAAGGGTTGACTGACGGGTTGAGGTAAACCCAATATACCTATATATACGAGTATTTTTTTGTTTCAGTTTGGCACTGACAGCGAAGATTCTAGTGGCGGTAGCAGTGTTTTTCACGTACTGCCTTCAGATGTACGCGCCTATGGGCATCATATGGACGCGGATCAAGTCCAGGTTCAGTAAGGAGTACTATAACATTAGCCAGATCACGCTCAGAACTCTTAGTGTGGCTATGACAGGTTAGTGCCTTGTTTGTCTTGACTTTTTTATAATACAATAAAGTCCCAGTCATGATGAAATTAGCAAATTGGCTGACGGATTTGATGGAAACTCCTTACGACTGCATAATTCATACAAATGTCATTAATTAATCACACTATCACACTAATATTATAAAGGCGAAAGTTTGTGAGTGTGTGTGTTTATATGTTTGTTACTTCTCCACGCTCAAACGGCTGGACCAATTTTGATGAAATTTGGTATAGAGATAGCTTGAGTCCCGGGAAAGGACATAGGGATCACATACTTTTTATCCCGATATTCCCACGGGATCGAGACTTATGCGGGTAAAACCGCGGGGCGCAGCTAGTTTACAATAAATTCATAAACACGTCTAAATTAGTCAAATAACCCGCCCCTAACTGTTTTCGGCGCAAAGGTGCCCAAAACACTTGCTGCATTGCCACGTTGAATGGTAATGGCTAACCTTTGCACCAAGAGCGAGCCGGAGCGGGAGTCACCCGTTTTTTCACGAAGCTTGTGCCCTATCTCACTCATGAGCTTCCTGGCCTCAGTGCCCCAAGCACCCATGGTCTCAACAGCAATGGACACAAAATGGTAACGGTCCATCAACGGTGCGTACTTCACCCTCTTTCTCTCAGCGGCGTCTTCCACTGCTGCTGACGTTGAGAGGATGGTGCGACCAAGGTGGCTAGCGGCAACAGTGCTGACGCAAGTTGCGTCCCAAATAAGGCATTTGCCGTTCCTCCAAGACACGAGGGTCAGCCAGGATTTTGCATGTGACGATGTAGATGCCTCCACAAGATCATAATTATGTTTAAATTGTTTCAGTTATACTAGCTATAGCGGTACCGGACCTAGAACTCCTCATAGGTCTCGTCGGGGCCATCTTCTTCTCGACGCTCGGCCTCCTGATCCCAGTAGTGGTCCAAACAGTCCACCAATGGGAAAGAGGGCTGGGAAAATTTAACTACATTCTGTGGAAGAACCTATTACTGTTGATATTCTATTTTATTGTCTTAATATCTGGGTGTTATGCGGCTGTTAGTGAAATTGTAGCGAAGTACAGATAGAATAAGTTTATTTTTTGTACAGTGTGAGGGCATTATGTTTTAGAATAAAATTGACGTAATATTTTTGTGTAGTTATTATTAACAATACCTTAAACCTACCTGTGTGCAAAAAAACTTTTTCACAAAAAAAAACAACCGGCTTCAAAAAAACCACTACACAGTGATAAATAACTTTAATTTCGGAAGTCGGTGTCGTTGGTTCCGCATTTTTGTTTTTTGACATTTTTATGTATGTATGTTTGTTTGTATGTCCGCGATTTTCTCAAAAACTCATGAACCAATTTTGATAATTCTTTCCCTAATGTGATTTACATACTTTCAGGAAGGTTTTAGTATATAATACATTAGGTAATTATTCTTATGTACGAAGTTATGTACATAAATGTACTGCATCTCCGTCATTTATATGCGAATTTTGATGATTCTTCTAATCGGTGTCTTCAATTCTTCAATGCACTAGTATTAATTGAATTTGTGTGGGGTAGGTACAACTAAAAAGTGAAAAATAAAAACGTTATTACAAAAAAACAACCGACTTCAAAAAAAAAACACTCGGTCGGTTGTCTTGTACGGAAACCCCTTTGACTTACAACTAACAATTTTCATAGTCAACCAAAAGATATCTGGCAGCGGTGGGATTCGAACCCACGCCTCCGGAGAGACTGGTGCCTTAAACCAGCGCCTTAGACCGCTCGGCCACGCTACCCTGTTCGCGGGTGACTAAATTTTATAATCTGTACCTGTAAAAAAAATTAACTGTCTAGTCTACCTATGTCTAGTTCATGAGATACAGCCCGCTGACAGACAGACGGACGGACGGACACCGGACAGGCTTAGTTATTACTAAGCATAAAAACATGTTTCGCTGACCCCGCGTAACAGGAAAAGTGCAAGAAGATGATGATGATCTCATATAACATTAGAAATATTAGGTTATAATCATCTTTATACATTTTAAATTTAATCCATAGGAATTGGATGAACGGGGATGTTAATAAGATCCTAAACAATTATAATACCTACTAGCTTCTGCCCGCGACTTCGTCCGCGTGAAATTTCACCCTCCCCCCTACACTCTTTTAGGGTTTTCGAAAAACCTTTTTTTCCTTTCTTAGTGCATACCTACTCTTCACAAAGAACACACCCTCCAAATTTTATGTCTCTAGTACCAGCGGTTTAGGCTGTGCGTTGATATACCAGTCAGTCAGTCAGGACTTTGAATTTTATATATGCAGGTTGTTACTGGCAGCAAACCGTGTCTGAATGAGAACAGCCATATCACCAAGCTCCAAATTTAAGTTTGGAATAACTTTTATTCGTCTGTGATTCGAATCCTCGAAGTTTGAGTGGAAAATATTCTAATGTAGGTACAAACTGGTTTCGGAACTACAGCTATTATTGATCGTGTGATCGCTAAAACGTCTAGTTATGAAAACTTTGATGGAAACGTACTGCGAGTACAAAAACATTAAGTACAGTGAGCACAAACCGCGCGGACTCGGCCCGCATTGTTAGGAGATTCCTCTCTCTGGAGCCCTGACCGCCGATAGCTTGGACCCTGCCGGTCTATTCTGTAAAAATCTCACCGTGATAACTTAGGTGAAGTGAGCTTCAAGTGAGCTGTCATTCCACCTGATGCTTGGGATTGGTAGTGTTGACAGCTCACTTCACGCTCACTTCACGCTCACTTCACGCTCACTTCACCTTAGTTTTCACGGTAAGTTTTTTTTACAGAATAGCACGGCTGTTCTCGATACCGATGGGCTACTATTTATAAATGTTTTTTTATAAGCATCCTAATATATAAAAATATAATTTATGTGTAAATAATAAAATAAAGGAAATTTAATAATAAAGTTTATTTATTTTCTCTTCAAAGTGTACAATAGTAGTGCTTAAAAACCAGCTTAAGGATAAGTTTACATTTGTGAGAGACTGGTGCTTCAAATAGGCATTGCAAGCAATGCCTGTAGTACAATGAGTCTTGTGTAGTCCCCTAGGGGACTGGTCTAGGGGATTTTAGTGGAACGAGCGAAATCACAGGGCCACACGACGCTTCATATTATTATGTTCAAGCTAACATTGGGTGCTTTTATGAGAATTAACATTATAAGAAATAAAAAATACAAATAAGATAAAAAATAACGTAAGTAATTTTTATAATGTACACTTATAAACAACACAGCTTTGCAGTAGCAGGTCACTTATCTCAGTATAAGTCACGCTTACTTATTATTTATTTAATCAAGATATAGAGCTTTAAATAATTATTATGTAAATATTATATTATTATATTATACTAGCTGCTCGGCGCGACTTCGTTCGCGTGGTGTCCTAATCCTACCTTACTCCTACCCTTCTCCTACCTTACTCCTACTACCCCTTCCCTACTACTACCGTACCCGTATCCTACTCTTACCCTACCCCTACCCTATCCTTTACCCTACCCCTACCCCAACCCTACTCTTACCGTACCCCTACCCTACTCCTACCCTACACGATCAATAGTAGTAAGTATAATATTTACATAATAATTATAAGCTAACATTTAAAATAATAATATGTACTTACATGCATATGAAAAAATAAGCAAAAGAATCATAGGGCATCAAAAAATTCGTCCGCATCGCCGTCAATAGTTTACAGTTTGCATTAAAATGAATTTGAATACCAATTCTGCTTTAATCGCACAATTTGAATGTGTAACGATGTGTTAAATGTAGCGATGAAAAGATAGAAGATGACGTAAATGTATAGTTTAATATGAGTTGTATGTAGTTAAGACATAACTATACTTGAAGCTGAGATAATAACATAGCTTGTCTTTTGTTTGACACAGTCTCGTACAACTTAGTATGGTTTGGGCGAAGAACGTCAGAAACGCAAAATGACAGATTAGCGAATTGTCAGGTTCGCAAAAAGATAGATTAGCAAAATGACAGATTAGCAAAATGACATGTTCGCAAAAAGACAGGTTCGTAAAAAGACAGATTCGCAAAAAGACAAATTAGCAAAATGTGTCACAAATAAAACCTATTTAATAGTTTTTCAACACACTTCTCGTAAAGTGGCACTTAATGAACCGCTTTTAGATCCATAATGCAGTGTATTAAAAACGCGTGCTTTTTACTTTACGTTACTGCACTAGTCCTATAACGCCACAGATCACTATTTACTAGTCGGAGGTCGGAGATGTGCGTGCCACGAAAGATGAGACTGACACACCACGTGGTTTGACATGCGCAGTACACGATTTTAGGTCTCTTTAGCGGTATGAGGTCTAAGCGCGGGACGGAACCGGGCGTCATAGGGGCGGCGGAAAGAGCGCGGGAGGGGTCTCAAGTCTCATCTTTCGTGGCGATAATATCTATTGTAAAAGAATGAATTGCTGGGTAATTGTGTAACGCACAATCAGTAGCAATAGTTTTCATTTTGACAGTTCAACAACATTCATTGCGTTTTTTAAGTTGCTGAGCAGACAAGTTTTTCGAACATATAAATCAATAGATTAGTAATATCCTTCAAAATGATTCCGATTGCCGGTCAACATGATGAAAAATAGAATCGTACTTGTATTGTTAATACCAACAATATACAAGAGACGCCAATTTAATCTTTAATTATTTTTTGGGAAATTGATCGTAACAAATTAGTTAATTAATCAACATTAAGGTACCTTCCCAATGTTACATGGCTATTCCCTTCAGCAGTTACGGCGCTCCTTCTTATTTGTTCAATGTAGCCTTAGCTTTATTTGTTGCTTTTATAAAAAAAAGGAAATTGTTTTTTTATCCATCCAATGAGATAATTAAAAGCGGGGTAATTGCGTAACACAATAACAATAGCAATGGCTTTTTTCTTGACAGTTCAACAACATTAATTGCCTTATTTACGTTACGTTACGTAGCAGACAAATTTTTCGAACATAATTATAAAGCAATGAATTAACAATATTATTTTTTTATTGCTAAATGGGCCGCTGTTGACCCCGGCCACGCCTTAAGGAAAGCGATCGATGAGGTCTATGATGGAACGAGCGTGCCCAGAAGATGCCTGTTAAATTTTGATTTGAAGGCAGATGGGTTAAATGTGGGAGGGAACACAGATGCCGGCAGAGAGTTCCACACTTTGGCTGTGCGCATAATAAAAATGGAGGAGAAGCGCTGAGTGCGACTCGTCGGGATATCAACCAAGTGCGGATGGTACGCTGCAGTACGTCTGGTTGTCCAGTGGTAAAATAATTCAGATTATGACTAATTATGTTAGGCAATTAAGGTGCAGTCTTCAAGTTTGCGAAAGCGGCTGACTTTGCAAGTTTCTATAGGCTGACGGCATTAGGTACATTTTGATCGTGTATGTATTGCACTTTTCTATGAGACAGCTGATTTGTCGTCGCTGTGTAAAAAAGGATGTGATGAATTCATGGCTATAGTTTGCGCATTGAAGCCTCTGCCTCCGCAGAGACATCGACACGCGTCAAAATGTATGGAACAGCCGATTTTTTTTTTAATAACCGATGAAAATTTTCAATGCAAGTTTCCAAGCCGCCATCATGGGTTTTCATTTTGACTTCACTATCGGCTTTAGCATCCTCGAAAACCATTTTTTTTATATCGTGGAGAAATGCTCATGCATTCTGCACTACCACGGAGAGATAGTGCAGTTATGTGGGACCCTAACCCACTAAAACTCCACGGTGTCCTCCTCTGCCGCTTACGGCGGGAACACGGGCACGCGTTAACACTCATCCGTGAACCCGCCGCAGCTGTCCGTCACCGGACCCTCCTCTGGGGAGTATTCCCCATCACCGGCGCACGAAAACTATTTCATAAAACATGTAGAAGGCAAAGAAGGCAATACCATTATCCTATCAAAAATAATATATTATTATTGGACGACAAGCTTTATGAAAAACATTTCAACAAGTTAAATGATTCATAACCAACGAAATAATGATGATGGTGTTATTTTTAGCATGTTGAATGGGTATTAGGTATATTAGCATGTGAAGTTGGTACATTGATTCTACCAGACAATGTTCTTCAAAATACAAGAGGAACAGTATATATTACAATAGGCATGGGGGGGGGGGTATTGTTTTGGACACAGAGCATGAAATCGAACCGCGCCGGCAATGTTCAGAGGCGGTAGTATTTATATTTACAAGTACACTAATACAAGTATAGGTGCTTGGGGGAGGCCTATGTCCAGCAGTGGACGTCTTTCGGCTGAAATGATGAATACAAGTATAATAAAGCTGAAGTTTGAACGCGCTGATCTCTGGAACTTCAAGTCGGATTCGAAAAATTCTTTGTGAATTTGATAGCCGAATTCTTTGGAAAAGTTATTGGCTATTTAACATCACACTATGACCCTTAGGAGCCAACTAGCCGAGCAAAAAGGTCAGAAAGACAAAGTAATAATGCAGGCATTCGTTGCCATGCGACGCGGTAAGTTGGAGAAACAAGTAATTCTATGTGGACGAAATGGCGGGCACAAGTTTAAGTCTATTAATAAAATTATTGGCGCTAAAAGTGCGTTCGTGTGTGCGTAGTGCGTCATGTAGGTGGTATAATGAGGACTAGGTGGTAACTGCCCCGTAGGTCTTGTGGTCGCAAGCGCGACTGCTGAGCATGGGGTCCTCGGTTCGATTCCCGGGTCGGGCAGTGTTATTGAGTTTTTCCATTAGGAATTTCTTAGTAACAGCCCGGAGTTTGGAAGTTGGCGGTGTGATACCCCCGTGCCTGACTGATAGAACCAGTCAAAACTACTTTTAAAAAAATAAGTCAGTCAAAATTACTTTTAACCAGCTCCATTGGGCAAAACTAGTTTTGACTATAATTTCAGAATCAGAATCAGAATCAGAATATTTATTTGTGAAACATAGGTATTTACATAAAGGTCTTTGGTTAATAACATGGGCGCTATGTTTTGCCGTGAAGGCGTACAAATATTGGAAAAAATAAAAGTAAACAATAAAACAAAAAACAAAAATAAAACTATCAGAAAAAAAATAAAATTAAATAGGTAGGTACTTACAATAGAAAAAGAAAAAAAACTATTTTAAATGTAATTAAATATCTTAATAAAATCTACTATTAACGATAGCCTAAATAGAGAAACAGATTACTTACAAAAAAAAAAAAAAATTATTGCACACGAAATATTAAAAATTATCATTTACAAAATCTTCTACATTATAGTAACATTTTTCAATTAATAGTGAGTAGAGACTTTTCTTAAATTTTAATAGGGGTAAATTTTTTATACTATCAGGTATTTTATTATAAATTTTCGGAGCCATGCCAAAAAAACTCTTTTTCATTAAAGCGGTTCTGCATTTTCTGTCGCATAGTTTATTCATGTATTGAGAACGCATTGGAGTCTTTTTTACATCAGATAGTTTTTGAAACAGGTGTAAATTGATTTTAACAAACAAAGCAGTCTCGTAAATGTACATTGCTGGCATAGTCAGTAGTTTTAATGCTTTAAAGTGAGGTTTACAAGTTTCGGTACTTTTTAAGCCACACATTGACCGAATACAACGTTTTTGCGCTTTAAAAACAGTCTCTCTGTCAGTAGATTGCCCCCAAAAAATAATACCAAACCTCAGAACTGATGCAACTAATCCGTGATATGCTATTAAAAGTGTTTGTGTACTAACTTTTTTCGACAGCTGAAACAGTGCATATGCAGATTTATTTAATTTCAGACAAATTTCTTCGATATGGGGTTTCCATGTCAGTTTACTATCAAGCATTATACCCAAAAATTTAGACTTGTTTGTATCTTCTATTTGGCACTTATCATAAGTAACATGGACTGGAGGTTTTTCACACCTTTGATGAAAGTGCATTACTTTTGTTTTGGTTAAGTTAATCACTAGGTTATTGCTATTAAGCCAGTTAATTATTTTATTGAGACAATCATTTATATCATTCTCGTAATATACAGGATTATTACACTTTACAACAGCTGTACTGTCGTCGGCAAAAAGAACCATATTATGTGAAATGAGTATTGGGAGATCATTAATATATATTAAAAAAAGTAAATCGTCGTGCTAAATATCACAATTTGACCAAAAATAGAAATAAATCTGTTATTGCAAGGGACATGAAGATTGAACGCATAATCCATGACCTAAAAGAAAGTTTAATTACTACAGTAGAATGTTTAAAAATGTTAGATAAATATACTATATGTGTATTGGATTGCCTTATTAAACCTCTTCTAGAAGTTGTGTTGTGCTGTATGCCGGGACTATACGATGCCCATGTAGGTCATCGTGAAGTCCCGTTCTTATGCTTTGAAAGAATGATTGACAGATGTCAGGAGAACGCGCCAACGACTGGACCACAGACAACATTTGTTTTTCTTTAGGATGAAAGAATTTGGCTTTCATCTTTAAACAATTGGTTGGCGCTTTCTCCTGACATCTGTCAATCATTCTTTCAAAGCATAAGAACGGGACTTCACGATGACCTACATGGGCATCGTATAGTCCCGGTATACAGAACAACACAACTTCTAGAAGGGGTTTAATAAGGCAATCCAATACACATAAAGTATAGGATGATTATCGTATTATGTTTTTCGTCGATAAATTGCCATTGGGTTTGCATCTAATTTTTTGCCGTTTTAGTTTTTACTAGCGTCATACTATCAATATACTTTATTAATATAAATGTGTCTTTTATTTTGTAAGTAGCTGTACGTTGGAGATAACAAATTGATACGCTGTCGAAAGAAAAATCTGCCGAAACGAAAATCTGTCTAAACGGAAACAACCCAACGAGAGCTTTCAGTCAAGACTATTTTTTACTGGTTATGAGTTTGGACTGCAACATTTACATTAATAAACTTACGTATATAGTAATCTCGATGTTTCTAAGTAGGGGCGGGTCGTTATGACACACTAGTGTCATAAAGTAATTTAGCAGGATTATGAAACGTTCTTCAAACTTTACAAAACTTACGTGTTGACGCGTCCTTTGCTTGGCCTCATTGCGCTTGAAGTCTCATCAGCATCCTTCAAAGTTTACGTTGTTGGCTGTAACTTTCAACATTCTGACACCAGAGCTTGTCTTGTGTCAACTTAACCTTCTTCAAACTGGAAAGTTTGACGGCTAAAGGCAATAAAATTGTGGCGTAGATTAATAATAATAAAATATTATGTACACATATATAGTATTAAAAATAAACAGTAAAAATAAAAAATTGTATATGCGGACGGACAAACAAACCATGTATGTTAGTAGTGACCAAACCGGTCGGCCGCCTGTTCGCTCCACTGTTTAGTGCGCGAGGTGGGGGCTCGCATTCCAGAGCCACGCCCGCGCATCAGTGCAAACCGGCGGCCCGCCAGTCAGCCTATCGCTTTTCGTGAGACCACTGTGTCACTCGATCCGCTACCGCGCTTCCGCTAATTATTGTATATTTCGCTTTGCTTTCTATCTGTCTACTCCATCTATCTATCTAGTGCTTCTCTTCATTCTTACTGTGCTGTGGACTCTAAACTGTGTACCTACTGTGCTGCTTATCTCTTCCAATAAACTATTAACATTACTGTGTCAGTGTACAAACTCTTATTTATCTCCGCACGCACGCATACCTCAAACTACACTAAATTGGTGACCCCGAGCAAGAACGCTACAATGACAGACAGAAGCGAGCGCAACATGACCGCGGCAGGTCAAGATGGCGGTGAGAAACACCTAGAAACATTCCGCGTGGGCGTGAGGGTACCACCCTTCTATCCAGAGAAGCCTTCACTTTGGTTTTCGCAAATGGAAGCACAATTCGTACTTTCGAACATAAAGGCAGATGACACGAAGTTCTATTACGTCACAGGCCACTTGGATCCGCAGTACGCTTCTGAGGTTCAAGAAATAATTGAAAACCCTCCAGCTACCAACAAGTATGAGAAGCTTAAGGCAGAATTAATTAAAAGAATGTCAGCTTCGCGTGAAAAGAAGGTGAAACAATTACTCATGCACGAAGAACTCGGCGATCGTAAACCATCGCAATTCTACCGCCACTTACTAAACCTTGCTGGACCGGGCGTTCCTGAGGAATTTCTCCGCACCATTTGGACAAGCCGTCTACCAAGTGGGACGCAGGCCATCATCGCCTCGCAGTCCAAGGCCGAGATGGAAGAATTGGCGGAGTTAGCAGACCGAATCAACGACGTCGTCGGGCCCCAGGTAGCATCTACATGTGCCATCGCCAAGGCAACATCCTCGAGCAGTGCGAACCCCGAGATAGCTGCACTGGCCAGGCAGGTTGAAAAGTTGACCGCAAAAATCGACCGCATGTCACGACCACGGCAACGATCGAGCAGCCATTCAAGTCGACGCTCGAGTTCGTCAAGATCGCAGTCGAGTTACAGCAAGTTCCCACAATGCTGGTACCACCACAAATTTGGAGAACGTGCGAAGAAATGTGTCAAACCATGCGACTACAAAGCGACGGAAAACTCGAAGGGCAATCAGTAGTAGCGGCCGACGATTGTCCGAGCACCGGTCGCTTATTCGTAACCGATCGACGGTCAAAGACACAATTTTTGGTCGACACCGGCAGCGACCTTTGTGTCTACCCACGATCAGTATTACCAGGGCGACGTGAAACTACGGATTATCAACTGTGTGCGGCTAACGGTACTCCCATCAAAACGTACGGTTATATTAGCTTAAGTTTAAACTTGGGGTTGCGCCGTGACTTTACTTGGTCATTTATTGTAGCCGACGTTACGAAAGCGATAATAGGAGTGGATTTTTTGTCATTTTACAATTTAATTGTGGATTGCAGGAACCAGCGTCTATTGGACAACTATACAATGCTTGCGACCCCGGCTTCACCTACCCGTTCGTCTGACATTATTTCCTCGGTTAAGGTAATTATCGGTGACACCACATACCATAACATACTACGGAAATTTCCAGACATCACTCGGCCACATGGCATACACCGTACATCATCACACAATACAGTCCACCACATACAGACTACACCTGGACCACCAGTTTCATGTACACCACGACGCCTTGCCCCCGACAAATTAAAAATAGCTAAAGACGAGTTTGAAGCGATGTTGAAGGACGGCACCGCCAGACCCTCAAGTTCACCATGGTCATCACCATTACACCTGGCTCCGAAGAAGAACAGCGGATGGCGACCCTGTGGTGACTACCGCACGCTGAATTCGAGGACAGTACCTGACAACTATCCAATCCGTCATATCCATGATTTTGCACATAGCCTGTCGGGATGTTCGGTTTTCAGTACAATCGATCTAATCAAAGCATATAACCAGATTCCTGTAAGTCCAGAGGATATTCCCAAGACCGCTATCACCACGCCGTTCGGATTATATGAATTTCCTTTCATGACATTTGGTTTACGCAACGCTGGACAGACTTTTCAGCGGTTTGTCGATGAGATGCTGCGAGGACTGGACTTCTGTTATGCATATCTCGACGATTTCTTGGTCTTCTCAAAAGACCACCAGACCCACGAAGACCACCTACAGCAACTTTTTACCCGCCTGCAGAAATATGGTATGGTGATTAACACTGCTAAGTGTGTATTTGGCGTAAAAGAAGTGTCTTTCTTAGGTTATAGGATCTCGGCCGATGGCACCAGCCCGCTACCTGAGAAGGTGGAAGCCATCACAAAATACCCGGCGCCCAAAACTGTCCGAGAACTTCGCAGATTTCTGGGTATGTTAAACTTTTATAGGCGATTTATACCCGACGCAGCTCAACACCAGGCCCCCTTAAATGCTCTGCTGGTAGGGTCTGTAAAAGGCTCCCATCCAGTGCATTTCACCGCTCAAGAAACGGAAGCCTTCAACACCTGCAAGGAGGGCCTTTGCAAGGCTGCGATGCTTGCCCATCCCGACTGCGAAGCAAAACTTGCAATAGTGACGGACGCCTCAGACATAGCATTAGGTGCAGTATTACAACAGCGCAAGGACGAGGAACCATGGCAACCGCTAGCGTTCTACTCCCGCAAGCTAAGTCCAGCACAAAAGAAATACTCGCCTTACGACAGGGAACTGTTAGCAATCTACGAAGCAATAAAGTACTTCAGGCATATGGTCGAAGCACGAAACTTTGTCATCTACACAGATCACAAGCCAATATGTTTCGCGTTCCAATCGCGAAAAGAAAATTGCTCACCAAGACAGTTCCGGCACCTGGATTACATTTCACAGTTTACGACAGATATAAGGCATATATCAGGCAAGAACAATGTCGTCGCTGACAGCCTCTCAAGGATCGAGGAGATCACACAGCCGGTAGATCTTTACAAGCTAGCCGAATCACAGAAGCACGACATCGAACTAGAACAGCTGCTCACCAGCAATACGGCCTTATGCCTCACTAAAGTAAAACTGCCAGGATCAGAGACCGAACTGTACTGCGATGAGAGAAGCAAGATCCCTCGACCATATGTCACAAAAGAATACCGTCGCAGAGTTTTCGAGAGTGTACACTCGTGGAGTCACCCAGGCGCAAATGCAACAACCAAAATGGTTACTGAACGGTACGTTTGGCCAGCAGTAAAAAAGGACTGCAGAGAATGGAGCCGTTCTTGCTTAGCATGCCAGAGATCTAAGGTAACCCGTCACGTCTCATCACCAATGGGGACTTTCAAGCTACCAAGGGCTCGATTCAACCACATCCACATCGACCTCATAGGTCCACTGCCGCTAGCACAAGGATATCGTTACTGCCTCACAGCCATCGATCGGTTCACACGTTGGCCAGAGGTGATTCCTACATCCGACATAACAGCAGAGACAGTGGCAAAGGCCCTAGTGAGTGGCTGGATTAGTCGATTTGGCTGCCCCGTCGATATTGTAACGGACCGCGGCCGACAATTCGAGTCAGCACTTTTCAGACACCTATCGGAGATGGCTGGGTTTCAACACAAGCGTACCACGGCGTATCACCCCGCCTGTAACGGGCTTATAGAGAGGTTTCACAGGCAATTGAAAGCAGCCATTACCTGCCACTCTGCAGAAAACTGGGTTGAGTCTTTGCCACTAGTTCTACTAGGTATTAGGAACGCGTACAAAGAAGACCTAGGTTCAACTTCGGCAGAACTTTTGTACGGCGAAACACTCAGGCTACCAGGGGAATTATTTCAGCCTCAGGTCGATGACACAATCGATATGTCAGACTATGTGGCACGGTTAAGGGCATTTGCAAGAAAATTGCAACCGACACCAGCATCCCGACATGGTAGCAGATCAACATTCGTGTTCAAAGATTTAGGTACTTCGAGTCACGTTTTCCTCAGAGATGAGTCATCAGGCTCCCTAAAATCACCATACACGGGACCGCACAAAGTACTGCAACACGGGGATAAGACCTTTAAACTCCTCGTCAACGGCAAAACAGTCACAGTTACTATCGACAGACTTAAACCTGCCTACATATTACACGATCCAAACACTCTCACAAAAACACACACAAACACGCCATCACCCACACTACTTAAATCAGCACCCACTCCCAAATTACCAGGAAACACAGGAACTAATGTCAGAACGACAAAATCAGGTCGTCGAGTCCATTTTCCAGACTATTATCGCCCGTAGTGACGGTCTCTGGGGGGGGGTGATGTGGCGTAGATTAATAATAATAAAATATTATGTACACATATATAGTATTAAAAATAAACAGTAAAAATAAAAAATTGTATATGCGGACGGACAAACAAACCATGTATGTTAGTAGTGACCAAACCGGTCGGCCGCCTGTTCGCTCCACTGTTTAGTGCGCGAGGTGGGGGCTCGCATTCCAGAGCCACGCCCGCGCATCAGTGCAAACCGGCGGCCCGCCAGTCAGCCTATCGCTTTTCGTGAGACCACTGTGTCACTCGATCCGCTACCGCGCTTCCGCTAATTATTGTATATTTCGCTTTGCTTTCTATCTGTCTACTCCATCTATCTATCTAGTGCTTCTCTTCATTCTTACTGTGCTGTGGACTCTAAACTGTGTACCTACTGTGCTGCTTATCTCTTCCAATAAACTATTAACATTACTGTGTCAGTGTACAAACTCTTATTTATCTCCGCACGCACGCATACCTCAAACTACACTAAAAAATCAAAACCAAAATGGTTTGAATAAGTACAGTCAACAGCAAAAGTAGATGATGAAAATCAGAAATTCAATACTAATGAACGGAGTTCGCGCCAGAACTGTGTGGCGTCGAAGTGATTCAAAAGTATGTGATTGTAAATTATACCAAACATTTACTACTAATACAGCTGCCATATATTTGTAATCAGTTTTGACTCCAAAAGTTATAAGCTCAATCCATCATCTACTTTTGCTTTTGACTGTACAAGTTGTTCTATCTCACGAAGGCGCGTGAGCAATACTTGTAGTTGTGATGTTTATAGACACATGCTCTTATACCTAGGCTGTTCCAAAAATTGTTACTGAAATGAAAAATAGTTAGTAATGTAAAAAAAGTTTATTTATAGCTTTTCAAAATATTCCTCTCCAACCCCAATGCATTCGGGTGAACCAGCTTTCAAAAAAATGTATCTTGCGGGAGGTTGAAAAATAACCGTCGAAATTCTTCAATCGTCGTATCCATCGCGAAGCAAGCTTCCAGGTGTTAGGTTTAAATCATTTATTCTCATAAAAGACACAAGATACATTCAGTAGTGCTATTCTGTCATTTATCTCACCGTGAAAACATAAGTGAAGTGAGCTTAAAGTGAGCTATCATTTCACCTCATGCCAGGGAAATTGACACATTGACAGCTCACTCCAAGCTCACTTCACTTATGTTTTCACGGTGAAATAAATTACAGAATAATAGCACAGTACTTAAAATTATTTTAGGTAACCGTCACCAAAGTATATGTATAGTATTATAATTATGTAATTATTGGTAACGCAGGAGCAGACTCCCCAAATGTAGGAATTATTCCGATCTGCCACCTTTTTTATGGATGGGAAATCATCAAATGACCCCTCCTGCTCTGGGTGGAGTGGAAGGGAACGTCAGACTCTTACTGAATAAAACCCATCCATGTTCCTTCCTTAGCCCTTTATGTTCTGGGGTACCGGGAACCCTTTCGGACAATCCCGCACTGGCAGGCCCCTTCCTTTTTGGTGACATCTCCTTGAGGCGCGCGTGGAACACGTACGCGCCGTCCGGCACGGGCCTGGTCCTGATCAGACGGTGAGCTACCCTTTACTCTTACTCTCCGTTCGCAGGCCCACACCTACGGTGGCCTGGAGTCGTCACGCGGCTCCCGACGCCCGGAGCGTCTCCCGCGGCGGCTGGGACGTGAGGTTCTCTCCCTCGATCTGTCACCCTGCTTGCAGCTTGTAAATTTTCTTGAGATTCCTTGAAGGTTAACCCTCGTTTATAATCATAAAACATCATTGCACGAAAAGCTTCCCGCGAGACATTCCATTTCATGTCCATTGTTGCAAACAAAAGAGTGACAGATGACAGAGTGAAGAGTGGCGTTTTAAAAAATATTTAAAAAAAGAATTACACATAGCTGGCCAATGATTTTCAGCGGAGAATTGTATTGAAATTAGCCGACAATTCAAAACAGTTTCTCGAAAAAAGAGATTGTATTTATTCTGTTTTTTGTTCTTTATTCAATTTTCGGAACAGCCCACGTATGCGTGACTGCAGGTAGCGTTAGCAAGTTCATCATTATTGAACAGAACAATATAAGTGGGTAGTTAGATTTTTGTTTCGTTTAGTGATGAAATAAAAATATTTTTCGTGATCAATATTTATTTACATAGGTACATAAGTTTAATACATATTAAATTTAAAAAAAAACTCTAAATCGGTATCTAAGTATTTGATATACGAGTATTATTTAGCTTCTTTCTTAATCACACTATCTGACCAATCTGGCTTTTCTGTATTTGTCATATTTCGTTCAACGTTTCTTAAAGCAACATAGCTTTAAGAACTCCCATATTATGTTCTAGTATTTGACGACTCTAAAAAAAAAACAATGTGTAATTATAATCACGTATTAAATGTTACAATTAAATATTATACATTATTTACTCGCCTCATTGTGAACATCTTTTCTCCGTTTACTTTCCAAGTCGACGATACGCGACGCAAAATTTTGGCGCGGAACAGTGAGCACGAGTAGCCCGACCGGTAGCGGTAGCTCGGGCGATACTGAGCGCTCCCGAGCTTACGTACACAGAAACAATTTTGCATAATTTTATTATGCATCGACACTGCACTCACAACTCTAGACCAACCCGCCTTCGTGAGATCGAACAACTTGTACCTACCTACATATTCATAAAAAAAGTAAAAATTGTTAGGTATACAATGCAGTCATTTGCAGGCTTCAAAATAATTGAAAATTGATTTTTTTTTTAAATCAGGTGGTCTTTCTTTCTATTTTTCCGCAAATGAAATTTTGAGAAGAAATTTGAAGAATTCTGTTTAAAAAATATAAATAAATAAATCTTTATTGAAATAAACGAATTATGATGAAAAACAATAATGATGATTGGTGGCCAGACGTCATATTAATTAGAAAAGAAGGTTGTTACCGCAGAAGTCACACTGCAGTATATATGCCTACATTTGTATGTACAAATGTATGTACATACATTTCAATCAATAGATTAACCAACCATCAAAAACCACCAACCAACAAACCGGAGGAGGAAGTGGATGATGATGATGACTTGTCCACCATCATCTTCCTCCCGCCGATTGGCCATCCGTCTGGGGTTAATTAATTATCCTGCTACCAGCAATTTTCCAGTCATGCTCCGATCATTAATCGTATTGATTGATTATCTAAATCCGTTCACATCTTTTAACACAAGCACGATTTAACTAGGTACTGTTTTGTTAAGTACAGTTTCCTTTTAATACACTTCCAAGTAGTTTAAGATAATTGTCAAGAAACACGTTTGCGGTAAGTTATGTTATGGTTATGTACACATAATATAATTATGTAAGTATATGGATATGGATATATATGTATATCGTGATCATGATGAATAATTTTCTTTCTGTAAGTAGGTTTGTACAAACACTTTAACACGTCAATCATAATAATTTATTTTTTTATTTATTCATTTATTTCAGGCGACGCAGGCCCATAGATAAATACCTTAACCTAAACATACATATTTTTATTATAAAACTAGTTCACTAGCTAGTTCATGTACTGCTCTGTGGTACTTGTCCGCGGAAGCGACGGAACACCACGTCCTGTGGCCAGAAGTCTTCTTCCATGACGACGGGCAGATAACAATTTGGTACGCGCACCACGAACGCCTTGAAGTTGACGTTGCGGTGCGACTCCAGTAACTGCACCCTCGGCGTATACCTCGTCTTCTGGCGCACGTACTCCACGATGTCCTCCGCCTTAGTGGTGTAGTGTAGGCGGGAGATGTACACCGGTGTGTTCGGCTTTGCGGCACGCAAGCTGACTTCGGGATCCGTAGGAGCTTTGCCGCAGCGGTTCTTGTTCGGTCGCGACCGGCGCTTCCTCCTTTGCACCGTCACGAAACCCTCATCATCAGCCTTATTCGGTGCCTTTTTTGGCATAGGCTTCGTACTTGGAGTACCTGGGGCACTCGCGGTGACGCTAGCGAATTCCTTTTGTAAGGGCTTCGCCAGGGCTGCAGAAACTGGCAGCGGGACGGAGCGAGGGGCTCGGGCGGCGCTGCGTGGAGGAGCCGCGATGACGGGCGGTGGGCTGAGGGGCGCGCGGGCGGGGCGCTCTGCAACCTCAGCAAACGACGGGTGCGTGGGCGACGAAACTGCTGATGCGGAAATTGACGACGATACATCGAGGCCGTTTCCGCGACACATGTTTATGGTAAATGAATTGAGTTTCCATAGTCCTCAATAACCAGTTCACTTTAGCCACCCAAACCCATAATCCAATATCTTTGTTTCCATATCCGTCAATAGTCCTACACCAACCGGGGGTTGTCCTTGGGTGCACTTGCAAAGTACGAACAGGGATAATCGTCGGTTGGTGCCTCATTTCATTAAAAACGTCTAACGGGCCTCTGCGAGTTGGCTTCGGCCCCTCGTGCGCCTTCCAAAGGTCCGGGACCCCAGGGTCCCGAGAAATATCAAAATATTGTAAATAATAATATATATCATTATAATAATATAACCCTGACCACCGGTAGCTTGGACCCTGTCCCTGATACCGGTGGGCTAATATTTTTTATATTTTTAAATTGTAATATTTAAAAATATAATTTATATGTATGTATTTATTGAAATAAAGGAGAACAATATGGTAAAAATGGAAGTGTGTAGTATATAGGTACTTACATAATATAATACTTAATTGAAATAATATTTTAATTTTAAAATGAATGTAAAGTAAATAATGAACTTAAGTTTAAAATTTATGTAAGAACTGTATTTAATTGTAAATTGTTTTTGCATACCGTTAAAACGGTGAGTCATTTAGCACTATGCAATGTAATGAACACCTTTGTAAACACCATGTTACTGGCAAATAAATATTCTATTCTTTTCATATTTCAAAAACTAATTGAGGTTGGCGTTTCCTACCTGACTACTCTGAGAAGAATGGCCGAAACAAACTCAGAGGTCACATGGATTAGAAAGACTTTTTAAAATATATGCAACAACGTATGTTATCAATTATTATTTATAACATACGGTAATATTTCAAATTACTTTTTTCAGCCTTTATTCCATTTTTCAGAGCAAAGTCCTTCCAGTCGGGGTTTCGGCGAATGTTCGAGTGTCTCCCGGGCCCCTAACTCATGGTAATGGCAGGCACCGGAGGGTTTTAGTCGATAGGGTATAACCCTCCGTTCTCCAAAGACAGTATCCATGTTGATTTTGCCACAGAAAAGAAAGGTCCTTCTCGAAAATTTTAAAATATCTTTAAAACAGCTTTTTTAAAACCTTTAGGCTTAGGTAAACATAAAATACCACGACGAGTACACAATTATGCTGATTTACAATAAGGGCTAATTAAAGCCTATAAACTATTTAAACATTCAGGTTGATAACAATGCTATTTTTAAAATAACTATCAGCATTGAGTATGTTCATAAGGTTAAACTATTTTTGTTCAATAAGTACCTAGGTACTCAACGTTTATCATACTTATATTATTAAGGCGAAAGTTTGTGAGTGTGTGTGTGTTTATATGCTTGTTAATTCTTCACGCACAAATGGCTGAACGGATTTGGATGAAATTTGGCACACAGATAGTTTATAACCAGAATTACACATAGGTTACTTTTTATCACGATATTTCCACGGGATCGACACTTACGCGGGGGAAACCACAGGTCGCAGTTAGTTGTTTCATAAAGTTAAAAAAAAAGTTAAAATGATAATCCTCATTTGCGGCGATACTCTAAAACGTACTTGATCCCTAGACACTTTTGATGTGTGTACATAGGTACAAGTGTTTATAAGGTTAACCCTTACATTTAACCTCTAACTAAATTATGAAATATACCATCTCCACAAAAGACTCCTTCAGAGTTTGGAACAAGTACATAGACAAAAAATAAAAATACCTTTAGGTCAAAACAAAAATATAAATATATATCCGATCACACCTTTTAACACAATCACGATTTTACTAGTTACTGTTTTCTTAAGTACAGTTTCCTTTTAATACACTTTCAAGTAGTTTAAGATAATTGTCAAGAAACACGTATGAGGTAAAATACGCGCAATGACGTGGAGTTGCGGACACCAGCCCGTACTACCTATTACCTATATATCGCCCAAGATAACTCGGTTCCGCTCCGCTTTCGGCTACTTTTCGGTTTTAATCCATTCAGTAGAATGACAATCATGTGTGCTAACTCACAGTTAGCTCATCCATCATAATATGAGAAGAGCATTTTCTACCTATTTGTAACCCTGCTTTGCGTCTACGAAGCTTGAAGTATGCATCGATCATTATCTTGAACAAAACACGTGTTGAAATTTTAACTTAAACAAAATACTACAGCAACATCTCACACGCAGACAATTAAACTGAACCATCGCCTATGATAATCATTACAATAATTTCTATAAATTTACATTGAATTGACACAACTGGATACGACACGACATTACGATGGTATATAAATAATCACGACGGCGGAAATCAACTATTCAGAGAGAAGAGCTCAGTCATCACGTTTGGTTTTACTGACGCACACTATGTTAGCAGTTGTGACGAAGTTTTTGCTAATAGCATCGTTTTCTTACAGATGCTCGGCTGATAAAGTTAATGAACGCTTTTTACCGCGGTACCATGTTTATCCGGAGCACGGATGGATGAACGATCCCAACGGCTTCTGCAAATTTGGAGATGATTACCACCTGTTCTATCAATATAACCCCGAGTCCAGCCAGGAGCCTGGTATTGCGCATTGGGGACATGTGAAAAGCTCAAATCTCATGAATTGGGAACATCTACCAATCGCTATGTATCCAGACGAATCGTATGACAAAAGTGGAGTGTTCTCAGGAAGTGCTATAATTGAAAACAATACAATGTTTCTTTTATATACGGGAAATGTTAATCATCCTGGAGAGATACCAGATCATGAGCAGCGTCAAGCTTTAGCCACAAGTACTGATGGATTTAATTTCACGAAATATGGAGGGAATCCTATTATCAAAGCAGAGGAACATCAGCCGAATATCAGAGACCCGAAAGTATGGAAACACGGTGATCAATATTACATGGTGTTGGGGAATTCTTTCAATAATGGTACTCTCGGACGAGTACTACTTTATTCGTCGAAGGATTTAATTTCTTGGGAAGAGAAGTCAATTTTAGATGAGTCGGATGGCTCTCTAGGATATATGTGGGAGTGTCCGGATTTCTTCGAGTTGGGTGGACATTATGTACTGTTATTTTCACCACAAGGTATTGAACCTCAGGGAGATAAGTACAACAATTTATATCAGACTGGTTATATAGTTGGTACTTTTGATTACAAAACTCATTTGTTTACGCCTGAAACCGAATTCATAGAATTGGATCATGGACATGATTTTTATGCAACACAAACAATTCTGGACAAAACTCGTCGAATTGTAGTAGCATGGTTCGATATGTGGGAGCAAGATTATCCTGAGCGCGACGATGGCTGGACTGGTCAAATGACAATCCCAAGAGCTTTATCCCTCTCGAAAAATTTAAGACTAATCCAGAAACCCATTAAAGAGATTTCTGTTGCCCGTGGCCGCACACTGTACTCTGGGAAGGCACAAGGTGGTCACACCGTCAACTTGGAAGATAAAACTGGTGAAATAAAAATAACAGCATCAAAGTTGCAAAATCTTAATCTATTTATAGAATCCACAAATGCGAGTGTTTCAATAAGTTATGATTTCCTTAAAGGTAAGGTGACACTCGATCGTGGTGGTGTAGATGGTATCCGCAGAACAAAGTGGAGGCCTGTGAGCAGCAAACTTGAATGGTACATCCTTGTGGACGCGAGTTCCATTGAGTTATTCTGTGGGGATGGTGAAGTTACTTTCTCCAGCCGCTTCTTCCCCTATGGCGATGTTAAACTTAGGTTAGGAGATCATGCGCGAGTTGAGAAATTGTCTGTTACTGCAATGAAACGTACTGTTGTCTAATAAGAGCTAAATTGTTCAATGCTTGCTATATTAACCTTGTGAATCATCATTATAGAGATTTTTTTTTTAAATAACAATGTTGTTCATTATCTACATCGTCAACTTAATTGTAGGTTATTGAAAACCAAGTGTCTTTTTATCTCGTAAACTTTGTGTCAAAATTGTTAGCTTTTTTTATGATTCTCGCTTGTCTATTACGTATACCTATCTTCAATATTTATTCCACATTAAATGACATAATAAAACTTGTATATGTATTTTTTTTTGTTAGTTGTATATACAGGGTGTTACGGAAAGGGTATATCAATACAAACGGGTTGAAGAGTGTATCGTCTAGAATCTCTGTACAAAATTACAGCTCAAAAGCATTAACTTTGAAAATGCTTTTTTTTTTTAATTTCGACATCACGGCGCTGCACTGGCGCGCGGCGGCGTGATGTGCGTGTACTAGGCACACAGACATACTACAGATAATGGATAATGACCCTCGTAGTGCGGTGACACGTTTGTTATGATTTCAATTTAATAAACCATCAAAGTGTTTCGTGTTTCTACAACGACTTTTAATAGGATTGACATTCCTATTAATTAACCTTGTATGGCCCTTTGTACAGACGCCAGCACATCAACCTAACCGAAACTGTCAAATTTTCCCAATCAACTTTGAACCTTATGCTTTAGTGATAAAGTTGAAAATCTATTAAAGAAATTTGACAGATTGTAGTAGGTTGATGTGCTGGCGTCTGTACTCACACGCTTTTCTTGCTGTGAAAAAACTACGGTTTATTCACCGTGTGTAGGCACGGTCGCCAGTGTTGTATGGATCATTAACTAATAAGGTGCTTTGCAGATGGAGCAACTATTGCAGCAACTGGCAACTGGAAACTAGCTGTTTACATACATCTCGGGCTATTTTGGTTGTGGCAACTGGCAACTTTTAAAGGAAAATTTCAAAAAGTTTATAGTTGCAGTGTCCGGGTCTGGAGGTCTGCCGAACCAACACTGCCATAGAGGGCCTCAGAAGGTTTTAGAATAATTTAAGACGGAAGTGAACCGTGCTTTTCAAACTCGCAACCACTTATGCGACCAAGAAGACTACTTCTTGGTCACTACCAGGTGGCACGATGTTAAGTAATTATTCATACAAAAATTCCATATAATAAAGATGGTCCGACGACAACAATTACCTACCTTAATATAGATGGGATTAAGGACCAAATTGAGTTTGAAAATAAAATAATGATACTCAGTTGAGTGACGGGGGCCCAACATCATCTTTGCATCAGGGCCTCCGATCCAAAGTTTCATCGCTGATTGGGATATCGACGCGCAATTAGTGTTGCACCCTGTATAATTCACAAAAAACTCAAACACCTGCCTGCCTGTATATGGTTTCATGTACAGTAACCTTTTGAATTGTCAAAATTAAATAGTCGGTCAGTTAGTCAGAAACTTGAAGCTAGTTGCCCATTCCAAAACGTAAATCTCTATGGAGAAGAACGGGCAAGAAACTCCATGGACACTCTTTTAAATCAAGATATTACAAAATCCTGGGTACATTATTCTTGTTGTTTCTATTTGTGAGAACAATGTAAAAAAACACAAATGAAGAAACAATTCAATTTACATTTAAGATTAAAAATAAGCCTTGGCAGGTAAGAGATGACCAGTTTCAACCGACGGCGTCCGTTCACGAAGATGACGCGTGGATCAACATCATCCAGCTCAACCATTTTGTAGGGAACCGAATGATCCAACACACAATACCTAAGATCCAATACAAAATAAAAATATCAACGTTCATGTTTTTATCTTGCGTGTTTCCTTGCTATTTTCTGCCTATTCATTAAATAAACACTAATCTGGCAATCACCTAGCCAAGGTCATCAGTTTAACACAATAATGAGTGCAAAAACGTGCACAATGTTCACGTCATACAAACGGCAAGATCGCGTTGCTTCAGGAAGAAAATATAGTAAAAATATAAATTAAATGAATATTCTATACACACTGCATCGAGAATCGATTATGATGGGTTGCTCAGGGTTAGAGATTCAAGAAAATTTAAAACGAAAACATAAAAAACGATACTTTATTTCACTATCAGTTAGTGATTCCAAAGATTTCAACTTACACAAATTGAATTTATGCAGCATCTACTATTATTACACTACTATTTACCGGGTTTAAATCAAATCAAATCAAATCAAAAGTCATTTATTCAAACTAGGCTGAGAATCAGCACTTTTCGAACGTCAAAATTACAAAAGACAGTCCCCCAAAACGCCCGCCCTTCGCCACTTCCTAGTGCTTTCGCTGGGGAGAAGAAGTGGTGGAACAAACTCCCCAGCAGCACAGCTGTCTGTTCAGTTAGAAAATAATTACTTTTATACAATACTAAGTAGGCAAAGTAATTAACATTACAGGACACAGAACCTTAAATTAAATTATTTGCCATAGGTTAACTAGCCACGCCAATATACCAACAAATACAATAAACACTATACGTACTCAAGCAAAAAAAAAATAAAAATATAACCAAAAAAAAAAAAAACTGACTGACCAAATAAAAGCCTCCAGGTATAAAGGGCGTGACAGCTTACATATATATGCAATGCTGGGTTCTGTTTACATAGCTGTCACTTGAAATCACAAATGATAAACTAGGACCATCGAAGTAAAATAAATAAACAAGTTATTACTACTAATAACAACAATAAAACCATGGTCAGCAAGACGACCAGTCACCACAAGCAGCACCCGTTCACGAGCATAACGCAAAGATCAGCCATTACCCCCCTCGCCATATTTGAGGGGAGGAGGCAACCCGACCCCCGACGCTACCGCAAGCAATGACATCTAAGGGAGCATGACGAACTTGCTGCCGGTTGCTCAAGCAAGAATAATATGATCATTCGTAGAGGTCGCTAGCTAACCACATATTGCAATCAACTCATTAAAAGACATTGAAATGAGTAGATTATGTCAATAATAAATTACAATAAAATTAAACCAAATTGACTAAAACTCTCAACTAAAAAAAACAAAAAAAATAAAAACAATTATATGAACTTATATAACCTGTCAGTAAGCTAATTCTGGAGAAAGAACATAAAAATTGTCTTGATTTTTAAATCTGCAACTTCATGATCGAAAAGAGACATCCTTTTCTCGTAGTCATCACGTCGCCTCATATTAATCATTGTAATCTGTGTTAGCGATTTTATTTGCCAGAAATGTAAACAAATATGAGTTTATGGAAAAATAACTTTAATTCCTACACAATAAAGTACAGTTTACGCTGCAAGTTCGAACATTTTATAACTTTTTCAATAGTGCCAGTCACTCTGTAATCAACTCAATTCCCATTCAATTAAAGTTAATATTTGTTTAACTTGAAATAATAGTCATTTTGAAACATAAGTTTGAATAGAATACGCGGGCTCAATGGATTTAGGATCAATGTGTTCCTTTTCAGTAGGTGGAAAGGTGTTTGCCTTGTAATGGGATAACAAAAAGAGAGAGAGAAAAGCTCGCCCGTGTGCGTTTGCGTCTTTACGATCGCGAACGCTCGGGAATGAGGGTTCGATATGCGCTTCGCCGTCTCGACACGTGTGTCGGTTTGCGGGGGACGCGTGTCGGTCTCTTATAACAAAAAGGCCCGTGCCGGACGACGCGTATGTGTTCCACGCGCGCTTCAAAGAGATATCAGCATAAAGGAAGGGCCCTGTTAGAGCCGAAGCCTGCCGGGGGTGCGGGATTGTCCGAAAGGGTTACCGCTGCCCCGGATCATAAAGGGCTAAGGAAGGAACACGGGTGTGTTTTAGTCAGTAAGAGTCTGACACTCCCTTCCGCTCCACCCAGAGCGGGAGGGGTCATTTGATGATTCCCCATCCACAAAAAAAGGACCAATTAAAGTTAACTTTACTACTGCTATCGGCGAAAATATTACTATGACTGGCAATTACAGCTACTGGAGGCTGACTATCGGATACAACTGTTTCTCCATTTAATAAAGGCATGCATGAAGAAGCCTCCTCGTGTAGCGCAGTTTGTTCCGCCAGTTACTCAACTGAACCGAGCGCTCGGCGCATCATGGACAGTCACACCCAGCACCTTATTTGACTGGCCAATTCTTCTCTTGCGGTGGAAGGGCTAACGCCCGCTTGGTTTGCGACCACCCTTCCTCCGGACTCCGGCGTCAAGCAGCCTGCTGTGTTTCGTCGATGCTTGGGAGTTCCAGTGCCTTAGGCATCTTCTGGGCACGCTCGTTCCATCATAGATCTCATCCATCGCTTTCCATCAGGCGTGATAGAAGTCAAGAAGGCCCATTCTTGCAATAAAAAAAAATAGAATTAGGCAGACTTCTTCTCAAGCATTTTTATATCGCAGAACACTGTGCCCGTTTCAGGCTGATGATAATTTGCTTTGATGGCTGAGGTACGTACTGCAATTAACCCTCCAATGATACTTAAATACTCTCATCACGAAATAACAATCTAAAAACTAGCAACGAGAAATAATAATTCCATACTTAGAAGAAGTAAATAGTGAGTTTTATTGGTCACTGACTTAAGGCATTTTAATTAGTGGGAATCACGTAGATGTGTTAATCTTCGTCGTTATAATTACTGGCTTAAAATCCTTTACCGCTGTTACAATTAAGATTTCTTACCTCTAGCGGCAAACTATTGGGTATGGCAATAAGAAAACAACAACTATCTCAAACACTGTATATTAATAAAAATAAACTAGTTTAACATCACAACACTTGGTAGACGTTACGGGTCTACCGCACTATACAAATTATTGCCAGCCAGCTAAAATTTCAGTAGAAAGAGCTATGGTCGTGGGGAGCTGGAGTGAAACCACAAACCTTGTTCCATGTTTTAAAAGGATTCCAAATTGCGCATACGCAGAAAGCTTTCCAGCCAGTCGAGGATCTTGCAGTCATGTGCTTTCTCCCTAAGTCAACCGTGAGTATTTCACCCGTGACGGCTACAAAGTGTTGTGATGTTAAACTAATTATAAAGAAATAAAAATAGATGTTAAACTGATTTATTTTTATTAATATACAGTGTTTGAGATAGTTGTTGTTTTCTTATTGCCATACCCAATAGTTTATCGCTAGAGGTCAGAAATCTTTAGTGTAACACCGCTCGTAACAACCAGAGTGACAGTTCTAGTACTTTTCAAAACGTTCGCATTGAAATTTCAGCCTCCATCTGTACAGACGTCAGTACATCAAGCTACTAAGATCTGTCAAATTTCTTTAATAGATTTTCAACTTTCAAGGTCCAAGGTTGGTTGGGAAAATTTGACAGTTTTTGGGTAGCTTGATGTGCTGTGACAACTGTACAAACTGATTCCATGAATTTACTTCACAAGTTTTTGGACATTGATAGTCACTAAGATGAGATTGTAACTAGATTTTAAAAGGGACCCTATTACTAAGCCTCCGCTGTCCGTCCGTCTGTCCATCTGTCTGTCAGCGGACTGTATCTCAAAAACCGTAATAGGTAGACAGTTGAAATTTTTACAGAGTGTGTAGGTATTTCTATTGCCGCTATAACAACAAATAATAAAAATAAAATAAAGTTAAAAATTAAAAGTCCCTTTAATTTTTAACTTTATTTTTATGCCATACAAGAAACGTGATTTTTTTGGCGTCTTTTGCCTTGTGGTATGGAACCCTTTGTGTTGAGCCCGACTCGTACATGGCCGCTTTTTTTTAATACGGAAATTATTGGCCTTCTAATATTGAAAGTTTTTTTAACATCAGATGGCCAATTGTATTGAAAGGTTGAGGTTGGGTTTTAATTTGACTATCTATAAGTAGACAGGAAATATCAATCAATAAGGTTATATGAACTTAGAGAAGAATTGCCAAACTTAAGTGGCAATGGGCAGGGCACATTGCTCGCAGAACAGATAGCCGATGGGGCCGAAAGGTTCTGGAGTAGCGACCCGCGTACCGGAAGACGTAGCATTGGAAGGCCTCCCAAAAGGTGGACCGACGACCTTGTGAAGGCCGCAGAAACCCGTTGGATGCGAGAAGCACAGAACCGGTCGAAGTGGAGGTGCTTGGGGGAGGCCTATGTCCAACAGTGGACGTTTTTCGGCTGAAATGATGATGATGATGGAACTTAGAGGGTTGTACTGCTAATTGTAATGATTAAAATTGTCGCGAATCATATTTTAATCAATGTACAATCTGACTCTTACCGGTAAATTGCAAAAAAATGTAAATAAATTTTAATTGTGCGGGCTATCTAAGCGCATGCCCCTTAAGTGCCGAACAACAAGTCTTAAGAATATGAATGGAATGTTCACTGCAAAGGCAAAATATGTACTATGTACATTTTCACGCCTAAACCACTGTAGCGATCTTCATAAAATTACCCTGTGACGTTTTCATCCTAGATTTTTATATTTATTAATAAAAAATACGTGTGGCACTCGGGGACTGCCGCGGTAATTGCATAGCATTTTTTATCAACTTATGCGAGCTTCGTACAGTTTACACGGATATGTCTAGTCGCACGCACACAAACACCGTGCCGAAGTCTGCCGAACTGAAACGACGTTAGACGATGCACGGCTTTCAACGCCGCACCGCTGTGCCGGTCGGAGTGGGGGGTGTTAGGTTTATTTTGTTACGGAATTTCTTGATTCGGTCGCCGCGCTCAAAGCCCGCGATAAAAGCTATGCAATAGCTTAATAAAAAACTACGAAAACACAAAATGCACGCAGACAAAGTCGCGGGCAACAACTAGCTCATAGAAGTTTCCGAAGGCACTGGATCTCCTTTTAAGAAAGTCCTACTTTAAATACTAACTTTACTAAAGATTCTATTTTTAGTTTCTTCAACAATCAAACCAAATTGAAATTCAAACATCTACAAGAGCAATTCCACTGATTAACAAATCATAAGAAATATGAATTTAAAACTGCGTGAAATTGAGATTTTTAGATTTTTTTCAAATCAGAATCAGAGTTTTTTTTCTGATCCAATTTATTTTTCATGATGAAATCAGATAAATTAAACATCAATCTTGTTTAGCATCGCCATTATTTTCTTTTTTCTTCACGAAGAACCAGCGGTAATACGAGTACACTTATCTAAGAGTTAGACGAGACAATATATTATTAAATTATAGGGATGCATCAAGAAGCCTCCTCGTGTAGCACCCAACACCTTATTTGACTGGCCAATTCTTCCCTTGCGGTGGTAGGACTAACGCCCGCCTGGTTTGCAACCGGAGTCCAGCGTCGAGCAGCCTGCTGTGTTTCGTCGATGATTGGAAGTTCCAGTGCCTTAGGCATCTTCTAGGCACGCTCGTTTCATCATAAACTTCATCCATCGCATTCCATCAGGCGTGATCGAGGCCAAGAGCGGGACCAATTTAGCAATAAAAAAGAAAAAAGACAAAATTTCCCCGACCCATTTTGTGCAATGCATTTTACACCAGCTTACGCTTCTCCTGCCAATCGTGAAACTGTCAATTTGGATTTTTTGCTTTTAGAGAAGTGTCACTCGAGAGTAGCACTATTGGATTTCAGAGGAAATTGGACGTAATTCAGGCTTTCGGCGTAGTAAGTAATTTCTATTCAAACTGGAAGGCGTGAGCAATCTGCACCTGTTGCATATATGATACCTTTTAGGTTGATATGAGATGATAGACACAGACGTTTTAGTAGATTCTTGTATGTACAGTCAACAAAAGAGATAAGTATGCAGGATCGTCGGATATAGTTGAAGTTTAGTAAGAAACCGATGGATGTTCTCGAATAAAATTTTATTTTATTAATAGAAAACAAACAGCCCATTTATCAAATTAAATTTCAGTAGAACAGATAGACTTCTACGTAGAAGTGGGGGTTACATATTTAACTAGAACTATGTTGCAGGTAAGGCTGGTTTCACAGCTGTCCGGGAGACCCGTACGGGCCGACCGTACACGGGAGACCCGTACGGGTTACTACCCGCAGTGCTCTGAAACGATGATTCAGTACGATACGGTTGCTAGCAGGAGACAGATGCGCTGTACGGGCTCAACCCGGAGCGGGTCGTGTACGGATCAAACCGAGTCGCTGTGAAACGATGTTCTAGCGCCTAACATGTGCTCCCGCTCCGGGCGCCCGTACTGACAGCCCGTACGGGTCTCCCGGATAGCTGTGAAGCCAGCCTAAGTACTCGAAATTGTGTCTCGTCTTCCCGCACCTGAGACCACAAGATCCGATTGTTCTCCGAGTCCGGTTCGCTGATTCGTATTGATTCGAGGTTTGAGTCTAACCGAAGTTCGTTACCCCATGGCTTTGTTTATAATGTTAGTTGGCGTAAGATAATGAGTCAATACATAGTTAAACTATGTTTAAAGTTAAATAGAGACTTCAATTGAGACTGTATTTGATTAAAGTTCCTAATATAATTTGATCTTGAATCAAATTAAACGAGTTTGCTGAAAAGCCACAACAGTTCAATATATTAAATCGACCTGCGGGGTAATTGCGAAACACAATAACAGTAGCAATGGCTTTCATTTTGATACTTCAACAAAATTCATTGCGTTATTTACGTTGTTAAGCAGACTAAGTTTTGGAACATTATGAAGTAATGGATTAGCAGTATCGTTCAAAATGATTAGCCTGCTGTTTAAGGTTTAACATAGCGATTCGTCCTTGCTATATTATTTAACTATTTCTGCTATCTTGGAGTCATAATTCCTCAACAGGAAACCACAAGAACTTTGGTAAGTCAAAGTTATGACTTTATGAGTTAACCGAGCGATAAATTTGGGAAATTGTCATCACTGCACTTTGCACCGCCATGCGCTATCTGTGTCCGAAACTTTTATAATATTAATGTTGTGGTCAAACTTTCTGGGGCAAAAACTTCGGTTGCAAAGACTGTCTGGGGAATATAGCAGTTTATTAAAAGAAAGTTTTTAAGGCAGCGTCAGGCGTTTACGGTAATTGTTTTTTTTTTTTGAACGAATATAAATTTAGCGCAGCTTGCGGTAGAGTAAATTGGTATGAATCGTCCCGTAACAAAAAAGCGTAAAATACCCCTTCCTTGCGGATTTTTATTATAAATAATAGAAAGAGTCTTCGTGGTTTTCGAGGATGCTGAAGCCAATAGTGAGGTTGAAATGAAAATCCAAGATGGCCACTACAAAGATTTTAAAATTTTCATGTTTTACTTCGGTAATTAATTTTTTTTTTAACTAGTCTGTGCTGTCCCACTTCTGGGCAAAGGCCTCCCTCCACTCCTTCCATGTTTCGGTAATTAATTATTATTTTGTTAATTATCTTTGTGCGTAGGAGGCCGCTAAAGAAATATTTCATTAAGAACATTTCTGTAAGTGATATTTGATGGATTACTAAAAGGAAGCTATTTTGGAAGATAAATAATTATTGTGACGGCTTTAGATAATGGAAAATAATAATACCTTAAAGTAAAATCTTAAGTAACTTTTGACAAAGGAAATAGTTGTTTTTACCTTATCTCAAGTCTATTTGACGTTCAAAAGTGCCTTTTATGTGCCTATTTGAAATAAATACTTTGACTTTATTTATAATAATTACTAGCTGCGCCCCGCGGTTTCACCCGCATAAGTGTCAATTCCGTAGGAATATCGGGATAAAAAGTATGCCATGTGTTATTCTGATGTATAAGCTATATTACCTACTGTAAATCTTCATCAAAATCCGTTTAGTAGTTTTTGCGTGAAAGAGTAACAAACATCCATCCATCCTCACAAACTTTCATGTTTATAATATTATAGTAGGAAGTAGGATAGGATAGTAGGAAGTAGGATTAGTAGGAAGTAGGATAGTAGGATTAGTAGTATAGTAGGAAGTAGGATAGTAGGATTAGTAGTATAGTAGGAAGTAGGATTAGTAGGATAGTAGGAAGTAGGATTAGTAGTATAGTAGGAAGTAGGATTAGTAGGATAGTAGGAAGTAGGATTAGTAGTATAGTAGGAAGTAGGATTAGTAGGATAGTAGGAAGTAGGATTAGTAGTATAGTAGGAAGTAGGATAGGATAGTAGGATAGGATAGTAGGATAGGATAGTAGGATAGGATAGTAGGAAGTAGGATTAGTAGGAAGTAGGATAGTAGGATTCGTAGTATAGTAGGAAGTAGGATAGTAGGATAGGATAGTAGGATAGGATAGTAGGAAGTAGGATTAGTAGGAAGTAGGATAGTAGGATTAGTAGTATAGTAGGAAGTAGGATAGTAGGATTAGTAGGATAGTAGTAAGTAGGATACATACATACATAAACTCACGCGTTTATCCCATGCAGAAACTACAGAACGCCGCCTGCTATGATCCTTACATACTTTTTTTGCTTTGTTTACGTTCATACATCTGGTCATACATGCAACACACGCTGCGAGTAAAATAAAGTCCTCTAGACCGTATTTCGGCCACAGCGGCCAATCTGAATGATGATATTATAGTCCACAAGTGTGCGCGCAAACACAGGTGCACTCCCTCTTCCCTCACTCTTATAGGGCGATGGGACGGCAATCCAACACGACTGGAGAGAGATCAGGTGCAGGACCTACGGCTGAACGTGCTTTCCAAGGCACGGGGGTATCACACCACCAACTTCCAAACTCCGGGCTGTTACTAAGAAATTCCTAATGGAAAAACTCAATAACACTTTGCGCGACCTGGAAATCGAATCCAGGACCCCAGGCTCAGCAGTCGCACTTGCGACCACAAGGTCGAAGGAGCAGTTAAAAGACGTTGCGACTACTATGGTATGCAAATGACCTTTCTAAAGAGCATCACCAATAAGGTCACGATATTATGTCCTTCTAGGGCGTCCCCTCGCAGCGTCTCTACTGACATCTGCCTTGTTGCTGGGTCTAAACGCTAAAGAACCCCGGTAGATTATAGGATTTTTTTTTTAAATAAAGGTGTAGGAATGTTATGGTACCTAACACATTTATATTCCAACAATGTGGGTAATGTACCTACTTGTGTGTGTTAGTCCGACTGTTGCGCCAGTCGAATAAACGAGCTTAAACGTACAGGTTGTGTCATTCGGCTATCATGTGGTGGCGCTCGATAGAATCTAGCCTGACGTTTGTGCGAGAGAGCACACTGGTGCGGCTCCTGAAGGCCAATTCTCGTAATTTAAAACGTTCAAAATCTAGTCGCAGTCTCATCTCGGCGACAAACAAATGTCAAAAACTTGTCAAAATGTAGGGAAATTAGAGGTATTTTTGACAGATTGAGACTGAGATCAGACTGTGAACGTTTTTAAAAAAAATTACGAGAATTGCCCCTCTGATCTTCGGACATCGTACGGACTACAACATTGTTCAGTTGTTTAAACATAACGGAGCTGTTTTGTAAAACCACTAAGTAGCGGTTTTGTAAAACAGTGGATTCTACAATCCATCTGCGACATATATTCTTCCAGTAAAATTAAACGTATAACCTACATTCGAGGCAAAGTTTTCACCAATCGTTACCTATTTCTATCCAAGTTCTGAGCAAACTGTTGAAACTTGAGAGTAATTGTACAAGTTGTTCAAATTCAACTAATTGCGCGTGAAACTAGGGTATCTGCACAAGTTATGGATGCTGTTAGTCAGAGTAACAATAATATACGGTTGCAATATGCAGCGCCTTTGAATAATTTAGTTCATTGTATAATTCTCATTCTAATTATACACCTTCAGTAGCGTCCACCAACGCCAGACGTTGGTGGATTTGTGTCCGGCATTAGGTTCGTCCTCTATTTTTTTTTATCGTGTGGAAATCCTCGTGGATGTCCACCACCCTGGGGTGGGTGTAGGGGTCTGTCAGACTCTTACTGACTAAAACCACACGGTGTCCTGCTGCTACTTTTAGCCGGGGTGCTGGAGTGCTTGCGCATTTCGTCACGCTCCCCCGGCCAGGTGTTGGCCCGCATGAATCCCTGCGGACCCCGTCACCCTCAGCGGCCGCAAATGGCCACCATTCCTCTAGAGAGAGGCGCGCGCGGAACACGGCGCGCCGCCGTCTCGGGCCTCTCACTGTTCAGGCAACAAACTCCCCAAGTCTGTTGCCTGCAGGGCTCACCCAAGGTGGCCGGAGATCGTTCCGCGTGCTCCCGGCGCCCGGTGCGTCTGCTACGGATTAGAAGGGAGGTTGTATTCTCCCTCTCCCTTTCCGCCGCCTCCTTCGCGTCCATCACTTCCTCGCAGAAGGAGGCGACAGCGTCACACGCGCTCTCACTTCCGACCATGGACTGGACCATGTCCGGAATTGAGAGAGTATCCACGGCACCAACCACCGCGACGATCGTCTATTTACCGACACGTGTCTTCTAACACAGCCAAGGCTGTGTACTGTAGCACGTGTCTGTTTACTCGTTCAGTATAATGCTATGTAAGATTGTATTTTATTTTCTCATGAAGGAATGATATGGATGTCATCGTTATCAAAATCAAGTATATACCAGTTCTAGACGGTTTGGTTTACCGCACTTAGTCCTTCAGGGAGACTATTGTGCGTGGGCCATGGCGGTCGTCCGTGGTTATTCCAATCAAGAAGTATTTGAGTTATTTTGAAACAAATAATCAGTCTTATAAAATGTACGAGAGCAGTGGTGGCCAAGTGGTAACCGCCGCGACTTACGAGTTGTAGGTCGTAGGTTCGAATCCAAACAGGCGCTTTACTTTATGTAAATTATTTCATCACCACTGCTCTCAAAATGGTGAAGGAAAACATCGTGAGGAAACCGGCATGTTCTAGAACCAAAAATTCGAAGACATGTGACATCTGCGAACCTGCACTGGGCCCGCGTGGTGGATTACGGCCCACTCCCTCTCACAAAGAGGAGGCCTGTGTCTCAGCATTGGGAACATTATAGGCTGATTATGTATGTTTAAAACGTACACCTAATTATATAATAATATTTACAAAAACTTATCGTCTAATTTTCGTCCCAACCATTTAAATCTCAGCAAATTTCAAAACCACTTTTGTCTTTTAATCTTGTAATTACTTTGTACCTATTTTCCTTATTGTATTTACTTTGTAATATTTTGGTTAATTAGGTATTCATCTGCAGTGGTATTCCAGCGCAAATTGCTCGCAGAATAGATGGCCGATGGGGCTGAAAGGCTCTGGAGTGGCGACCGCGTACTGGAAGACGCGTTAACGCGTTAGACGCGAAAGAGGCGTTAGAAGGCCTCCCACGAGGTGGAACGATGACCTATGAAGGCTGCAGGAATCCGCTGGGTGCGGGAAGCACAGAACTGGTCGGAGTAGCGGTGCTTGGGGGAGGCCTATGTCCAGTAGTGGACGTCTTTCGGAAGAAATGATGATGATTCCTGAAATTCGAGAGGTATCGATGTGTGGCGTACATTCGCGATATAAATAATTGCAGCATTGTTGATGTCTGTGGCCAAGTATATTATATGATAAGTAACTTCAGTACTATAGTGCCAACCAAATAAAATATACGGGGATATACAGGACCACATTCAATCAAATCATTAATAAAACTATACCAGAAAGCCTTTTATACTGTTCTATTGTTTTTGTATGAAGAATGAAAATTGACGACAAAAAGGCTTGGGATTGAGCTGCTCCAATTTTCATACAATGATTTTTTTTGTAATTTACAAACATACACTCTTTGTCTTTTCTGATGAATATTATTTACACAATGACATGAATATTTAGTTTGCAAAGTAGCTATTATTATTTTAATTATTGTGAATATTTGTGCGTGAAAACGTGTGCATACACAGGAGTTTCTTGACCTGTTACCATTTAAAGTTAAACATGGAATAACAGGTAACTCATTATAAAAAAATATTATGCCATAACATTTTAACATTTAACATTTCATAACCCAATTCCGGGAATGCAAGCTAGAGACCTCTTCAGGTCTTACTTTTCCGGAATTGGGTTATTGTAGCTAGGAAAAGACTTTTTCACAATAATAATAATAATTCGTTGAGAACCTCGTGAAAGCTGAGAAAGAGAAACTTCTCCCCAGCGAAAGCACTAGGAAGTGGCGAAGTGCGGGCGTTTTGGGGGACTGTCTTTTGTAATTTTGACGTTCGTAAAGTGCTGTTCTCAGCCTAGTTTGAATAAATGACTTTTGATTTTTGAAAAAAATTAAATAGGTATCTTGACTTAGTACACAGGGTTGTTGACATGTGGAAGCTCGGCTGTCATTGTGCCGATTGTCGTATCGGCCAATGGCCTGATAGCCAAAAGCCTCGATCAACAACTCTCGAGGCTCTCGTTAGGCTGTTGGATATAGGGCCTGATTCAGAAGGCAGTACTCTTTGACACGGCTCGCATTGTGAGGAGGTTCCTGTCTCTGGAGCCCTAACCACCGGTAGCTTGGACCCTGCTCCCGATACCGGTGGACTACTATTTTTTGTATTATTTTAATAAAACATTTAATAATGTATTCAATAAGTAAGTAAATAAATAAACAAAATACCTACAATAATTCATTGCCTAAAAGTAGGAAGTCAAATGACGGCTTACAATGAATTTAGACTACAAAAAGGTTTTCATAAAAGGTTATGTGAATTTTTTTATGAAATCCCAAATCCGAGGTGACGTCAAATATGTATATATTTTTTAAATAATATGTAATTCGGGTTACGTTAGCATATTTAAAAATCAGGGCTCGTTTTTGGTTTTACTAACAAAACCTCGGTTTTTAATAAATTATATTATGTTAATGATACCCACTAGGTGACTAGATATTATTTTATTTTATCCTGCAGGATGTAAAGTTATATATTTCCAAACAGGTTTGAAGTTAGGTAACGTTATATTTTAATGGATGACATAATTAAACAAACGTCGAATAACATAAGCAATTACATTTTACCCAGATATCCCCAGAGATTGTTCTTTTACTATATTATGCCATTGGTCCCAGCTGTAATTATTAGTAGATCTTTGTATGTCGTTACGGGTAGTCAGAAGCCCAAAAGTCTGACAACCAGTCTTACCAAGTAGTTTCATGTTGCCCAGTAACTGGGTTGTGGAGGTCAGATGTGCAGTCGCTCCATGCAAAATACATAACTATACATATAAATAAATACATACTCACCTGCATCCGGTTAGACTGGAAGCCGACCCCAACGTAGTTGGGAAAATGCTAGGCAGATCGATTCACAGACGTTTATTTTCTCTACTGTAGAATTATTAATATTACAGGGGTGTAAAATCAGTGAAATTGTATTTTTATCAAATTGAATACCAACTTACATTGTCCGTATATTCAAATCACGACAGTCTTTTGTCAGTTATATAAAATGACATGACATGGTAACACGGCAAAAGAATGTGAATATGTGTGTGTGTGTCAATTAATTTACCTGACTTTACCGAGTGGTAGGTAAGCGCGCTGTTTCTTTTAAAAAGACCTTAAATATGTATATTCCTCGTTTCTCTTTTTTAGAGTTCAAAGACCCTTCAAAAACCCTTGATAGGGCAGAAACGAAACTTGTACAACGACTGTAACCACCCGACTAGTCTAACTTTAAGTTCGATTTTTAATATTGAAGTCAACTACAAAATTCCTTTCTGCCCTATAAAGGGTTGATACAGACTGTACCGACCCTCTGTTGTTCTGAATTAAATGCCCGTAGCATTCAAATCTATTCTTTATTTATTTTTAATTTAAAGTTTAAAACAATTTACTTTTATTTTGTTGTCTGAGTTTGTATCCACTTTCAGATTATTTTCTATTTTTATAATATGTTGATAACCTGCTGACAGGTAAAATGAGATTCTTAAAAAAAATATATACGCGTCGAATTGAGAACCTCCTCCGTTTTTTCGTCGGTTATAAACAATATTCACCTTTCCGTCAACATAATTAATAAATGAAAAAAAAAAAAATAAGGAAATTGTAAAGAGTGCAAACAATTTGGCGTCCTTGTTCTGTTTTTAGTTTTGTTTTTATTAGGGTTCTGTGCCAAGATTAGAAAACGAGAAAAGTTATGGACTCACCGTATGGACCATTGAACTTATAGATAATAAAAAGCTCGCAATCGCAACCTCTTTCGTAACTAGGCTGGAAAACTTCAAGGTATATTTTTATGAAAGTTGTGGAATATCGTTCCCAAAGCTGGAAGAGATACGGAACCGTGATACGGAATGATAGAAAATTATGCTTTTATCTTTGAATTTATTTTTCAGGTTTAAGTTAAGTCAGGGAAATTGATTTCTTACTTAAATGTATCGTATATTCATAGCGCAACTGTCATTCTTTTCCCATTGTATGAAATTGCTATAAAACGGCAAATTGACGTAGGGTGTCAATTTGCTTCACAATTAATGTCCCCGACTGTACATGATCAGGTTATCTCAAATTAGCCAAATATAGAAATAAAATAAAGGTATGTAAATAAAAGCAGCTTTATTACACGAATGAATATATTCAATAATAATAATCCGTAATTTAATTAGCTATTAGGCTTTGTACACATTTCATGATACGAGTAAATATTTACACTATCGTAAGAAAAATCAATCTCACTAATATACATAATTAATTAGGTACATACATACATTATTTAAGTATATCATCCTCACGCTGATCATTTCAAAATATTATGCAGATGATCATGGTAGGAAGCCACGACGACATATCAAGCGATAAATTTTCAATTTTGGCAGACCTCGCATAATATTGGCATTTCGTACATGAGAAGTCACCTTATACCAGAAATGTATGTAGCTTGATATATAACAAAATAATCGGCTACAATATTTTCTTATTAATAAAGTACCTATGTCTGTTGTTATACAATTAATATAACGCTGCGCACAGATTGTGTCGATAGGTATAATAATAATAATAGATAACCAGAAGTTGATTAACGGCCGAATCCAATAACCTATTGACGCAGATCCACGAAGACGCGCCCCACTCTTCTTCCTAATCGCTTACAGTACAAGTGTGCAACATTCCGCTAGTGTTTTAGTTTTGTCGATACACAGTAATTACTTATTACTAATAAGTAGTAATTACTTATTTAAACTAAAACACAAGCGGAATTAACTAGCGATAACCACTAGTGGTTAATAGGTCTACCAGAATCTCATGGCATAAAAAAAAATTGTGATTTTCATATGAAAATCTCTTTTTTTTTCTATTGTAAGAAGAGTGGGGTGCGTCTTCGTGGATGGCACTATCTATAGCTACTGATGGTAGCCAGTATTATTGTAACTTTCAGTATAATATAATCATACAGATCGCTACTGATATTGATTATAGGTTTTTTAACCGACTTTAAAAAAGGAGGTTCTGTATTCGACCCGTATATATGTATGTATGTTTGTATGTCCGCGATTATCTCAAAAACTACTGAACCGGTTTTGATAATTCTTTCATTAGCGTGATCTACATACTTTCAGGAAGGTTTTAGTATATAATACATTAGGTAATTATTCTTATGTACGAAGTTATATGCACAAATGTACTGCATCTCCGGCATTTCTATGTGAATTTTGATGATTCTTTGAGTCGTGTCTTCAATTCTTCAATGCACTAGTGTTAATTGAATTTGTGTGGGGTAGGTACAACTAAAAAAAGGAAAAATAAAAACTTTTTTACAAAAAAAAACAACCGACTTCAAAAAAAAACACTAGAAAGTGAAAAATAACTTTAATTTCGGAAGTCGGTGTCAAAAAACGAAAATGCGGAACAAACGACACCGACTTCCGAAATTAAAGTTATTTTTCACTTTGTAGTGCTTTTTTTGAAGTCGGTTGTTTTTTTTTGTAAAAAAGTTTTTATTATACCTCCAGTATGCCAAAACTGGTGATAGATACATAATTGGGTTCGGCCATAAGACGTAGATATTAAATAAGCACCTACCTATCTTAGTAAAATAACAACAGCCATAAGAAAACATAAATAACGCGAGGATGGTTTCCATATTTCCGTTTGACATCTTAATCATAATAAGTTTTATTATGTTTGACATATTATGTCAGAACCCTGCGGTCCCAGACTTTTAGAAGACATACGAGGGGCCAAAGCCAACTCGCAGAGGCCCGTTGTACGCTTTTAATGAAATGAGGCACCAACCCACGAATATCCCTGTATATACTATGCAAGTGCACCTAAGGACAACCCCCGGTTGGAATAGAACTATTGCAGGATACAGAAACAAAAATATTGGATGTGTTTGGATGGCTAAGGTGGACTGGTTACCCAGAACTATGGAAGGACTACGCCCCCTGCCTGATCAATGTTTTATTATACATGGAAAATGGCCCCCTAGAAACAAGGGGGCAACAAATCCTGAGGTGCTTGAGGAGTGGTGTATTCCAGGGCTATCAGGACAATCCCAGAGCTCGGAAGATCGTCAAGATCGCTACCAGCACTTACTGGAATACTTCCTTCCTCCGAGCACGTTTGCTCTTGCGAATCTCCACTCACGCCAATAAAGGCAAGGAGGAGTTGGGCGCTCTGTGTTTATATTTTTATTATGAGTCTGTTGTCCTCACTAAAGGGCAAAAGCCTCTATAAATTGATGATATTTTGGTGGAAAATAGAATGAAATAAACAGTTACTAGAAAAATTGCGTGTATTGTTTTCATAGAGGTTACAAGCTCAGAGACAACACAGTGTTGCCAACTTAGTGGGAAATGTGTTTGCGTTCCTACTTGCCAACACTCCCCACAGAACGCAAACCCATTTTACTTATACAAAACAAATGTTTTTCAAATGTAGTACCCTTAGTCAAATTATCAGCTACCATGTTAGAACCATTAACAAACATAAATTTAACTTTAGATTTAGCAATGTTTTCTCGAAGAAAATGTAGGCGAATATCTATATGCTTAGTTTTTGGTTTATAAGAGTCTGTTGATGCCAGTCTTATTGCACTTTGGTTGTCACAGTGGATGAGTATCGCGCTGTCTACGCCCTGACCGAGCTCGTCCTGCAGTTGCCGTAGCCACAGAGCCTCCTGGGTTGCCGCCGCCATCGCCATGTATTCGGCCTCTGCCGTAGAGAGTGCCACGGTTTGCTGTTTACATGAATTCCAAGATAAACAAGCATTCTGAAACAGAAAAGAGTAACCCGTACAAGATCTTCTATCCACTGGGTCACTAGCCCAGTCAGCATCACAGTATCCAATTATATCCTTTGAGTCATCTTTGGTATAACATAGCTTTAAGGTCTTGGTTCCTTGAAGATACCTCAAAATTCTTTTCACTCCAAGCCAGTGTTGATTTCCTGGATTATTACAGTACTGACTCAACTTATTGACTGCAAAGGTAATATCAGGTCTCGTGACATGTGCCAGATATATTAGACATCCCACCGCTTCCCTGTATGGGATATTATCGTTTGCATCTCCAGGATTTTTATCAAATTTTGCATTCACCTCTATCGGGGTACTAACTGGTTTGCATTGAGACATATTGAAACGGTCCAATACTAGGTTAATATATTTTTCTTGATCTATCATAATTACACCTGTCTCTCGGTTCCTATTTATATTTATGCCGATGCACTGCTTCATTTCACCTAGGTCTTTCATACTGCATTCTCCTTTTAATTTTTCCTTAATCTCTGTTGTTTTATCCTTATTATTTGTGAATATCAATAAATCATCTACCCACACTGCAATAAATATTATTGTTGCCTCATTTATTAAATAATAGATGCAGGGATCCATTTGTGATCTTTGTAAGCCAATTTTTAATAAAATACTGTTCAACTTAAGATTCCATTGCCGGCTAGCTTGTTTGAGCCCATAAATTGATTTATGCAAAATACATACTTGGTCATTTTCTTTGAAGTATTCTGGTTGTGACATGTATATCTCAGTGTCTATGTCACCCTGAAGGAAAGCACTTATAGCATCCATTTGAAACATTTCTAAGTCATACTTAGCAGCCAGTGACAGTAAGAATCTAATAGATGTATATCTTACAACAGGAGCATATACCTCATCATAGTCACTTCCTTTTCTCTGAGCATACCCCTTGATAACCAATCTTGCTTTAAAACGAATAATCTCTCCTTTTTCGTTGGTTTTAGTCTTAAAGACCCATTTACATGGTAAGATTCTTTTACCACATGGTACATTTACCAGTGACCAAGTTTTGTTTTTAATCAGGGAGTCATACTCCTCTTGCATAGCCTTTTTCCATTGGTCGGCATAAGAAGATGACAATGCTTCTTCCACTGTTTGTGGATCATTTAAATCAAGTATTGGACAGAAGTAACTTACATCATGGTTATCTGTTTCTGCATATTGAACAGCTCTTCGCGGGCGCAAATTTATAATTCGTGTTGGTGACTCGAGATCAATTGATTGCTCTGGTACGTAAGATGAATCATTATTATCGCCAGACAGATAGTCCTCACTAGAAGAATGATCTGTGTCGTCCTCTAATTCTTCTTTGCAGGGTTCTTTAGGTGGCTGTATCCCTGGACTGCTGCAGTCCACATCTCCATAGGAGTTTTACCATGAATGGATTTTGTAGGTGATCTATTAATTATATAAGCTGCTGTTGCTACTGCCTCTCCCCAGAACTGTTTTGCAAGATGAGCATCAAACAGCATACATTTTGCTCTTTCCACCAGGGTCCTGTTCATCCTTTCTGCAAGACCATTCTGCTGGGGTGAGTACGGAGTACTTGTTTGATGTTCAATCCCATGATTGGTCAAGAAGCTTTCAAATTCTCTATTACAATATTCTTTTCCATTGTCAGAACGAATTACTTTTATTTTTCTATCATGTTCATTCTCTACTTTATTTTTATAATCTTTGAAAACTTCTACAACATTCAATTTATTTTTCAAAAAATAAACATGAACTCGTCTTGTGTAATCATCTATAAAGGTGATAAAATATTTCATACCTCCTAGAGATTCTTGCTCCATTGGTCCACATAAATCGGTGTGGACCAGCTGCAGTGGTTGCGAAGATCTTGAACCAATGTTATTAAAGGGTAGTCTGGTCTGTTTTCCCGAGAGACAGGTGACACAGGTAATAGGACCTTTACTATTTTCAGTAAATGGATGGACTCCTTCAGCACAGTCCGGTAGCTTGTTAACATCTGTAAAATTCAGGTGTCCCATGCGCCTATGCCACAGTACAACATCATTTAAGTTATCTGAACATGACAGGTTAGAAAATACTTCTCTGTGGGTATTTAATAAATACAAATTATTTACTAATGTAGCTGAACATAGTAGCCTCCCATTTTTATCATAAATGTCACAGCCTTTATCTCTGAAGTTCACATTACAGCCGCTTTTCACCATAGCACTGACTGATAGGAGGTTTGCAGCAAGCTTAGGTATATATAAGACTTGTCTTACCTGAATTTTACTTTCCTTATTACCATTTAACAATAAATTGACCTTTCCCATACTTTCTACAGGTAGCGGTGTCTTACTGGCAACAGTTATGGTGGGTATCGGTGGACTTGAAACATCATACATCCAGTCACTTCTATTTGTCATGTGCATAGAGGCACCTGAGTCCACATACCACAGGTCCGGATTCATTGTCTGAGGAGATGCTGAAAATGCTGCAACAAAGCCTTTAGTTTCATCCGTGTTTTCTACATTCTTATTTTTCGGAGCATGACAATTCTTTGCAAAATGCCCATGCTTGTTACAGTTGTAACATCGGGGTCCCTTAGACACTTTTGTTTTATTTTGTTGATTCTTTTGAATGGCCTTTTTCCTTGTGAAGAATGCTGAATTATCTGAGCATTGAACTTCCTGCAGGAGCTTGGTTTTGATGGAATCAGCACTGATCTTGATGCCAGAGCTCTCCAATCCCATGATCATGGGCTTATAAGCTTCAGGGAGGCCGGCTAACATCAGTGTACCTAACCATTCATCATCAATATCAAACTTAATATTCCTGAGCTTATGGGCGGTCGACATTATTTTATTCACATAGTCCTCTACGCTTCGGGAAGATTCCAATGTAGTTGTTATCATATCTCTCAACAAGGCTACTCTTCTGTACAACCCGCTGTCATCGAAAGCCTGTTCCAAACACTCCCAGACTTCTTTACATGTATTTGCAGTCTGAACATGTACGTAATTGATTGGGTCCAGTAATAAAATTAACTTAGACTTTGCCTTGGTTTCTTTCCTTTGATCTGTATTGGTACCGGTGACACATGTCCACAAATCTTCGAGTTCGAAATATGCTTGGACTGCGAACTTCCAACTGGCATAGTTATCTCTTCCGACTAGTCTGTCGATATGGAATGGATTGTGACCTGTATTTGACATCTTCTAAGCGTATTTCAGATTTTTACGTGATTTCTGTTCGAGCACGCCGCGCCGGTTAACCTCAAAAATATGACGGACAAAATACGCCGGCCAGTCTCAGTTTTCACTGCGCCTGGGGATCTTTCTTAGTTTTCACTGCGTTTACTTTGCAATTAACCACGCTCTGCTACCATGATGATATTTTGGTGGAAAATAGAATGAAATAAACAGTTACTAGAAAAATTGCGTGTATTGTTTTCATAGAGGTTACAAGCTCAGAGACAACACAGTGTTGCCAACTTAGTGGGAAATGTGTTTGCGTTCCTACTTGCCAACATAAATCAATAGTGGATTAAGGATCTCTTACTACATTCTTGATGTACAAAACTAAAACTTAAAGCTAATTAATCAATGTTTAATATTAATGATCTGCGTATGACTTGCGTTTGGTTTTCAATTAAGTTGTCAAACTGCGTTTAGTAAGAACATTCATTTTACAAGTAATTTTGTGGCATACGACTAAAGCTCTTCACAGACAGTAGCTATAATGTAAAGATTTATATACAATCTCATTATATATTTCCATAGAAATCGTCAGGAGACCACACAAGACAGCTACTATGTAGATGTACAGGATGAAATTAAATTCACGGGCATCCTTTTAAGGGGTCATTGTACTCATCTTTATGAACATCTTTTACTACGGGACTAAACCTAAAATCGCGAAAAAAAATCAGCTGTTCCTTGCATTTATGTTCACACTAGCTGCGCCCCGCGGTTTCACCCGCGTAAATGTTGATCCCGTGGGAATATCGGGATAAAAACTATCCTATGTCCTTTTCCGGGACTCAAACTATCTCTATACCAAATTTCATCTAAATCGGTTCAGTGGTTTAGGCGTGAAGAAGTAACAAACATATAAACACACACACACACACACACTCACAAACTTTCGCCTTTATAATATTAGTGTGATAAGTCGTCAAAATGTAGGGAAGAGCTGATTTTTTTTCGCAATATCAGGTTTTGTCCCATAGTAAAAGTTGTTCATAATGATGATTACAATGACCCCTTAAAAGGATGCCCATGAATTCAATTTCACCCTGTATAATATAGCGGGATGTAATGTACATTAATATACATAATAGCTGTTGTGTGTGAAGCGCTTTATCATCATTATCTTAATGAAACAATCGTAAAGACTAGCACTTGTACCCTAATTGCGTAACACAATTTCAATTACAATCCGAGGGTTTTGAAGGGAATTCCAAATCCATTGCTTCATTGGTGTGAAAAATTAATCTGCTTAACGACGTCAATGACGTAACGAAGGTGGTAGAACTATCAAAATGAAACGCATTGCCATCGATTTCTTAGTGTGTTACGCAACAATCCTATTGGTTTCTGAAATGCAGACTAACCAGATGAAATACTTGCACGCAGTCTCATGGTAACTGCTGTGATTGGCTGGCCGAAATAAAAACAGTCAATCAGATCACTTGAACAAGTGAATATAAGATATGCCAACTAATCACAGGTTTGTAAAAAAAAATCCTTTTTTTTTTGTTTTCGGGGGAACACCTTCAAAAGTTACCCGACCTCCGGCGAGGGGAGGTCGGGGAAGTGTGGGATTTTTACATCACTAAAACCACCCCGGAGATCACCATCAGCACATAGGAGTGGTCCCGGTTCCTTTTACAAGACCAATTCCGGAACCTCCCCTGTTCAACCCCTAAAAAAATATGTAAAAATGTATCTATGTAAAAAATATCTATAGTCGCATCTAAGGTGAATGATTTCCATATTATTCAGAACAAACTGCTACTTTCGGCAGTTAAACCAAACTATCTGACTTACTTGTTGAAGTGCCAATATCATTACCATGTGCATTAGTAACCCCGCGTCCTAACCAAAACCATCGTTCGCGTGAACACGCGACTCGTTCATATGTAACTATTTGTTCGGAAAACTGGAAGGAGGTCTCTGTCGGCGCGATCACGCGTTCTAGTTCACCGAACTACCGAAATGATCATTTTGGTTAGGACGCGGCCTAATAACCCTGCGGTCGCTACTGTGCTAATAGTGTTGCATTAGCATATTTCTTGGTTCTTATGCATTTATGTATGTTTGTAAAATCCAATTCTCTTTCTTATTACTCTCTTGTGGTCCATAAGACCTAGACAAACACATTAAATAAGTAGGTACCCATTTAAAGTAAAATACAGGGTTAAGTTAAATTAGCTAGCATAACTTTGCAGACGTGATGAGTATCAACGTCTAAACAAAAAAAAACTGATTTCTAAACTAATGTTTCAAGTAAAATCGTGAAATCTAGTAGGGTTGGCTGTCGTGTGTAGCGTAAAAAAAATGGCGCGGAAAGCGATTTGTGTCGGGGAACCGAACGACGACGGCGCTGCCCGAACGTGTGCATTATTATGAAGTGACTTTGTAGTTCAATTGTTTATTTAGTCGGGTTCGTAATGAAATAAAAACACTAAAATAGTCTAGTTTAAATGACTTATCTGTAAATAATCGGTTATTAAATCGCATGGTATTAAAAATGCGAAATCTTTCAAACAGTTCATGTAAATACGAATTCAGTAAAGCGCTGCGTTTCGCGAGCGCCTTTGCTAAAGAGTTGGCGACGAATACCTCGAAGTGCGGGGTGAGGTGCGGTATTTGATACGAGCGCGAGGAAGGGAGTGCCCTTTCTGTACGTAGTACTATTACATTTTCTGTGATATAGATATATACCCATCTCGTATGCGTAGTTTCGCAAGCTGATTTATTGACCCTGTATTGTAAGGTTTAAAATTATAATAACTAAGGTTGACTGGTAGAAAATGCCTCAGGCATTAAGTCCGCCTTTGTACAGTATTTGTTTTACTTGTGCATAAAGTTTTTAATAAATAATATAAATCTTATCAACTAGACTACTTACAAATTAGTCGTTTGTACTTCACTTTTTCAACTATTTAGTATGAAAACAATAGTTAAGTGTTGTATTAATTAAAAATTATGACTTCACGCGTTACAAACTTCAATTTCAAAACCAACAAATCAAGTCCAAGTTTTATTAACCTCACTGAGAATTAACTAGAACTAGCTAGTTAATTCTCAGTGAGGTTAAGAGGAGGCTCCCTAAATTTTACGTTAATTTGCATTAATATTCTGAAACAGTCACACATACAATCAAAATGGAACTTTAGTATATGATTCATTGGATCTTTTTCTTTCCATGTACAAGACAGTTACGTAATTGTAACATTTTCGCTCGATTCATATTTTATTCAAAAATCATGTCTTTTTTAAAGATTATTACTTTTTTTTTCAAGATTGCTTGGCCTTTATGTCTAAAATAAATGTTAACAGTAAGAAAATATAGTTTACTATCCAGCCACAAGATATTTTTTCTCTAGATCAATTATTACTTTAGTTATAAACAAAATAAGAATTGAGACTTACGACATTTAGTTTCGAGCTCGAACGCGATCAAAGAGCGCACGCGGTATTCAACCTTATTACGGCTACGTTAGCGTCTTTCACCATAGCGGTCTAACCGGTCTCTCATCTCTCTCTCTCATGCGTAGAAATTATTTTAGAGTGCCTGGTCTTAATAAAACTCACTATCATTAGTTTTGCACGACGCGACGTGTAGCATAACCGCTATGGAAACGGGCAACAAAATGACAGATTGTATAATTATGTATATTATTATAAATTGTATTTATATTTCCCGAGAGGGGCCCGTGGCTAAATAATAACAGCCGCACAGGTCGATCGATCAGGTTAAGCTACGCTTGCCGCGGTTGGTCTGTAAATGGGTGACCATCTTTACATACCGAGACCCCTCCGTGTCTCGGAAAGCACGTTAAGCCGTTGATCCCGGTTGTCATTCGTAGATTTTTGACAGTCGTTACGGGCCATCAGAAGCCTGAAAGTCTGACAACCAGTCTTACCAAGTGGTTTCGTATTACCCAGTAACTGGGTTGTGGAGGTCAGATAGGCAGTCGCTCCATGTATAATACTGGTATTCAGCTGCATTTGGTTAGACTGGAAGCCGACTCCAACATAGTTGGGAAAAGGCTAGGCAGATGATGATTGTATTTATATTTCTACGGCTCCATTTATGTCAAACATGAAGAAAAGAAATGTCACTTTGCACACATTTGTCTATTCCTCGTAGGATAGAGATAGGGGTGGTCATTCTACACTCGTAGCAACAAAATTAGTTAAATATTACCCCCCTTATTCATAAAACTTATCAAACCTATTTTAGTTAAAATGGGGTTTGTCCCTTTCTTACACACAGAAATGACAACGTGACAGATAAAGACAAACGTTCTATAAACCTATTTTAGCTAAAATAGAGATAAAATAGGATTATGAATAAGGGGGTACGTCTTTGCGATCCAGTATAAAGGGGCACATTTATATACGCGCATTGACGTGGAGTTGCAGACACAAGCCCGTATTACCTAAGAGTCCACAGTGCTTTATAGAGTTAAAAAATTCGGAAGTATTTTTCTGAATATTCTATATTTTCCAAGATTTCTTAATATTAATGGTAACTTGACTTTCCCTGCATTTTTACTCAGGTCACTGAACGAGACACAAAAAATTTAAAATGTCTCGCAAAGTGTTAACACACTGTATAATAATATGTATTACCTACTTAAAATCTAAACGACAAAACCAATCAGGGCCCAATTTAATATAACTAACAACGCGACATAATTATTTCTCAATATATAGCATAATTTTCACATTTTCACGACAGGTATGTATAGTTAACGCCACAAAAGATGAGACTTGACCCCACCTCCCGCGCTCTTTCCGCCGCCCCTATGACAGGCCTGACGGTCTAGTGGTTAGTGACCCTGACTGCTATGCCGGAGGTCGTGGGTTCGATTCCCACCCAGGACAAATGTTTGTGTGATGAGCACGATCATTTGTTCTGTGTCTGGGTGTAATTTATCTATAATATGTATGTATTTAGAAATATATAAGTATGTTTATCAGTTGTCTAGTACCCATAACACAAGCTCTGCTTAGCTTGGGACTAGATGGCGTTGTGTGATAGTTGTGGAATATTATTATTATTATTATGACGTCCGGTCCCGTCCCGCGCTCAGATCTCATACCGCTAAAGAGACCTAAAATCGTGTACTGCGCATGTCAAACCACGTGGTATATCAAGTCTCATCTTCCGTGGCACGCATTATACTGTAACTTAATAAACTAGAAAATGCATGAAAGAAACTTGAAAAAATTATCAGATTACTTGGCGACTGTCATCTGTACCAGTTTTATTAAATAGGCCCCAGGTTCTTTTAAAACGTAACACAATAATTTGTATGACTCTAAAATCATGTCAGCGTTGCATTATCATGAACATCATGGCTTTCAAGACTATGACCACCGAAATCCTCAATCATTCCTTGAACAGAGACATAGGCTCCAGAGAAAAGAGCAATAAGGGAAATGATTACAATTAGCAGGTTCTTCCATAGGACATATTTGAAGGGTCCTAGACGTGTGTCCCAGTTATATACGGTGTCAACCACGGCTGGGATGAAGAGTCCAAGAGTTGAGAAGAAGACGGCGCCAACGAAGCTGATGACCAGTTCCAGGTTTGGGAAGGCTGCGGCGATGGCAACTGTGGACAAGGAAATAAATAATTTAAATTGAAGTTTTCTTGTGTCATTCTGGCCTGGCATTCTGGGAGCAGTAGTGGCTCAGTGGTATTGGCCCTGACTGACGAGTTGTATGGTCATGAGTTCGAACCCAGTCAGGCACTTTACTTTGGGTATTTAATTTCATAACCACTGCTCTCAAAACGGTAAAGGAAAACATCGTGAGGAATCGGACATGTCCAAGAACCAAAAAATTCGAAGACATGTGATATCTACCAACCCGTACTGGGCTCGCCTCGTAGATTACAGCCCACTCCTTCTCGAAGAGAGGAGTCCTGTGTCCCAGCAGTGGGAACATTATAAGCTGATTATGTGTGTGTGTATATATAATATTGTAGGTTTCATAAATCTCTATATCTAAGCTTAGCTTTGTAAGTCGAATAATTTTGAGAGTGATCCATAAAATCAATTTGTGTTTACAGATGTACTGTTTCAAACATCGTGGTTTCAAACAAGAATTCTGAATATTCAAAACTTTTCTTAGTGCATAATTTCATTTACATTCAAGACCTCTTCAAGGTCTTTCATAAATACAGGGTGAAATTGAATACATGCGACAAATCGAAATGGGAGATTTTATTCATCATTATGAACAACTTTTACTATGGGACCAAACCTGAAATCGCGAAAAAAAAATCAGCTGTTCCCTACATTTTGACGAGTTATGCGAACATAAATGTAGGGAACAGCTGATTTTTTTTTCTCGATTTCAGGTTTGCTCCCATAGTAAAAGTTGTTCATAATGATGAGTAGAATCTCCCATTTCGATTTGTCGCATGTGTTCAATTTCACCCTGTATATTATCTGACATCTACTCTGCTTTTGTTTTCGTCCATTGTGCGTGAAAGAAAAGCAGGTTTAATTAAGTAAAGTATTGCTTTAAAATAATAATTTATTTATAATAATAATTTTAAGATACCTATTATGAATTGGTTGGTCAAAGACCTCTGGTTTAACTGATTTATGGATAAACATCTGGCCACTAAAGTAAGATAAATTTTACGTTTAATTGAAATAAGTTTTCAATGGAAGCTACGTCTACGTCTGAATTCCATTATCTTCTAACATTGTATGATAATATTTCATTGTATAATTCAGATGTACAAACACAGTAAAATTTTTGAAGGGGTAGGTAAGTATACAGGATAATTTTGTTATCACGATCCAAATTTTTACAGGGTGTTCTACCCATGGATATGAACAACTTTCACTATGGGACCAACTTTGAAATCACGAAAAAAAAAAACAGCTGTGTAATACAAAAGTTCAATACCTTCTTGACCAAAATGTATGAAACAGCGTTGTTCATATTCATGGGTAGAACAACCTGTAAAAATTTGGATGGTGATAAAAAAATATCCCTGTACATATATGTAGCTCAGCAGGAATATTGAGACATTTTCAAATATTTCCATACACTTTAGCAATGCACCTAAGCTACGGAACAATAGTTGAAACCTAATCATTTCCACGAAAGCATAACCCAATTTTGAACCCAACCTCAATAACCATTAAGACGCTCTGACTCGGACAATTAAAACAGCCAAATTGGCCTAACCGGGCAATATCAACGCCCACTCAGAAATCATATTGATCTTGAAGCCGAGAACTAATTGCCTCTTATACTTCAAGGATTGATATTCGACAGCTAATTGGTCCGAAATTGTCTGTTTAAGAGGAGATTTGGAACAAGCAAAATAGGGCAATCCCTTTCGAGTTCTGTGTAAGACGGAAATTGTTTTCTCTTTTATACACTCTGTGATCTATATTTGTTTAAACACAAGCATTAACAAATGTGATACTTGCTTTCAACAAAGTCTTTCATGTAAAAATTTGTCAAATACATGTATCATACTTGTATAGAGGTATGAGGAACAGGGTGTAAAGTTCACTCATCCTCCATAGAAAAGGGAGGACCCTCCCAGACGGGTGTTGTGTCTGGTGGACTATAACTGCCCGACCGATTAATGTCGGTTAATTAATTAATTATATAATGTAATTAATTTTATATATACTGAACATACAATGTGAATGTAATAAATTAATGTTAAGTTTAATCATTTTATTTCTTGACATCCTTCCAACAATAGTTCAGTTCACCCTAACTGAATCAGTATGTCAGTGCGACTGGGATAGAATGATACAAAGCGCGGGGAAGTGGGGGCAAAATCTGAATTTGAGCTGAACTATTACAAGCCCTTAATATATGCTAGTCTCGCCGTAAAGTTTGCTTGCGAGATACAGAATTTTGCGAGACGTCAATGTGATACGTACGGGTAGTTTGTGTATAATAAAAACTCATGCGTGGAAAATATGTTGAATTTATTACTTTTATAAAATTACAAAAGCAGCAACAATGGACTTGCCGGTTGAAAGCATGGATGCAGAGAGAGCGAGTGTTGCTAAACATCAAAAATGTTGAGTTTGGTTACAATGTTGCAACTTAATAATGACTTGGTAATCGATTAAAATTAAACTTACTAAAATGACAAATTATTGTAGATCGAGTATTAAATTTATATAAAACTAGCTGTGCCCCGCGGTTTCACCCGCGTAAGTTTCGATCCCGTGGGAATATCGGGATAAAAACTATCCTATGTCCTTTCCCGGGACTCAAACTATCTCTATACCAAAGGAGACTGTTAAAATTTGTATGGGAAGTGGTCTATGATCCAATAGCGATACTGTAGAGGTATTTCTGTGGGAATACCTCAACTATACCCTTGTGCAAAGGGGCATCAAAATCTAACCCGGCAGTTTTGAGAAAAATAATACTTTAAAATTCACATTTCTTGCTACATTTTTATATTTTAAAAACGTTTTAACGGGTATTTCTGACTTTATACTACTTAATTAATGTGATTTTCTGCTAAGCAAAGACATTTACCACCTCGACAGTGCTGAATTTCAGGTTTTTCTTTTCGTTTTTAACCGACTTCAAAAAAGGAAGGAGGTTCTCAGTTCGTCGGAATCTTTTTTACATTTTTTAGTATTTATATTCACCGATTTCTCGAAGACGGCTGGACTGATTTACAAAATTCTTTTTTTTTTTTGTTTGAAAGGGTATACTTTACCAAGTGTTCCCATTATCACCAGGTCAGGTTTGAACGGGTATTTCTGACTTTATTAATGTGTTTCTCTACTAGGCAAAGTCACTTGTCCCCTCAACTTTTTTTTTTTATTGAATAAAAATGTTATCATGAAATTATGTATTCTAAAATATTATATTTCTCAAAACTGCCGGGTCAGATTTTGTTGCCACTTTGCACAAAGGTATAGTTGAGGTATCCCCACAGAAATAACGTAACAGTATCGCTATTGGTTCATAGACTACTTTTTAATGTTAACTATCATGAAATTATGTATTCTAAAATATCATATTTCTCAAAACTGCCGGGTCAGATTTTGTTGCCACTTTGCACAAGGGTATAGTTGAGGTATCCCCACAGAAATATCGTAACAGTATCGCTATTGGTTCATAGACTACTTTTTAATGTTAACTATCATGAAATTATGTATTCTAAAATATCATATTTCTCAAAACTGCTGGGTCAGATTTTGTTGCCACTTTGCACAAGGGTATAGTTGAGGTATCCCCACAGAAATATCGTAACAGTATCGCTATTGGTTCATAGACTACTTTTAATGTTATCATGACATTATGTATTCTAAAATATTATATTTCTCAATACTGCCGGGTCAGATTTTGATGCCACTTTGCACAAGGGTATAGTTGAGGTATCCCCACAGAAATATCGTAACAGTATCGCTATTGGTTCATAGACTACTTTTAATGTTATCATGAAATTATGTGTTCTAAAATATTATATTTCTCAAAATTGCCGGGTCAGATTTTGATGCCACTTTGCAAAAGGGTATAGTTGAGGTATCCCCACAGAAATAACGTAACAGTATCGCTATTGGTTCATAGACTACTTTTTAATGTTAACTATCATGAAATTATGTATTCTAAAATATCATATTTCTCAAAACTGCCGGGTCAGATTTTGTTGCCACTTTGCACAAGGGTATAGTTGAGGTATCCCCACAGAAATATCGTAACAGTATCGCTATTGGTTCATAGACTACTTTTTAATGTTAACTATCATGAAATTATGTATTCTAAAATATCATATTTCTCAAAACTGCTGGGTCAGATTTTGTTGCCACTTTGCACAAGGGTATAGTTGAGGTATCCCCACAGAAATATCGTAACAGTATCGCTATTGGTTCATAGACTACTTTTAATGTTATCATGAAATTATGTATTCTAAAATATTATATTTCTCAAAATTGCCGGGTCAGATTTTGATGCCACTTTGCAAAAGGGTATAGTTGAGGTATCCCCACAGAAATATCGTAACAGTATCGCTATTGGTTCATAGACTACTTTTAATGTTATCATGACATTATGTATTCTAAAATATTATATTTCTCAATACTGCCGGGTCAGATTTTGATGCCACTTTGCACAAGGGTATTGTTGAGGTATCCCCACAGAAATATCGTAACAGTATCGCTATTGGTTCATAGACTACTTTTAATGTTATCATGAAATTATGTGTTCTAAAATATTATATTTCTCAAAATTGCCGGGTCAGATTTTGATGCCACTTTGCAAAAGGGTATAGTTGAGGTATCCCCACAGAAATATCGTAACAGTACCGCTATTGGTTCATAGACCACTTTTTAACAGTCTCCTAAATCGGTTCAGCGGTTTACAGTAAAGTAAAGCAAGTAAAGTACACATACAGGTTCATTTTTTTTACCGGTTCCAAATTTTTACAGGGTGTTTCCCATGAATATGAACAACTCTTACTATGGGACCAACTCTGAAATCACAAAAAAAAAATCTGCTGTTCAATACAAAAGTTCAATACCTACTAGAGCAAAATGTATGAAACTGCAGATTTTTTTTCCCCTGTAAAAATTCGGAACCGGTAAAAAAATCATTCTGTAAACTCGTTATTTTTTACGAAGGCGTCAAGTCGAGAACAATTCGGATTCGGAGATAAATTATAAAAATTTGGAGGCTGATCGAATGATCAGATCGTTGTATATCTTTGTTCTCAAATTCAGTACAGCGTTGTCGCCATACAAATAAATATTTCTGCTACTGCGACTATTCAATCAAAATATAATTAATTCCTGGCCGCCGACTTTTCGAGCATAATGGGTGATCTAGGAAAATTCACTGGGAGTTCTAGAATCATTGTGTTGAATTCGTGATAGCAATTGGCGCTTCCATGTCCCTTGCACCTTGTACATCTACCTAAGTACCTCTTAGTTAAATATAGGCATAACGTTGTTTTGTGAAACATATTGTAAGTAATTCTTACCTGCCATAGTGACCATGACTGTCCTGATAACGATCTGAAGCAGGTTTTCATATCTGGACTCCTTGCCTTTCCTTATCCTGGTGATCATTTCCATGGGCACGTAGAATTGAAGCGCGAATGACAGGAATATTACGAATGCCATGAGCGCTTTTGCTACTTGGGCGATACTGCACAGAGAAAAAAAGTAAGTTAAAACTTGGTGATATTTATTTAAGCCTTATGTAAAATAGTGGTACAGACGTCAGCACATGAAGCTACCCGAAACTGTCATATTTACCCGATCAAATTTGAACCTAATGCTTTGGCGATAAAGTTGAAATTCTATTAACCTTTTAACCGCCGGACTTTATATTAATTGTCGTGCCCCCAGCGCCCGACAAAAAAAAAAAAACGAAAAATATAATATACCGATGAAACGAGCTGTGATGATGTAATAATAATACAGATCAAACGAGCTGTGTTATTTTGTCGTATATATACGACTCTGGCGGAATGGACACGAAAATATTTGTCGGATTAGGGACTAACCACACTTATTCATCTCTGTTCGGCTTTTGTCCATAGAAAACAACGATTTTGTATGGAGTTCGTTCAGCTTTCCGCGGCTGAACGGATGCGTACGCATCTCATACAAAATCGTTGTTTTCTATGGACAAAAGCTGAACAGAGCTGAATAAGTGTGGTTAGTACCTTAATCTGACGTAAGCGGTTAAAAGGTATAATTAAATTTGACAGATTGTAGTAGCTTGATGTGCTGGCATCTAAGATAATAATATAAGCTAACATACAAACTAAATATATTCTGCAATATATTATAGTTTGTATGTTAGCTTATATTATTATGTGAATATCTACACAATTAATAAAAAAATATGCAGTGATCTATACAAAGTGTAATTGAAATAGAAAACTAGAAAGTGGGTCATTGTAGTCATCTTCATGAATAACTTTTAATATGTGATAAACTCTGTAATCGCGAAAAATAATCAGTTGTTCATTACTTTATGTCGAGTTATGTGACTAACTGATTTATTTCGCCATTTTGGAGTTGGTCACTTAGTGAAGGTTGTTCATAATTATGAGTATAATGACCCCTTTTCAGGTTTTTTGTTATTTCAATCAAACCTTTTATAATACTTTTAAAAACTGCATTGCATTGTAGTTCCTGCAATCAATAGCCGCCCGGGCAGATAGCCCGCTAGTGTGGGCTATTACAAACCGGACCCGTTCTGTTTTTGTTATTAAGTACTAACATAGGCTAAGCTATTTTGTTACTAACACTATCTAATAGACCATTGTAGTCTGTTTGAATAAAGTAAGTAAAAGTTCACTTCAATCACTTCCTCCGTAATATTACGAATACCTAAATTAAAGGTCTCATTTGCATAGGTACCAGTACCAACTGCAGTATAGCATTGTTGCTGGAATCATTCATAATTATAGACTACGTATCTTGGTAGATGCTACGAAAAACATCGACTGCTTTGATTCCAGATTGTACTTATTAATTTTATTAGATTGAAGTTGGACGCGGATTGCAATCATGTAATTCAATCTTGGGGGATCTAATTACATAATTGCAGCTCTTGGCAAAAACTCAACCAATTCCCTTTTCCGCCTTTTTTTTGCTTAGATGAGTTGGAGCACGAACATAATTTTTAATCGCCACGGTTTTGGCTTACAGATAAGAGAAGGTTTGAAGTGCCTTTTATTGAAACCTAATGCGTTTACCTATTAATTAAACTCGGAGTAAAGTTCCATTCAGTACGTCAAAGTCAAAGAATTTATTTCAAATAGGCATATAAAAGGCACTTTTGAACGTCAAAAATTACCTTAAAATAGAATAGATTCTAGTCGCCCCTTCCAAAAGGTAGTTTTCGTATGGAGAAGAATGGGCAAGAAACTCCACCGTTACTCTTTAAAAAACAACGACAGTGCCTATTATCTCCAGATTAAATGTACGGTTCGTACACTTGCAGAGTTGTTGATGTTGTTGTTAGAGTGTGTAGACCCAAGTTATGTATAACAATGTACAGTTGGCGACTCCTTTCTTTAGGTTGTTTACTCAGTTATTAGCTACATCACACTGCCTGTCATTATGTGAAATATGTCTGAAATACCTAAGCAAACTGACGGGAGATTGTTGAGTTCGTTCCGATCGCAGCGTCAGCAAAATGTTATGAACAGCTGAAGACTGTACCTACATTAACCATACATTTTTCAAGGATTAAGTTTGGCATAACTTTCCACTGCGCTTATTAATATGAGAGTATAGTGTTATCACCAGTGATCGGAATAGGCTGAGTATATTTACCTAAAGTTTAAAGAACAGAGACGGAAATCGGAGACTTCCTTAGGACTAAATTTTTTTTAAATTTTTTATTTTTATTTTTTTTTTAAGATTTCAATATACTTATCATGAATATATTAAAGACTCTTTTAAAATATATATTTTTAATATTGTGAATGGTTTTTTAGAGCCGCAGGCGCGGAGGGGGCAGCCTTGACGTGTTTTTTTAAGGAATTTTTCACTTTTTGTATGGAAAATATGAAAAATTTATACCTACATGTTGAGTTTTAGGAGTTTATGGGTTTCATAAAGGGGGTCGAAATTTTCATTATTTTTGCGATAGGACACACCATTTTCGAGATATAAGCAAAAGAAAAAAAAAATACAGACAGTACTGTTTTTGCACCTGAAGTCGAGGTGTTGTTGGTGTGAATTTATTCATGACAACTAATTATATTCCACACCTTTTTAATCGCGATTAAAAATAGTCAGATTTAGTTCGATTTAGTTAGACAATCAAAATTTTTTGGTGAAAAACGTGAAATTCAGAATAGCAAAATTGCCATCTTCAATAGATTAATAACTCATTGCCATCTTAGTGCTGTCAAACTAAAATATAGTTAGGTTGCGTCACTTTAGTCAATTTCAGAATGGGAAATCGTCGCATGACAGGAATAAATTAAATTTTAGTGATTTTTAGTCTAGTTTAGAGGCACTTGTGACAAAATCGGTCGCCACGGTATCTCGCTGGTAAATCATCAGACTCCAAAAGTTTGCAACCGAGGAACCATTTAATATTGTCCCAACGGATTATTTTTTCACCGAAACCATAAAGAAGAAAGTAGTTCACCATAAACTTAAGGGAAATCTCATTTACCTTATTACCTTCATTGAATACTGTCTCATAAAAACCTCTTAATATTTTACCAATACGAATATTTTTCCGCCTCCATATGGACTACATAAAGAGGAAAATACTCTTATAAATATTTGTAACATGGAAAAAATACGATGGACAGTCTATTGTATTTATTACAGAAATTATGTTCGCGAAATGTAATATTTTTTTCATTAAACCTCGTAGAATAAAATAATAAATGTTTAAGATGATAAATGATCATGTCGGAAAAAATATGAATAAAAACGAGTGAAGAGTTATTTTAAGAAGACTTACTAAAACCTTTGAACATTATGTTCAAAATCATTATTTCAGTACAACTAAACATGTTTTTTATTTAATTACAATAACATAGGCGTGATTATTAGTGACTGTTAGTTATCCGGAAAAGAACCGGATTTATAGACATTAGCTTACAGAGTAAGCAAGCTGAAATCTTGGCTTGGCTCGCAAGGTTGTCGACATGTGGGATTTATTTATTTCTTACTAGCTGCGGCCCGCGGTTTCATCCGTGTAAATATCAGTCCCGTAAAAATATCGGGATAAAAAGTATTCTATGTATTATTCTAATGTATAAGCTATATTACTGTAAAGTTTCATCAAAATCCGTTCATTAGTTTTTGCGTGAAAGAGTAACAAACATCCGCACAAACTTTCGCATTTACAATATTACTAGCTGCGCCCCGCGGTTTCACCCGCGTACATGTCGATCCCGTGGGAATATCGGGATAAAAACTATCCTATGTCCTTTTCCGGGACTCAAACTATCTCTATACCAAATTTCATCTAAATCGGTTCAGCGATTTGAGCGTGAAGAAGTAACAAACATATAAACACACACACACACACACACACACACTCACAAACTTTCGCATTTATAATATTAGTGTGATTATATTATATTAAGAAAATACTTAACTCTGCAATTTCCGCTTAAATGCATACCGACTGGTGGCCGTCCTGATATCAAGAGGAAGTGCATTCCAAAGAAGAATGGATTGAATATAAAAGGAAGAATGAACAAACTCAGAAGTATGATATTATGTTATGCTATGTAAAAAAAATTAAAATCATGTAATACATCCGGATCCGAATAATAACAATTCGTGACGGCGTGGATCAACTGTTATACAATTTAACAATAAGTCAGTCGTCAGAGAAAAGTTCCAGAAACAGGAAATATTTCACCCCTTAAATACGTAAAAGTTGTTTTCACTTACGGGGAAGTAGATAACAACCTTAGAACTTATAACAAACATCGGTGATATGTCCGACTTTTCGTATAAATCTTTCGTTGCGTAATTTAACCCGCCTACTGACTTTTACAGGATTCCTAAATGTTATTTTTGTATAATATTATTTATAAACAAACTGTGCATGAATTTAGTTATTTTTTAATGAATAAAGCTTAAAAGTAATTAGTTACAAACTGAAATTACCAAAAAAAAAAAAAAATCAGCTCAAATCATCCATCACGGTGACGCTCTAAAATACTATGGCTGTTACATCATAATGGAACAGCTGTAGTATTTTAATGGCTGTCCGTACTCGACGACGCAACTAATCACGAAGGTTAAAAACGCGTTAGTAAGTTGCGTAGATTCATGTGTTGTGGATTATCTATGTTTGATAATGACATAATTAAAGCATTTGTCATCCAGACTTATTTCGTTACACTACCTACATGGTGGCAGCGGTGAAAAAAAGATTATTCGATTTAAATAGTTTAAGTCGGTAATAAAGGCACGTCAGGGACGGTTCAAGAGCGCTATGAAAAACGCGCGACCTCCAACAGAATTGTTTTTGGAAGACAGCTCCGTCAATCGGGCTGACACATGGCGGCTTTGGAGGTCGAGATTTATGGTATTTTTAATAAAAGGAATAAAGGTTTACGATGATTGGCCTAAGTGTAATTAGAAAGGGTAGTAGCCGGCTCAACTATTTATCCACCACAGATATAGATAGACCTAGATAATGCAAGTATTACGATCTATATGAAAACCAAGCGAGCCATTTTTTGACTACCTACTATATGACGTCACAAGCACTATTTAGTGATCGGAAAATCAAATCGGTTCAAAGACGCCGCCGCGTGCGGCACCCGTAGGTGGAATTGGTCCCTGGTCCCAGTTTCGAAGTGGGACAAGTTGCCCCCTTTGGTTCCTGGTCCCAGTTTCGAAGTGGGACGAGTTGCCCCCTAATCAAATTACAAAGGTGGAATTGGTCCCTGGTCCCAGTTTCGAAGTGGGACGAGTTGCCCCCTAACCCACCCGTCCACCCGTCTCGCCCCACCCGCGGGGCCTAGCGCCAGCGCTCACGCTCACCCAGCCAGCAGTACTACAGCACTGAGCGCGAAAGTGGCGGCTTAAGATTTTTGTACGTAAGCTGGGCACGTGAAGTAGTTGCTCTTGCGTTATCTAGGTGTATGCATAATATTTGTGTTACCTACAGTATTATATTCATGGTAGCTTTTCTAAGAGACAAGCTAGTTGTTATGATAGGTCTAAAGGTAGCATTGGTAACTGAAAAGTTGTGTGGAAATCGGTTGTCATGGTATGGGCATGTGATACGGAGGAATGAGGAAAATGTCGTGAGGAAAGTTTTGAGTATGAATGTCGATGGCTATAAGAGTAGGGGAAAACCAAAGAAACGATGGATGGACTGTGTGAATGATGATATGGTTAGAAAGGAGGTGACTACCGAAATGACGACTAATAAAGAAGTATGGACGAAAAAGACATTTTGCGCTGACCCCATTATTAAATTGGGATAAGGGCAGGAAAGTGATGAAGTTATGACAAACCTAATAAACAGTAGGTTTTGAATTTTCATTTTAAACAAAAATTGCAACAATACCTTTAAAACAGAAAATTATCATTCAATTAGTTCAAATGGACTGTAAAACTTGTATCAAAGAAAAACTACTTTAATCAAAATATACAATAAACTTAGGGAAAATATGGTGTATCGTGATCAAAACTAATGACTTTGATAACCTTGCCTATTGAATATATTCGCAATTTTGTGTAAAAGAGAAGGGTCTTGAATTTATAAGTCTCGTGCCCTTAGTTATAAAAACCTGACATTTATTTATCCGTTGTCTAGAACTGTACCTACATATGTCACAGCTGTGTTTCTATGGCTCATCAGGGTCCTCTAAATAATATTAAGGACAGCTGAATCGAATTTAAACATACATGCATTTTACGATAAAGATAATGAAAATGGTATCTAATATCATTTAAATTTTGTGTCTTTGTTGTCATGGCTTGTTTACTTTTAATTATTTTCAATATGAAAAGATAGTATAAAAAGAAATTCTATCCATTCAAATATCTCCGGCGCTGGAATAATTCGTTCCACCAACAATCGCCTTCTACGATGTCCTTCTCACCGTTCTGGTTTCATTCATTCTTCTTTCTTTGTCCAGGCGGTCTTTCTATGGAATGCGCTCCCTCTGAACATCACGACGGCAACCAGTCGGTTATCTTTTAAAGTGAAGGCACGTGAACATATTCGGCAGAAGTCGGCTGTAACATCCCAGCGCTGATTTGCTGGATTCGTTTTCTCCTCTACCGATCATTTCCCCCCTGTAGAGTTCATTTCGTTTATATGTATGTATGTGTGTATCTATGTATATATTCTTGTATTTTATAGTCATTTCCAAGCTAGTTATTCTGTATATTGCACCTGTCATGTTTTGTCTCTGCATCACCCTAAGGTTGACTGGTAGAAAATGCCTCAGGCATTAAGTCCGCCTTTGTACAGTATTTTTTTTTACTTGTGCATAAAGTTTTAATAAATAAATAAATAATTTGAGTCACCAACCCAAAAGTTTAAATAGCGCCTCCACGACTAACAATGCCTCGAGACCTTGCTTGTTGTATTTTTACTACAGCAGATATTCACATATACATATTTCTTGACTGATAAAAAAAAACTAGTTCACTACTATCAAACAGAGAATAGAATAGAATACTCTTTATTTTGTACACCATATAAATTACAGACATAAATATAGAAACTTTACAATGGGTGACACAATGGGCGGTCTTATCGCTGAGAGCGATCTTTAAAAGACAATATTTGGATGGATTAAAAAGGGGAAGGACATACAAATACTGTAGGTAGAGATTTCCATTATTCACAAAACTGAAAGTAATCTATAATCCAAATTCTACTCACATATCCTCTTCAGGAAGATTCAGCGTAATGGAACCCTTCACGAAGTCTCCATACTGCAGGTATCCAAAGAACCCGACGATGCCGTACAGCGTGATGACGATGACCATGGCTACATTGAGCACTCCAGGACAGCCCAAGAACTGCTGAGGCTTGGCCATCTCGTTCTCAACAGGCATGACCACGCCGATGCCTTCCATGGCGAAGATCACCGTACTGGAAAAGAATGATGTATTTTGAATTATAGAGTGTCTTCACCAGTAAGGCTCATCAGCCGCTTCACTCTATTGAATTTAGATTTGTATTTAATTTCACGTGGTACTGACTTACAAAGGATTTAAAGTTCAATGCTCCGTTCATTTAATTTATCGATCATTCTGCAAGCGAGTGAAAGATGCCGATTGCCAAAATCCACCATCTTTGGATCGAATCACTAATGAAATCAGTTCAGGTAGATGAACAAAAAACGAAGCGGTTGACAGTTTGGAATACATTTAAAGACCTCGGAGTGACGATGCTTATGTAAATATAACACTGAACGCAATCACTCACTGAATCATCAATCAATAGGGAGTAAATCCTGTTAATAAACATTGCTAGCTGGCATTTTTTTTAACATGTGCCAACTTTTATATATTGAGAAAAAGAAAAGTATTGAAACTTTTATACCTACCCAGTGGTGGAACGGAGTCGGTAAAAAAATTAGTATATCACGCGATGCCGTGATGATACCTACGTATCATCGCGGCATCGCGTGCACCATTTAATGTTTATTTTGTCACATTAATTATGAATATAATCCAAAACAAAAAAAAAAATATCGTGCACCTGTGAAAATAAGGTAATATTTGCTACAATTATATTGTTTTAACGGTCTCGATGGCAACGTCGAGGAATTATTGAAAAGAGGATTTTTCAAAATTTTCCTAAAATTACCCACTTGAGAACGAACGTGAATTATTAACAAAAAAAAAATTCGTGCACCTGTGAAAATAAGGTTATTATTGCTACTTATTGTTACTGACGGCAGCGTTGAGGAAATGTTGAAAAGAAAAAAAAATATGCTTTCAATAGGAACTCTGATAGAAACTATGTTTCGATAAGTAATATGGACTTATAGTCTCAGGCCCTTATTCATAATCCTTTTTTATCTCTATTTTAGCTAAAATAGGTTTATAGAACGTTTGTCTTTATCTGTCACGTTGTCATTTCTGTGTGTAAGAAAGAGACAAACACCATTTTAACTAAAATTGGTTTGATAAGTTTTATGAATAAGGGGGTCAATATTTTTCGGAGATTACCTACATCAAGAAAAAATATTAAAAAAAAAAATACCTTTTAAACTCGATCTCTTTTAGCATAGTTTACTAACATAATAATAAGTTAATGACTAACAATTATTGTACCTATGTCTAACTTTAAACATCCGATACTCGTTCCAACAAACGTTTAAGTATGTATGCAACCAGTGTTTCTCATTTCAATTGAATAATTGTATTATGTTTTTGAGAAATAAATGTCTTAAACTATAAATGTTGAAAAGTGTATTTCGCAAACTTTTCCTAGAACTACCCACTTGAGAACAAACATGACTTTAGCAGTTTGTTCTCACGTAGGTAGATAAAGGGAAATGTTGAAAATTACACTTTTTTATTCATGTTAAATATCATTAAATAGTACAACTCGTAAGTCGGGACCGCTTGCCCATTACTGCTCGCATAGCCGACTGATTCGAATAAAAAATATAACTTTTCAGTTAGTATGTAATTACATTTTGAAGTAGTATCTTTTTGCTTAGCTGTGCAATGAAATCTGAATTCACAGTCTATCAAAAAAGCTTATTGCTTTATCATGAACGTCGTGAAGTGGAATTTTCGCATTGTGAATGCGCATTACAATTGCTAAGTCGAGTATTTTGGCTCATTCGAAATTCTGTATCATCAATAATATTACAATCTGTATTCACTGAAGTCAAAAGCTCCTTAGATACTATTCCATGTACTTTAGTCTGCATTGACAATGTCCTCGACTTCATAAAATGTACTGTATTGTTGTGTTATGTAAAGGTAAGGTAAGGACCGGGGTTGAGTTTCCAGTTATTCTTATTTCTTAACAAGCTTCTGTCCGCGATTTCGTTTATTTATTTATTTCATACTTTAAGCACACAAATGTACAGAGGCGGACTTAATGCCATACGCATTTTCTACCAGTCAACCTTTGGGTGAAGCAGAGACGGTGGTGGTAGGTGCTATTGTTTTTTTTTATTGCTGAATGGGCCCGCTCTTGACCTCGATCATGCCTGATGGAAAGCGATGGATGAGGTCTATGGTGGAACGAGCGTGCCCAAAAGATGCCTAGGGCACTGGAATTCCCACGCATCGACGAAATACAGCAGCCTGCTTGACGCCTGTCTCCGATGGGAGGGTGGTCGTAAACCAGGCGGGCGTTTTTAAATATAAATGGATGCAAAAACCTATTAAAACTATAAATATAATATATACCTAATTATATATAAATATAAGCACAAATAAATATACTAATTAATTATAAATAAACTAAAACCAAATAATGAGAAAACATTGCTGTTGTAATGATACTGCCAGCTTCTTGCGAATGTGCTCGCGAACTTTAACTTTAACCTTTTAACCGCTTACGTCGGATTAATCCGACAAATATTTTCGTGTCCATTCCGCCAGAGTCGTATATATACGACCAAATAACACAGCTCGTTTAATCTGTATTATTATTACATCATCACAGCTCGTTTCATCGGTATTTATTTTTCGTTTTTTTTTTTATGTCGGGGTTCAAATAAACAAACTCTTCAGCTGTATTGTATAGATTATCGTAAAAACAATATATAACTCAAATTGCAATGCGTGACCATTCCCCCTTTGTGTAGCATGTGTTTTTGTTTGTAAAACATTGACACATTGATCACCTTGTGTCAATAAAACATTTTGATTTTATGCACAAAATTTTCTACTCCTCTTTCAGAACCATTTTTTTTATTACTAAACAAACATTGAATTCGGTAACGTTAAAATTTATTTTTATGCAAACTGACAACCTACGTCAATTTGCCATTTTGAATATAAATAGACAATTTAATTTGGTAGTCAATTTGTTTAACGAGTGGTTTGTGGCTTTGTAATAACAGCATCACGGGTCGATCGTTAAGCTACGCTTGCCGCGGTTGGTCCATGGATTGGTGACCATGTTTACATACCAAGACGAAGGGTCTTCGGAAACTTCGTTAAGTCTTTTGTCCCGGCTGTCAGTTGTGTATCTTTGGCAGTCGTTACTGGTGGTCAAGAAGCCCGTCTTACCGAGGGGTATCGTAGGTATCCAGTAGGGTTGTGGAGGTCAGATAGGTAGTCGCTCCATATAAAATACTAGTATTAAGCTGCATTCGGTAGGACTGAAAGCCGACCCAAACTTAGTTGGGAAAAGGCTAGGCAGAAAAGAGAATCATTTTGTTTAGCTAAAACTGAAACTTCATCAACTGAAAGTAGAATTCAAACCTAAGTACATAAGAGTGAGCAATATGCTATGTATAGCATAATGATATGCTATGCTATGTATGTTATGTATGTATACACACAGAAAGCACTCTCCTTGAAATTGCAGCTGATGGATCCCCTGTCGTTAAGATGAGAATATACGGGGATATAGAAAATGCATCCCGGATACAAAGTACGTAATGTATGGATAGATGTACGGAGTTGAAGTTTTCTTCCGTTAAAATGTATTTTACTGTGGAAACTGTGTGTGTGTTGGATGCATTTCCGACTATATTTGACTTCTTGTAAAACGTTTGACTTACGAGTAATATAAAAGCATGACGTCTTTTAGTGTCTCGTAACTTTATTTGAGTATCTATCTATTTGACAACTTCTGATATTTGGATTCGTAAACTATGTATATATAATATTTTTCTATTAGGTATTTGTTTAAAATGTCATTTTTATGCGGCACGAGCTCACATACGATATATTTTGATGATTAATAATTGCGATAATTAATGAGAGCCACATAATAACCACAACGAGAAATTTGTTTAATGAAATGCCTCAAAAGGTTGAGGCATTAAAATTACACTAGATATGGGCGGAATTTAATCTGTCAAGCTCCGTTAATGAGACACAATTGATTTTCTATTGTTTCGTCGCCGTTCGGCGAACCACGCCGCTTGACCTAAATTTACAATTAAAATGCAAGAAGAATGTTTTCAAACAAGCTATACAAAAACAATGAGTAGGAAAAAAATCATCTTTATAGTACTGTGTGTCCTAAACTCGCACTTAAGTCACGCGTTTCTGTGACTTAAGTTAGTTAAGTCACAGAAAAGCGTGACTCAAGTTAGTTAAGCCACAGAAAAGCCTGACTTAAGTTAGTTACGTCAGAGGAAAGCGTGACTTAAGTTAGTTAAGTCAGAGGAAAGCGTGACTTAAGTTAGTTAAGTCAGAGGAAAGCGTGACTTAAGTTTGTTAAGTCACAGAAAAGCGTGACTTAAATGCGTGTCATATGAGCTATAAAATAGTTTACGATACTCGTGACGTAAGTACCTAAGCCTTTTAAGGCATGACGCTTATTTTACGCCGCGCGTCGTGCAAGCATGGATTACTTACGTCACACATATCGTCATGTACTCATATAATTTTCTACCACCACTTGTGAAACAATTTTAAAAACTAGTGAAAATTCAACACCATATTATATAATGTTGCTGTCACTTAGTGGCGGCTACACAAAGTGCATCGCAAATGTATGTAAGGCAAACATTACGAGATGTTTGCGAGAAAACCACAAAGGACCAACATGCTTGCTCTTATAACAGAAAAGTGAAGCGGAATTTTAGAAAAGAGTTTACTTTTTAACCGACTTCAAAAAAAGGTTATCAATTCGGTTGAATATACTTACATTTTTTTTTTAATGTGTAAAATTCTTTTTTATCTAAAAGGATATATTTTCGGACTGGTCCCATTTTCATCAGGTCAGGATCTGACGATGGGATCCTGGAGAAATCGAAGGAACTCTTCAAACATTATACGCACGACATCTATAGCGATTTGGGTATTTTTTTATAGTAACTTGTGCATTTGCTCTCGAAAAGCATTTGGTGAAGTGGAACTGATGATGAAGACCATAGCTGCCACCGGAAAGAACTATACTCAATAATAAGTGTTTCTCGGGTTGCGATTCGATTACTTTAATATGGTTGCTAAGCAAATTATGCTCGTCACAATGTGAATGGTGAAATGGAGCTGATGGTAAAATACCGGAAAAACTCCTCAATAATTATCGTCCCTGCATCGGGAAAAGAAATATTTTGTAAGGCGATGAGCAAGTTGACTTTACGTATATGAATTTTTTCCACTTATTTTATATTGATGATGTTTTAATAGCTTCCTGTCACTAATATTTACATAGTAAGTAGTATTATATGAATTTGTGTGGGGTAGGTACAACTAAAAAGTGTAAAATAAAAACTTTTTTACAAAAAAAAATAACCGACTTCCAAAAGCAAAAACACTACAAAATGAAAAATAACTTTAATTTCGGAAGTCGGTGTCAAAAACCGAAAATGCGAACCCAACGACACTGACTTCCGAAATAAATGTTATTTTTAATAGGCATTTTTTGCTGGTATAGTCTGAGAAATTATGTAATTGTTTATCAAATTCACTACTTACTTAAATTTCCAGTATATTCAACTCACAACTGCATTCTTCGATAGTTGTACTTAATGTTTAACTTGTTAAACAGACACTCTTATTTATAAACGTTGCTTAAGGGGATTACAGGACCTAAACGCAAAAAAACGCAAGTTTTAGAAGCAATAAAAGTAAATGATCGACTACAGTAAACAAAATCAGAAAAATATATGATATTCTTCAGGATATATGCTAGGTAGATAGTGTGTTGAAAACATATTACAACTAATTTGTTATGATAGAAAAAAATCATGCAGATACCTCTAAAAACTTTCTTTTTACAAAAAAACCATACTATAAATAAAATCATTATGATTTCTTATCAGATTATTCTACAAGCAACATAGCACTAGTATTTTAATTTTATAGTCTAAACAATAGATTTTTTGTAAATAGTTAATTGCTTCATATTTTGCAATAAATTACTAGCGTTGTGTCATCGCGCTTCTCTTTCAGTTCTATGCAGTCCGACAGTGCAGCCGTGACCGCGCTTTAGGTCATGTAGTCGCCTTAATAGGATACATAATTTTGTAACAATTTTATTGTCAACTCAAGTGGAAAATCCAATATAATTATTTTAACCATATCGAATTTCGTGCATTTTTATGTTCGCTCGAAATGTAATACTGTTACCTACGTCAGTTTTTTAAAGCCTGTTCATTTATTGAATTGTTTTTAATTCTCTATGCCAGTGACTGATTGGCTGATTTTACTTTAGCCAACCAATCACAGCTTATGACTTACGTTAGTTGCTGGTGGTTTGTTGTCATAGGTAAACAACTGTGAAATGATTGTAATTTAAGGTGAATGCGCAGTTGTAGCCCGCGAATTTCAATTTTGCATACGTTTTTTGCAATTTTCAGGTCAGTGTCAGGTTGTATCTTGATCAAAATATGATCCGCGACTATAACAGGTACGTATTTACAGAATTATAATCATTAGAATAATTAATACCAAGGTTGCCTGGAAGAGATCGCAATAAGCTATAAGGCCGTCTGATCGCGACGATAGGTCGTGGTGGAGCAAAATGAAAGTAGCAGACTGTATAACAAGATATAATGAAAAATAGAAAGAAATTACAACGGTCGGTTAAAATATGAGAACAAGAAATGGTAATTAAAATGCGCATTGTATATTTTGTAGTGTTTGATGTATTTTTTTCATGTTATATATTTTTGTTGTACAATAAAGTATTCATAAATAAATAATACATCTTTCAAAGTTAGATTCGTTCCATAAGAACAAATCTCTTATGGAAAAGTGCTTATGGAACAAATCTAACTTAAAGAGTTACTTTGAGGTAGAGTTAGGGCCTACGAGGGGCGTTCAATGTATTCTCGGTAGCGGCATGAAAAAAGACGTAAATTGAATTAAAATAGTTTTTATTTTTCAATGTAATCCCCCGTTATCCCAATGCATTTATTACATCTCGAAATTAACTTTTCTATCCCCCGTAAAAAATTACTTTCCGCTTTCTCAGAAAAATGCGCATTTATTGCCGCCATGAGCTCTTCATCGTTGGAAAATCGTTTCCCACGAAGGTCCTTTTTCAAATAAGGGAACAAATAATAATCATTCGTGGCTAGGTCCGGGCTATAGGGTGGGTGGTTAATTTCTTCGAAACCACAATCTCACACTGCAGCCTTGGAAACACGCGCCGTGTGGACCGGGGCGTTGTCGTGAAGAAGCAACACACCGGTGGTCAGTTTACTCTGAACCAACACAGAGTGGGACATCTCTGTTATAATTTTGATCTTCATTCGGGCATCTTCCAGTATAAGCTTCTCAATTTTTTTTTAACGTTTTCTTCCGTAGAGGCAGTAATCGGGCCGCTCTTGCGAGTGTCGTCTTCAATTCTCTCTCTGGCTCTTTTAAATTTACTTAACCACTTTTGAACCGTAGATAACGAAGGTGCAGGATCTCATCGTGAATAGTTTTTTGACTTTTCCTTGTTTGGTGAGGAATTTAATAACAAAGCGCGGTGCTCGGTTTTCTTCAACATTGTCACGTTAGCCATTCCAGTTGTCATTGACTAAGGATAACTAGCAAACTAATGATCACAACTATATGAAATTTTACCTTTATACCCTCAGATAATGTCATTAATTAAATAATTTGTCAAATTACCTACATCATTAGTAAATCACCCTGATACCGAGAATACATTGAACGCCCCTCGTATGTCACTCTCCGAATGGAAGAAAAGAATATGTTGAGCCGACCCCAAGTGAATCGGGATAACGCCAAAACAATGACGATGATTATGACTTTCCGGCCTATAAATTATTTCTATGCAAAAGCTTACGGGGCGATCCGTCGGTCCTAATAGAATCTAATATATTATGTAATATTGTAATATTTATATTTAAAATATTTATTGGTTTTAATTATGTTTTTTAGTCTTCTGGGCACGTTTCCGGATGATAGTGATGCGGATCAGGTACTTCAACGAAGTAAGTGTAAATACCTAATTGAATAGGATATTTCAAGTCACAGAAATAAAACTAATAGATTCGGCTTTACTCCGTGACTGTACTAACGATGAAATTAGGGAGTGGGTACAGTCGAACTATTCAAAATGTGACTGAGTCGAGTGATCCCGTGGGTCCATTTCGAGTGGGTCCAGTTGGCTAAAGGCTCTAAGTTTTTGTTTTTGTATTTATTTGTATAGTTATTTAGTGCTTTAATATAAATACTTTAGTAATAATAATAGAAAGAAAGAAAGAAGAAAGAAAGAAAGAAAAAGTATTTATTGTGAGTCGTACAGAAACATCACAAACTAAACTAAACACAGTAAAAATAAAAATAAAAACCAAGTTATATAAAAAAAAATAAAGTAACAAAAAGAAAAATGAGACAGAAACTCCTATACGAGGCCAAAAGGCTCCTATCTCAGCATGATGCTGCGACATTTAAAAAATAAATGTCGCAGCGCTGGTATTCTGATAGGGCCCGCCGCTGTGATGTCACGGGCAGTTACAGAAATAAATAAATAAATATTAAAATAGATTTTAATAGCAATAAATACTTTTTATATCTTTCGTTCTTCCTTTTTAAAATAGTACCTAGTGTTAATAGTTGTAAGTAGATAGTGCCATCCACGAAAACGCGCCCCACTCTTCTTAATAATTGCTAGTGGTTATCGCTAGTTACATCCGCTAGTGTTTTAGTTTTTTTTATACACACTAATTACCCACTAATAAGTAATGACTGTGTATCGACAAAACTAAAACACTAGCGGAATGTTGCACACTTGTACTGTAAGCGATTAGGAAGAAGAGTGGGGCGCGTCTTCGTGGATTGCGCTATCTGTAGTTGTTTTAAATATTTATAAGTACGTAATTTTAACATGTAATATTTTAATATTGATTAGAAATAAGTACAAAAAAACAAGAACTTACCTCAAAAACAAAGGCCATTGCGTAATACCAGCTACCAGTTCCCTCTCCTTAATAGGTGGAAGGTCCAGGAACACGTAGTACAGGGTGATCACGAAAACGACGAGGATCAGAATGTTGGCCAGTGCGGAGAATGGTACCAGGTACTTCAGGTTCCGTATCTGACAGATCAGAACTAGTGGCACCAAGGTCAGAGCACAGGCAGCTTGGATTGATAATGGGTTTTCTGGCATGTAGACGTCGAGAACCTGTGAACAATGATTTTAAGATAATAGTTACTGTAAGTTTTATATTAAGTAGAATGGATAAGTTTTAAGATCAGTAGTTCTCAAGATAAAGATCAAGATAAATATCCCTTTAATTTTGACAGTTCAGAATTTATTTGCCAGAAATTATCAAGACTTTTGAAACATATGAAACAATGGATGCCAAAATGAACGGCATTGCGATCTATTGCCATTTTATGTCATCATAATCTATTGACAGTTCAACAATATTCATTGCGTTATTTACGTAGCTGAGCAGACAAATTTTTCGAACATATGAAGCAATTGAGCAGACGGATTGTGATTGATATTGTATTACGCGATTAGGGTGCTGTCCTGACATTTATGTCAAGCCTCAATTACTCGTGGTATAGTAGGCTGCACGAGAAAAATTAAAAATAAGTAGGTTTTTTTATTTTTTATTTATGAATGGGCCCGCTCTTGACCTCGATCACGCCTGATGGAAAGCGATGGATGAGGTCTATGTTGGAACGAGCGTGCCCAGAAAATTTCTTAGGCACTGGAACTCCCACGCATCGAAGAAACACAGCAGGCTGCTTGACACTGGACTCCGGTGGGAGAGTGGTCACAAGCCAGGCGGGTGTTAATCCTACCACCGCAAGGGAAGAATTGGCCAATCAAATAAGGTGTTGGGTGTGATTGTCCAGGATGCGCCGAGCGCTCGGTTCAGTTGGGTAACTGGCGGAACAAACTGCGCTACACAGGAGGCTTCTTCATGCATCCCAAAAAAGCTATCACCTCTTATTCTATTAAAACTCCGTACTACGCTAAGTCAGCTCAATACCAAAGGGCTACCATTCACGTGCGGGCTATTGTGGAAATCTAGGTATTTTTTTTAATACATTTTCTGCGTTATTTTCTGATGTAAGTACTTATTAGACAAAACCTACTCAACTAACTTTTGCCATATAGCCACATAATATTCCGAAATATTGACAACACTCTTATCTCCTTACTGCCAATCAAAAAGACCACTTACTGCCTCCAAATAAAGTCAAAAGTTACGTACCCACCTAATTTCAAATGATTTAAAAGCATTAAGGTTAGGTAAACCACATTCTTGTGGTTTGAAGCACTTTCATATTCAGAATATTCTTTACTGTTATTTACAAAGGATTATGACAACTGATTCTAAACCTTAAGCTTTGAAGCATTTTTTATTATTATAAGCCTGTGTTGTCCCACTGCAGGGCAAAGACCTCCCTTCCATCTTTCTACTTTTCCTGCTCTACTGTGATTGTGGGCCAATCTTTTAAGAAGGAGTCCAGCTCATCCCGCCATCTCTTTCTGGGCCTGCCGCGTAGTCGTTTCCTGCCATTGGGGATCAATTACGTCAGTTACTACACCATTTCTAAATATTTACATAGAGGAAGCTCACGAAATCATATTCAGAATTTTTCTATTTCATTATTATTACATGTCTAACACAGGTTACCCACATTGTTAAAAAACACACATAGTGAGCAAGTATTACCCATTAGTGGCTGCGTAGTCACTGATTGCTATTATAAAAATTGTAGGCACATTAAATAGTAGATTGTGCAACTAAGGCATAAAAGAAGCTATTTTACCCCGAGACGTTTATATCCACCCGAGCCGCAGGCGAGGGTGGATAGTTAAGTCGAGGGGTAAAATGGCTCGTTTATACCTGAGTTATACACTCTGCTTTTCACTTCGATTGCGAGAAAATGAAACAGGCATAAAGTATACAGTACATAATTAATCAAAAATGTTGCATCCATAGCTAATTCCCGCCACCACAGATAATACCGCCACGAAACTTTTTAAAAGTTTTTTTTTTTTAATTATCAACATTTGTCATTCGACTTGGGTACTTCATACTGCCAAAAAATGAAAACGTTTCTTTGCCTTTTTAAATAATAAATGACAACTATTTTACCTGATTTTATTAAATTAACGATAGAAAACACGGAAATGGTATAAATTAAAGAAAATGAAATAAATCACGACTTTAATCTGCGAAGTTTTATTATGCGTGTGGCTGTTGGGCCTGATTACTTTAGTCTTAGAAAAAAATTTTACTTTATGCACTAGAACATAAAAAGCGATTTTATGTCGCCTAAGCACAACATAAAGACGGACTTTTAGAGCATGAGAAGTGAAAATAATATTATTTTGCTATTTCATTTATTATTACATGTCTAACACAAATTACCCACATTTTTAAAAAACACATACAAGAAGCAAGTACCACCTATAAGTAGGTAGTTGCTGCTTAGTGACTGATTGCTATTATAAAAATTGTAGGCTCATTAAAATAATAAAATTAATTATTTAGTCAACTCTTCCCGCGGGATAAGTTCGAGCGGCCCCAGTTGACTAAAGAACCAACTGGTCAAGCCCCGCGCGTACTTTATGTAGAAATACAAATAGAAAGCCAATTGTGTCTCATTAGCGGCGATCCAGCGATTAATTCTGTCAACGTAAAGTGCCAAAGACAAACTAAATAAATGTCCATTAATTTTAACATTTACTCGTATCTATGAAAAATATCTTAAATGGTAAATCCGTAATCCGTATTGTTTATTATTTAAAGAGCAGTCGGGGAAATAATCTATCTATACAACTGTCAGAGACTGAAAGTTGTGATTTGAATACAGTCCGTTCAAAATTTAAACTTATTATAACGATAATAAAGATCAAAAAGGTTTTTTACAGAGTTCCCAGTAACAGCAACGCATCAGCAACCTTAATACAATGAGAATACAGATCACTGTGGTCTGGACAGCAAAATCAGAGGTAAAATTACTGTGAACGGACTGGACTGTACTTAGTCTTGTTCAAATGTGTACTTACTTCTTTCATAGAAGATCCGATGAAGACAACGTAGACACATAACACGCTGAAGTAAGTCACAACCATTGAGTAGTCCACTAGAACTCTGCAAATAAATAATAAACCAGGCTTTTACTATTCTACTTTCTACTTATAACTTATCCTACTAATATTATAATATTAGTATTACGCAAATCACGGATATCGGAAAGAAAAACCCTTCTCTTTTTTGTAGTTATCGATATGTATCTATCGATATTTTTATCGATCAAATATTTATATTAACCCATCTTCCCTAGTTGATGCTAGAGTTGCATGTGTGCATTCAGTGACTGTGTCTATACTTTCTAGTGCCCGCCCCTTTTGAGCAAGTGTGCAATAAGATAGCACAAAAGTGTTACGCTTATTTTCTTGTGTGTGTGCCAAAAAAGCCGCCCAATTTGATCATGTGTGCCGTATCTATTTCTTTTGTTTTTGTGTGAGTTTCCGGAGTGGGGAAAATGTGGCGACACTTGAACTTGAACAAATATGCAGTGAAGGCATATCTCTCGGATATCTATGACGCGAATGTTTGTGAGGATGGATGGACAGACGTTAGTTACTCTTTCACGCAAAAACTACTAAACGGATTTTGGTGAAACTTTACAGTAGGTATACATCAGAATTACACATAAGATAATTTTTATCCCGATATTCCCACGGGATCGACACTTATGCGGGTGAAACCGCGGGGCGCTGCTAGTTTTGCATAAAACATTGTTTATTTATAAAATTAGTTGTTTTGATTATGGGAAAAACTTGTGATGACATTACAAATCTACGCACGCACACGAATAAGGGGCTAGCGCAGTGATAAACGATTCTGAACAAACCATTTTCACAATGTGCTGCAGCGGTATCTACAACGCCACATGCGAACAACGCGTCATACTGACGTCACGTAAATCCTGCATCTCGCAAGCAGAGTTTACCGCGCAACTAGCATAGATACAACAGCCCGACATGAATCATCGAGCAGTTGCCCGCCAGACACAACACCCGTCTGATCGGAGGATCCTCCCTTTTCTATAGAGTATGAGTGAACTTTACACCCTGTTCCTCATACCTCTATAGTGCATTAATTCAGTTACACATTGTATAAACAGGCTTTGTATGTTTTTGGATAAGAATAAGAGAAAACAATAAAAGCTTGGGCGATATGTTACTAAAATAAATGTTATTATCGTATTTAGCCAGTTCCATGAAATACGGGGCGAGGGGAATCAATCCATCATCAGGCTCATTCTGAGAAATTCCTAATGGAATAACCCAGTAACACGGTGCCCTACCGAGGAATCTAGACAAATGAGACATGTGACCCTTTTCCCTAACACTAATAAAATAATAATAGCCTCTTCCTCTCTCTGGAGCCCTGACCACCGGTAGCTTGGACCCTGTTCCTAATACAGGTGGGCTACTATTTTTATATTTTTAAATGTTTTTATATTTCTTTTATATTCTAATATTTAAATATATAATTTAAGTGTAAATAGATAAATAAACGAAAGAAAAGCATCTTGACCGATTTACATTTAAGATTTTAAATGTATTAGTAACATATAAAAACAAATAATAACGCGCAATGTGATGATAGGATATCGAACATTAATAATGTGCTTTCAGATGTAGTTTATTTCTCATAATTATTGAGTTAATGGCCTTTGAATAACGAAGAAAAACGCGGTTTTGGTCGGGGTACCGCCTTAAGCATACAAAGGGTTAAATAATTGAACTTACTTTATAAAATTACCCCATGGTTGTAATTTCTTAGGTCCGTACGTGAACGCCGCTCCACAAGTTTCAGCAAAACTGAGCGAAGGTTTCTTTGCGTCTACACAAACATCTTGAGACACTTTCACCTGAAAAAAGATAGAATTTATGACTAACGCAGTTTGTTGTCAGTTAATTAAATAGGAATATCTACTGAACATAATTATTTTTTTTTATAGTTAACTAGAAAAAATTATCATTAATTTAATTAAAGACCAAATATTAACATACTATAAAAAGCTAACAATCTTAAAATAATAATATGTACAAGTATATAAAAAGGGAGGGGAAATAATCAAAGGGTATCAAAAAATTCGTCCGAATCGCTGTCAACAGAAAACATGCCCAAAAGGCTTATAGTTATTTTTATTTAGAGGGGCTTGTGGCCGTTACCCAGTAACTGGGTTGTGGAGGTTACATAGGCAGTCGCTCCATGTAAAATACTGGGTTAGAATTAAAGTACCTAAGTAGGTAACACTCATTACATAACAGCATGTTTGTCAAGTATTTCCCGGCGGGTTAGGATGAGATCTACCTACAGTACGTCTAAATTCGCCAGGTATGTTAAGGCCCTTTGTAAGAAAGAAAGTAAAACTGAAGAAAGTAATTATTGGAACATAAATTTGTACTAATATTATAAATGCGAAAGTGTCTGTCTGTTACCTCTTCACACTTAAACCGCTGAACCGATTTACATGAAATTTGGTATAGAGATAGTTTGAGTCCCGGGAAAGGACATAGAATAATTTTAATTCCGATATTCCTACTGGAAACTTATGCGGTTGAAACCGCGGGACGCTGCTAGTAACCCATATGTCACAGCGGAATTTATAAAAATAAAGAAAGTAACAATATCTATTTTGTCCCAGGCGGGGTAATTGCGTAATACACTATCAGTAGCAATGTGTTTCATTTTAACAGTTCAACACCATTCATTGCGTTATTTACATTGTTGAGCAGACAAATTTTTCGAACATATAAAGCAATGGATTAGCAATATGCTGCAAAATGATTTAGATTGACCTGCCCCCTACAACACGCTATCTATCTCATAGATAGCGTGTTGTAGGGGGCAGGTTAAGGCGCTTATTATCAAAAAGATCGTCGCGTCATTAACACGCTTTAGTAGTTCACTGCTTGAATCAGGCCTCTCCAATCACAAAATCAAATCAAAAGTCAATTATTCAAAGAAGGCTAGGAATCAGCACTTTTCCGACGTGAAAATTACAAAAGACAGTCCCCCAAAACGCCCGCCTTACGCCATATAACTCATTCCTCAGCTACTTACTATTGGATTTTCTAATAATCACAGCTGCTGGATTAAAGTGGAACTGGGCTGGCCATATTTGTCACATGTCGGAACAGCAATATGGAAATGAAAAGGATTGGCCCAAAATCGCAGTAGACCGGGAAAAGTGGAAAGAGTGAAGGGAGGCCTTGCCCTGCAGTGGGACAACACAGGCTTATAATATTAATAATAATCGGTATAAAAGTATCCTATGTGTTATTCTAATGTATCACACTTCACACTTATCACACTTCACACTAATATTATAAAGGCGAAAGTTTGTGAGTGTGTGTGTGTGTTTATATGTTTGTTACTTCTTCACGCCTAAACCACTGAACCGATTTAGATGAAATTTGGTATAGAGATAGTTTGAGTCCCGGAAAAGGACATAGGATAGTTTTTATCCCGATATTCCCACGGGATCGACATTTACGCGGGTGAAACCGCGGGGCGCAGCTAGTAAGCTATATTACTGTAAAGTTTCATCAAAATCCGCTCAGTAGTTTTTGCGTGAAAGAGTAACAATCATCCATATCCGTTCATCCATCTTCACAAACTTTCGCGTTAATATTATTAAAAATAGGATTTCTTTCTTTCTAATTAATTACTAATCAGAATATTTGTATGCCATTGACAGCAAGACAGCGTTAATTTTATTCATATTAACGCCTGTACAAAAAATACAGAACGTTCACCTATTTTCTACAAATAAAAATAATTGAATTGGAAACATTTAAACTTCAATGCTCTCGAGTCGTTCAGTAAGTCGTCCTACATGCCTACGGCCCATTTGGGACGACTTGACGAAAATCTAAATAAATTTTATTTTCGTTCTGCAAGTCGTCCCACGTTACTCTTAAAATGAGAAAATGTACAATCAGCAGCAAAAGTGTTAATGTGGAAATAATACAAAAAAAGAATTGGTTACAAAATATTTAATAATCACAACATTGTCACATATAAACAGAAAATATTAAATCATGACAAATTTACAAGAACAGTTCACAAGCACAGAATACAGTCAGAAGGCACAAATAGGAAAGAGTCACCAGCACTAGAACGATAGGCAAAGGTTTGAAACAGGAAGAATTAATTTATGCACAGCCAGAGTCACAGATTCATCGGAGTTCAAAATGAAACCAACAATAAATTTGTAAAAATTTGTTCCACATTCATTTAGTTTAGTTTTATTTGAAAAGTACTAGGGTAACAGAAGTTAGTAGGAGGTTGTATAATACGTAATGCGTACCCCATGCATAAGCCGTCTCAAATAATGTCTTTACCTTTTCTTTCGGAAAGTATAAACCATACTAACTCGTTTTAGCAACAATAAATTCTATGAAATACTAATCTTAACTACTTATCTCTAAGTAGTTTTATTGATTTATTGATACTGAAACAAAATATAAGTATTTTTGTATCTTCATTTTATTCATAGGTCTGTCCTGTCATCGTTTACTTCAAAAGTAACCACCGTAACCATTGTTTATTACCTGATAATAACCGAAAGTCATACATGTCGACTATTCTTATTAATTTCTGATAACACTTCGAACTTGTACGTTTACTTGTAAAATGAAACAATAAACTGTTGTTCTAGAAAAATATTATTTAGTAGGTAGGTCTGTACTGACTTTTTTAATATTAAATAATCTATGAACAAAACGAAAGTAAAAACTAAAAATACTTAAAAATATATTGTTATGTCTTGTCTTGCTAACTGTACTAAACGTCGATAAAGTTTAAAGTTCCATACAAAAAAAATGTGGGACGACTTGCAGAACGAAAATAAAATGTATTTTGTTTTCATCAACTCGTCCCAAAATGGGCCGTAGGCATGTGGGACGAGTTGGGGAACGACTCATGCTCTCAAAACGGTGAAGGAAAACATCGTGAGGAAACTGAGATGTCCCAGAAGCAAAAATTCGAAGATATGTAACATCCACCAACCCACACTAGGCCCGCGTGGTAGATTATGGCCCACTCCCTTTCACAGCGAGGAGGCCTGTGTCCCAGCAGTATTATTTATATATGCAAACGTAAAATGAATATATTGCTTACTAAAAATATGTTAATAAAAATGCTAGCTTCATTTGTAGCAAGTATATTGTGCTATGCATAGATTATCTACAAAATTTTAAAGATTTTTTTGCGTATTGTCTTTCAAATATGTACTCTTTTGTTAGAATATGCTTTAAAAATAGTCTATGCTAATCAAATTATTATGTTGAAAATATTACCAAAATTCTTTGTTTAAATTTTTTGCATATTTTTTAAAATACGTTACATTTTTCAAAAGGAAAACTGGCCAGTTCATGCTTTTTCATTTCATTTTGAACGTTGAAGTAGCCAGTGATGAAGTAAATTGCCAGTACTAAATTACTCATGAAATGATGATAAGGAAGAATCAACTTTACAGGTTTAATCTTATCTATATATAAAATACAAAGTCCTGACTGACTGACTGATATACACCGCACAGCCTAAACCGCTGGTCCTAGAGACATGAAATTTGGAGGGTCCGTTCTTTGTGAAAAGTAGGTGTCCACTAAGAAAGGGTTTTTCGAAATTCCACCCCTAAGAGGGTGAATGGGGGGAGGGTGAAATTTCATGCGGACGAAGTCGCGGGCAGAAGCTAGTCAGTAATAAAATTGTCCTCACCAATCCCCATTTTTATTAAAACTAACTAACACCCCAGCATTTCACGGGTTTTTTGCCATGACAAAACATAGTGATTTCTTTATTATGTATGTATATTCTAAACTCTAAATAACTAAGTTATGAACATCATCATTATCTGCCTAGCCTTTTTCCAAATATATTGGAGTCGGCTTCCACCGTAACCGGATGCAGCTGAGTACAAATTTGACATGGAGCAACTGCCTATCTGACCTCCACAACCCAGTTACTGGGTAATACTATACACAAAAACTTAAATAAATAAATAATAATAAATTAATGCTCTGAATGAAACTGAAAACCACATCAAAATCCGTTGCCTAGTTTGGGTTTGAACACAAAACTGCGATGCGACGTCGCATCGTAAAAATCTGCAAGCTCTTTCTGTTCTAACCTAGTTTTAACCTTTCTGCGTTGCGAATTCGCGTCGCGCCGATTCACAATTTTGTGTACAAGCCCTTTAAAAGAACAACGAGGTCACAAATAAACACGAAATGCGACTTAAATGTATATTATAATATGTACAGGATACCCAAGTACACGGCGTCCTCACCTTCCGCCTGACGCAGGTCCTCACCGGACATGGCTGCTTCGGGAGGTTCCTGTTTCGGATAAGGCGGGAGGAAACGCCCAGGTGTCACCATTGTGTGGATCGCCCGGAGGACACGCGATCTCTCGCGTCCGGCCCTGATCCAGGCCATGGTACGGAGCGAGAGTACATGGGAAGCCATTGCCTCCTTCTGCGAAGCCGTAATGCTCGCGAAGGAGGAGGCGGAGCGCGTGAGGGAGAGGCAATCTTGGCGCCCTCGCGCCCCTAGTCGCCGCAGGAGACGCCCTGGGCGTCGGGAATCGATAGCCGATTCCCGGCCACCGTAGGCGCGGGCTTGCGGACGGCGAGCAATGGGCAGCTCGCCGTCCGGTAAGGACCAGGCCCGGGTCGACGGCGCGTTGTGTTCCACGCGCGCCTCAAAGAGATATCAGCACTAACTGACGGGGTCTACCAGGACCGAAGCCTGCCGGGGTCGTGGGTTGTTCGAAAGAGATACCGTGGCCCCTGGCACAGGCAACTGAAGGAACACGGGTGGGTTTTAGTCAGTAAAAGTCTGACACGCCCTCTCGCTCCGACCAGAGCGGGAGAAGTTATTTGATGATTTCCCACCCAAAAAAAAAAAAAAGGATAAGCGTTTCCATGAAACGATAAAATCGCTGATACTTTAATTACACCTCACTTAAAAACCCGTCTTCAGTTTAAATTTTATAATTACAATTTTGATACTTTAATATCTTTACGAGTCGAGTCTGGAAATTAATGCTTTTCATAACTCGTTGTCAAGACGTCTAGACGTTAATTCGTTTATGTTAACTAACGTTGCTCAGGGAAGAACGCGCAGTAATAAAGTTTCTGTACACTCAGATCCTATAATAGGTTAATCTTTCATACAGAAATAGGATATCCAAATCATTATTCCGTGTCATATTAGAGGGGCTTGTGGCTAAGTAATAATAGCCACACGGGTCGATCAGTGGAAACACTTGCACTACGAAAACTTTCTTTCTACAGTTACGACATGCTGTTGACTGTAAAATAATAGAAGAATAGTCCCTTTGTAAACGACGCGATTTGTTTACTGTACTTACTTTCTTTACAGCGCGTTAACCGCGCTTGGGGTAAGTAATAACAGCCACACGGGTCGATCGATCAGGTTAAACTACGCTTGCCGCGGTTGCTCCGTGTATGGGTGACGATCTTAACATACAAAGCCCTCCGTGCCTCGGAAAGCACGTTAAGCCATTGGTCCCGGCTGTCGTTCGTGAATCTTTGATAGTCCTTACAGGTCGTCAGAAGTCCGAAAGTCTGACAACCAGTCTTACCGAGGGGTTTTGTATTACCCAGTAACTGGGTTGTGGAGGTCATATAGGCAGTCGCTCCATGTACAATACTGGTATTCAGCTGCATCTGGTTCGACTGGAAGCCGACCCCAACATAGTTGGGAAAAGGCTAAACAGATGATATTCCATGTCATATTAAAAAAAATGTGTGCGGTCGGGGGACCGAAATGGCAAAAAAAACTTATGGTTAAAAGTCCCTTTTAAAGTCTAGACATAATCTTGATCAGCGGGGTATTCACGTAACACACAAACAGTAGGAATGGCTTTCATTTTTACAGTACAACAACATTCATTACGTTTTTTACGTTATTGAGCAGACAATTTTTTCTAAAACATGAAGCAATGGATTAGCAATAACCTTTGAAATGCTTCAGATTACGCAATTAGGGTGCAGATCTTGTATGGACCAAGTAGATTAGTGTCTGAAATGATCTTTTGAGGATAGAACCACACAGATTTAAGTGTACCTACCTGTCCAGTCAGTGCAAGCATTTGTCAGTAATCTTTTAGCTTAACTCAGACCTTAAGGAGCTTAACAATATAGAAATTTCAGTAAGGATGAAATTACTTGAAACTATAAAACTATCACATATACAAATAGACCTTGTAAGAAAAGAAAGAAAATACATTTATTTAGCACAGACTAAAGGACACACAATACACTAGATACATCAGATAAAAAAAAACAAAACAAGGATCAAATAAAAAGCGTAAAGTCCGATGTAAGTAATAGCAAGAAAGTGTGCCTCACGGCTGCGCCAAAAAGGCCCAGTTCAGCAATAATGCCAGACAACTAGTGCCTGACGCTGGTTTTCAACTGGACCTGATGTGTGAGGTGACGAATGTAAATCAGCTTTACGATGCAACTGATGTGTGTATGCATACTTACTTAAATAAAATATGCGTAAGAAAAAAATAAAAATAGTAACAAATAAGTAGATACCTACATACATAAATAGTGTGAGTTGAATAAAATTAAAAAAATAAGCAAAGAATGATAATTAACATTGTGCAAATGAGGCTGATACATAAACGAGACGGCCGCATGATAGACCAAAACCTGTCTTCCACGTTCCAACACATTGTCGTAATTAATTAATCCGTGCATTTCGTCGCACAATACGCTGCAAGCAGCCGAGCGCGGCGGAACTATTTACGGACAGTTTGCAACTTGTCGTTTTGTGACGTGCAAGCGACACTGAACCTTAGGGTGGGAAAGCATTTACAAGGTCGTTTATACAGTCATTGTTTCGTCGAAGAAATAAAATGATATCAAAAGATAAATGCCACTTACCAAAATATGAACAGTATGGGTGCAAACGAATCCAGCTATTAACGTTCCTATGGTGCCAACTATAAGTCCTGAATTCTTGAAGGCAGCAGGCATCGCCAGGATACCGGAGCCCAGGCAACATTTGAGGAGATGTACTATTGATCCGATAGTTCTGTAAGCAGAAAAAAAATTAAGGGGACGACAATACGACTATAAACGAAAACACTGGCAATATTCGTGCATAGGAATATAAAACCATCGAATACCTAAATTCAGACGTTGAAATTAATGATGGCGCGAATACGGGTTTTGTCAACCAGCCTAGCAATCTCTCTCTGTAGTCGGTCCCTCATGTCTGAGGATCGTGGTCAGCTTCGGGGTTGCATCTGGAGCGGATGATCCGCCTCCACCGGTTTCTGTCCAGCGCATCCCTTACTACCGTTTAGAATTTAGAGGACGTTGATTTCTTCACCTGATCGGTCCATCGTGTTAGTGAACGACCGCGCAATCGTTTGCCTTTGGTGTTCCCAACCACAATCAGTTCTTCCAAACTTTCATCGCCTCTGCGTACTATATGGCCGAAATAGGAGAGAATGCGTTGTTGACATACGACAAGCGGGTCTTTATTCGACATACATAATCAGCCTATAATGTTCCCAATGCTGGGACACAGGCCTCCTTTCGGTGAAAGGCAGTGGACCGTAATCCAACACGCGGGCCTGGTGCGGGTTGGTAGATGTCACATGTCTTCGAATATTTTGTTTTGAGAGCAGTAGTGATAATTAAAACAAAGTTAAAGCGCCTGTCTGGGTTCGTACCTACATCCTACAACTTGTGGGTCGCCGCCGTTACCACTGGTACCAGTCTTCTGGCGTTATTGGATTTATGTACTTAATAGATGTTTTGTTTGTAGACTGGGAACGTCTATAGTTACCTAGATGTACCAAGTTAAACTGTCGTATTGACAACCTGTCTGTACTCTTGAGTCATCAGGAATAAAGATGCTTTTGCATTGGGCTGTTTTTTGGGGCTACAATAGGTAAGTACTTCAACCCCTACATTGGAACAACGCTAAGTGCACTTGGTACACACTCTTTACTACACCTTCGACTGAAATACCTGCCCGTAATGGTAAGCTTATCGAATTCAAGCCTTTTTCCAATTGTGCTAAGGTCGACTTCCAGTCTAACCGAATGCAGCTGAATACCAGTATTTTACATGTAGCAACAGCCTGTCAGACCTCCACAACACAGTTACTGGGTAATACGATACCCCTTGATAAGACTGGACCAACTACGGCAAGCGTAGCTTAACCTGATCGATCGACCCGTGCGGCTGTTATAACTGAGCCATGAGCCATTTTTACCTGACTACGGCGAAGCAAAAGGGAGGGTTATGATTTTGACAGGTATGTATGTATATATGTATCATACATACGTATGTATGTATGTATGTATGTTCCCTCATAACTTCTAAACTACTTGTCGAGGTATCGTTGGAAGCGTCCTGATCGTTCGCTGGTTATAGGCTATGTGACGTCACATTAAATTGAATATGGCACCCTCTAGCGGAAATAAAGGCATGACCTAAAAAAAAAAAAATGAATCATGCCTTGTGGTGTATCAAATGAAAGGGCTTAATTAGCACATTTCAAAAATATAAATATTACTGAAATATGCCCCAGAATAATTAAATAAAAAACGTTAAAAACGAAAACCGGACTACTGAAAAGGATGAAACAAGAAAGTACCTTCCCGTGGTCGCATGCTACCATAGCTTATCAGTATGTTAGTACAGTGGCATGCGACCACGGGAAGGTACTTTCTTGTTTCATCCTTTTCAGTAGTCGGGTTTTTTACCCACTACATTCCATATTCATTAACGTTTACATTTTCTTTTACAAAATGAACACTGAACACTTTTGACTCAAACTATCGACTTTTACTTAAAAGCTGAAATTTTTCCTTACCAAGGAAAACTTTCAGGTGATCGAAAATGTTCGTGAGTAAAATGATTATGGGGGTAATTGGTTATCATATAATATTATACTTTTGTGTGTTGTCCTGTCTTTTGTGTGCGCCAAATAAATGGTTTATCTATCTAATTTCACCCTCCTCCCATCCACCCACTTAGGGGTGGAATTTCGGAAAACCTTTTCTTAATGGATACCTACTCTTCACAAAGAACACACTCTCTAAATTTCATGTCTCTAGGACCAGCGGTTTAGGCTGTCCGTTGATGAATTTTATAAATATACGGTTTCACCCGCATAAGTGTCGATCCCGTGGGAATATCGGGATAAAAAAACTATCCTATGTCCTTCACCGGGACTCAAACTATCTCTATACCAAATTTCATCTAAATCGGTTCAGTGGTTTAGGCGTGAAAGGGTAACATACAGACAGACAGACAGACAGAGTTACTTTCGAATTTATAATATTACTAGCTGCGCCCCGTGGTTTCACCCGCGTAAATGTCAATCCCGTGGGAATATCGGGATAAAAAGTAGCCTATGTCCTTTCCCGGGACTCAAACTATCTCTATACCAAATTTCATCTAAATCGGTTCAGCGGTTTGAGCGTGAAGAAGTAACAAACATATAAACACACACACACACACTCACAAACTTTCGCCTTTATAATATTAGGTCCTTACATATGAAATTGGCGTTTTGTATGGAAGGAACAAAAAGTCGAATATTTTTTAATATAATATATTTAATTAATCAAAGTATGAACCATTGTTTTCAATGCACTTTTGCCATCTTATAGGTAGTTCATTGATCCCTTTACTAAAAAAACCAGTCGGACGGGAATCAATAAAATCTTTGAAGGCGATTTGGACTGCCCCATCGGAGTTGAATTTTTTCCCTTGCAAAAAGTTATCCAAATTGCGAAAAAAATGGTAATTTGTTGGAGCAAGGTCCGGGGAGTACGGAGGATGTCTAAGACATTCCAATTTCAGTAATGTAACGCAGCAGTCGACGCGCGTTTGCCGGTTTGCTTCAGTCAATTCGTGAGGTACCCACCTTTCAAGCTTTTTAATCTTCCCAATTTGCTTCAAGTGAATTAAAACAGTTTTATCACTAACATCGAAGCCTGCAGCTAACTCGGACGTGGTTTGCGATGGGTCCGCTTCCACAATAGCCTTCAATTCTCCATTATCAACTTGGGTCTCAGGCCGTCCACGGGGCTTGTTCTGCAGGTCGAAATTTCCAGAACGAAAACGTTGGAACCAAAAACGAACTGTGTTTTCTTTTGCAACATGACCGCCATACACATCATTCACCCTTCGAGTCGTTTCCGCAGCACTAGTGCCACGGCGGAACTCGTACTCGTAAATAATGCAATATTTTAAATTTTCCATTTTGTAAAATGAGTGACGCAAACAGAAAAAACAGAAGAAAAAAAACAAATGAATGACGGTCATCGAAGCACAAATACATGAGTAAATAGCTGTACAAATTTGAATTTGGAATTCCTTACCAAAGAGGAGAAATTCGTGATTAAAGTGGCCAGTACAAAAAACGCCAATTTCATATGTAAGGACCTAATATTAGTGTGATGTGACTAGTGACTAGTATTTACTAGTGACTAGTGATTAAGTATGGATATATATACTCGGTATAAGTATGAGTCTTCATTAAATCATGAGTAATTAACTATTTTTAGATTTTGTCGAATAATTAAGAATTACGTCAGAGCAAAGTTTTCAACTTTCAGACCACATTGAACAAATGACAAGACACAACAAACAAACACAAAAAAAAAACACAACACAAAAACAAATGACAAAAAAATTATGATTAACTGTTTTGACAAATGTGAAAAATATAAAGAGACCAAAATTACCGCCGTCTGTTAGGTCGGTCGGTATCGAGATATGTAGGTTCACAAAGGGTTCACACACAAACTCAACCCGTCTTACATAAATACTTACGCAGGGAAAAAAACAGGTAAGTAGGTACAGACTTTTGTTTGGGGCGGGAATAAAACCCACTACTCGTAAAGAAGAAGCCAACCACTGAGCCACTTTACCCATCATAACATGTCCTAGATGCGCAAAATTTAAAATCTTTGCAAGAAACGAGATTAGTTGCAGAAACGTGATTGAAGAGATAAAATTTTCACACGATTTTAAATTTTTCTTCACCATTTATATTGCTCACGTTCGGTTCGAGTGAAGGGCAGCCATTTAGGTTTGCTTTGTATGTGCAACAGTGTTCTTTTATTTTTAAATCTGTTTATATTAACAAAGATTACACTTTAAATTAGTTTTAGCCTTTTACATTTTAAAGAATATTATTTACATACTTCTTTGAAATCATCTTTATATTTTTGAAATCATATCTATCTATACTTATAATAAATCTGTAGAGAGGTCAATTCTGTACATGAAATATATTTTCAAAATAACTATCAGGGGGTGATTAGTGATCGATACTGATGCCAAAAATGCAATCAGTAAAATTTTTGTCTGCCTGTCTGTCTGTCTGTCTACTGGACGGATTTTAACGAAACTTGGTACAATTATTCTTCATACTGCTGGGCAGGTTATAGTATACTTTTCATCACGCCACAATCAATAGGAGCAGAGTAGTGAAGGGAAATGTTGGGAAAACGGGAGAAGTTACTCCATTTTTTAAGCTTCCGTCGCGTGTGCAGCCTTAATGGTCAAAGTTACATAGAAATCATGTATGACGAGAATATTCTACATAAAATTGTCTAAAAAATATCTTGCAACAGCATATGTCTATCTTTTATGGTTGACTCACAATAACACGTGTAACTCCTGATAGCTTAGCAGTTCGGAGCATTCTGATTATATTTGTTTACTCTTACGTTTATAATACTCTCACTCATCCCTAATTTAAAAAAGTTAACATTATTACCTATTCAATAAAAAAAGAATCATAGAAATCGGTATAGAAACACCAAACTTATACATGAAATAAGCCATCGCGCCCGCGTCGCACGTGAAGACTATGCTATAAGGATTATTTTTGTGTAACGGTTGCCGCGCTCGACACGTGTCGCGGTAGGGTATAAAAAGGCGGGAGGTCCGAGAAAAATAATTCCGATCCAGCCTGTCCCTTGCTGCCCTCTCCCAGCGACGCCCTAAGCCGAGGTCCGTACCCCACAGGGGGTGCCCTTAGCGTGTAGTCGCTTAGTTTTAGTAAGTTTTTAAGCCCTGGCTGGAGGCCTAATTTTGAGGCATCCACAGGCAAGCCCGGTTAAGCAGACGACAACCTCATAGGTTGAACTGCGAGATGCCATATTCAAAACAAAACAAAAAGAACGAGCTTCATTCAATATTTGGCTGTTGATGCGTTCAGAGCGTTCGACCTTATTGACAGACAATAATTGATATTGAGAAACCGTGCTTATCAGCGCGACTTTTAGTCTTTAAATAGTTTATTTGAATTTCTTTTGTTGTTATTTTGTAAAATAGGTATGAGTTGTTTTGGTAGTGTTTAAATATTCGTTCAAATTAAAAATTATTAAGCGTAGGTACTTTTATTAATTAAAGTAGTTATAGGTATTTATTTTGAAATTTTACACAATGGTTCCCTTTATAATGTAGACAAGGAATTAGGAAGGATTTTTTTAAATTCAACCCCTAAGGGAGTTAAATAGAGGATGAAAGTTGAATGGAAGTCCGTCAGTTTTAAAGTTAGGATCTTCAAATTTTGTGTTTAGGCTGACGACTAAAAATTAATTTATACGTGTCTCAGCGTTTTTGATAATTCCAACCCCAAAGGGTTAAAAAGGGGGATGAAGTTGTGTATGAAAGTCCGTCAGTTTAAAAGTTAGGGTCTTCAAATTTTGTATTTAGGCTAACGATTGAAAATTAATTTATACGTGTCTCAGCGTTTTTGATAATTTCTCCCCCAAAGGAGGATGAACGAACTGACTGAAATATCAACGCACAGTCTAAACCGCTGGTCCTAGGGACATGAGTTTTGGAGGTTGTGTTCTTTGTGCAGAGTAGGTATCGAATAAGAAAGGGTTTTTGGAAATTCAACCTTTAAGGGGGTGAAAAGGGGGGATTTTGTTTGTATGAAAAATCTTATTTATTGAGTTAATAACCTTGAAACTTGGCACGAATACTTATCTAAGTAAATTATGAAATTTGGAATTTTTCGTTTTTCTAAAATACCCCCTAAAGAGGTAATGGGGGGGTGTTACAATTTGTATGGAAGAATTTTAACGCCCTGTCCGATTAACTTGAAACTCAGTATTTATACTAAGGACTAAAAATAATTAATAACGTGTATCAGGGTTTTTCGAAAATCTACCCCTAACTGTATGAAAAGAGGTAGTTAATTTTAAAGGGGAGGATTTTACTGCGTGGCTTGATTAGCTCGAAAATTGGTATAAATAAACTTTGAGTCAAGTTATGAACACATTTTAAACGATTTTTCAAAATTCTACCCCTGTGGGGGTGAAAAGCGGGGATAGTTTAGTTTAGTTTTTTTTTAGTTTTGGTTTAGTTTTTAGTTTTTTTAGTTTTAGTTTATGATGTGCGTGTACTAGGCGCATAGACACACTACAGATAATGGATAATGACCCTCGTAGTGCGGTGACACGTTTGTTATGATTTCAATTTAATAAACTATCGAAATAAAAAAATATTAAGCATTTTCAAAGTTACTGCTTTTGAGCTGAAATTTTTTACAGAGATTCTAGACCTTAGACACTCTTCAACCCGTTTGTATTGATATACCCTTTCTGTAACATTCTGTATAAACACACACACACTCACAAACTTTCCGCATTGTGATTTTGTGAATGTGAGAACGTTGTAGGCCTTGTAGACTGTAGATTTGTAGACTAATTTTTAATTTATTAACTACCTGGTACTTGTTGACAGGCCTACGCTGTCCTCCCATACCTATTAATACTGTAATTTGAAAACATTGTAAAAGCCAATTATTTTTAAACAAGTAACCTTGGTGTTTCTTGCCGGCTCTTCTCCATAGGAAACGACCAATTGGAACCGTGCACCTAGCTTCTGACGTTTGATAAGTGTGAAAAACAATATTTTGATTTGAATATCTATAGAATAAAGGGAACTATATTTTCTATCACCAAAATTTATATTTGTCATCAAGTTGTATCACCTAATAAATAGATCTATCGCCACGAAATATTTGTATCACCTAATAAATAGATCTATCGCCACGAAATATTTTCGTTCTCAGATAGCGGGGCTCCGTCGACATAGGATGCAAGAACGAGCGAAGGGCACCCCGAGGTTCGGTTTGGTTAGGTTACTTTAAACCCTTTACACAGAAATAGGGGCCCCGCGAAGCGGGGCTCCGTCGACATAGGATGCAAGAGCGAGCGAAGGGCACCCCGAGGTTCGGTTTGGTTAGGTCACTTGCATTGTTTGGTGACTACATTTTGGTGACAGATCTACTATTTGGAGGACAAACCCTATTATTTAAGAAACACAAAACTAATTAAATTGGTGATAGCTTAAATGATACCCTAGAATAAATTACGTTACAAAAAGTTCTTAGCTTCTGACGTTTCATAAGTATGAAATAAAATATTTTGATTTGAAAATCTATAGAATAATTTACCTTATAAACGTTCTTAAAAGATATTTTCGAGTAACTCGTAAGAATAGAATAGAATACTCTTTATTATGTGCACCATATAAATTACAGACATAAATACAGAAACTTTACAATGAGTGACCCATTGGGCGGCGGTCTTATCGCTAAGAGCGATCTTTTAAAGACAACCTTTGGATGGATTAAAAAAGGGAAGGACAGACAAATTTTAATACTGTAGGAAGAAACACAAAGAAACGGTACCTAAGACGGACGGACGGTCGGTCCTGTAAGATACTTTGTACAGCCAAAATCGTTAGTAAAAACGTATATTTAAATAAATCACGTCAATTTCAGAATGTGTGGATAATATTTACACACATACTTATTATTGTTATTACATAGGAATTGTACCAAGTAGGTAGGAACTAAATTCCGAGTAATTTGCGTATCGGTTTATTTTTTCTTTGTTGAGTCGATTTACGCCTGCTTCGCTTCACGTTTATTTAAAGGCAATAATTGTATGCTAATTTAGGAAGGTATAAACATCTTTTATTCGTTAATTGAATGATCAACACTTTGACGTTACAGTATTCTGAGAATTTGTCAAGTTGCTTAAGGCTAAATACGACCTAACAGGTGGCTTGCGTGGTTTGCTTCTTTGCGAATATTCCCGATCAGTAACACCTTGTCGTCCACATTATTGACGATCGGGAATAAAAAAATTCATTCGTTCACAGTGTTGACGATCGGGACTTTTTTTTACCCGACTACGGCGAAGCAAAAAGGTGGGTTATGATTTTAACCGGTATCTTTGTATGTATGTATGTTCATCTGTTCCCTCATAAGTTATAAAATACTTGTCATAATTAGACAAATGAGGTGTCGTTAGAAGCGTCTTGATCGTCCGCTGGTTATAGGCTACGTGACGTCACATTAAATTGAATATGGCGCCCTCAAACGGACATAAAGTCATGATGTAAAAAAAAAATCTGTTAATCGTGCTGTGTGGGGTATTAAATGAAAGGGCTTAATTAGCACATTTAAAATATTAATGAAATAAGCCCCAAAATAATTAAATAAAAAATAAGTTTAAAAACTATAAAACTCGACTACTGAAAAGGATGAAACAAGAAAGTACCTTCCCGTGGTCGCATGCCGCTATACTTTTTTTTTTTTTTTTTTGAAAAATTCTTTATTTAACGTAAAATACAAAGCTGTAGTACTTAAAATAAAGTAACAGTTACACTAATATAATAAACAACACTTCTACAGGCTAGGATCACCTTTATAAGTATATAATAGCTGTACTAACATACATATAAGCTATGGTAGCATGCTACCACGGGAAGGTAAGTACTTTCTTGTTTCATCCGTTTGAGTAGTCGGGTTTTAGTTTTTAAACTTATTTTTTTTGCTTTTTTTTCGTTTATTCCCGATCAGTAAAAGGGTGTCATTCACAGTGTTGAAGAACCGAACTTTTTTCCCGATCATACAAAAGCTTAGTTCAAGGACACGTATTTTTAATAATGCTTTAATTGTGAAGCACAAAATAAACATCAAAATAATAATAATCACACTATCACACTTCACACTAATATTATAAAGGCGAAAGTTTGTGAGTGTGTGTGTTTATATGTTTGTTACTTCTTCACGCCTAAACCACTGAACCGATTTAGATGAAATTTGGTATAGAGATAGTTTGAGTCCCGGAAAAGGACATAGGATAGTTTTTATCCCGATATTCCCACGGGATCGACATTTACGCGGGTGAAACCGCGGGGCGCAGCTAGATCAATATAAAAAATACTTTTCCTTTACTTTACAATCAGTATATTTTTACAATAAGTAATTACATTAATAATTATTATAACTTATTTGAAAAGGCAAGATAAGGACTTTCTATTTTATATCACAGTATAATCATCTAACTTACACAATTAAAATCTAGTGCACCTAAAGAGACTATTTGCATTATATCATTCTATCAAAATTCGAAAGAAGATGTATAATGATATTCTTTGCACCTTTAGTGAAATTACGAAAAAAAATCCGCAGAAATTACTTTGTTTTTCATAGATTTTTCTAGAAATACCATGAAATACAAACTTATTTTTGTGGTCAGTAAAATCAATACCGTGCATGTGAAACTATTGATCACAACTACGAAATCCTTCACTATACATAGTCAAACACGCACATGACCGGTTTTAAAGACATAAGCCAATTTACTTCATCATTCGAAAAATCGTCTATGGGGAAGCTATGTTAAAAAAAAAATAAGTAAAGTATCATGGAAAAAGTGTACCTACGTTTTAAAAATTTATCAAAACATTTCCCAAGATTTTCTTCAAAAAAATGTTAAAATGATTAATGGTTTAAATTCGCGGATGTATAGCACCACATTATCTTGGGCCTATCAAAGGGGTCGCATATCTTCTTCTTTTATTCCAGGGAAAAATATAATGTTATGACGTCACTTGAATAATGTGCCTAAGGACGCACATAATTAATCTTAACAAACGTGAACGCTAAGGAGCGTTCGCTTTTGTTAATATTTCTGGTAATTAAGGTATTCATTAATCTTCTTTATTTTGTACAAGGATACCGTCAACGGAGACAACAAGAATACATTTTAATTATTTTTATTGAGTTCCGCTGTCCCCATTGAATGGGGACAGCATCAATGGGGACAACGGGAACAGACGCATTTATTTTGGTTCCGCACTTAATAAATATTATCACGGTTTTATTATATTTCTGAGTACGATATTAAAACTGAAGGTCCCTAAAGTTGTCGGTTTAATTGTGTTTCCTTATTGGGTCATTAGGTATTTCTATGATGTACTTGTACATAATAAATTTTGTTCTTTAATTTGGAACAAAATTTTGATTGTTATGATAAATGTTTTTTTCTTTTAAGTAGGTTCGTATAAACACTTTTACACGGTCTTTTTTAAAGTTAACATGGGATAAAATAACACTTTAGACATAAATTTGCATAATCAGCCCATAGTGTTCTCACTGCTGGGACACAGGCCTCCTCTCTTTGAGATAGAGTGGGCTGTAATCTACCACATGTCTTTGATTTTTTGTTTCTAGGACATATAATTATGCTGGTTTCCTCGCGATGTTTTCCTTTACCATTTTGAAAGCAAAGGTGATGAAATTATTAACACAAAGTAAATCGCTTGCCTGGGTTCGAACCCACGACCGTAAGCTGGCGCCGTTACCAGAGGGCACCACTGCTCTCTACTCTGACATAAATTAATAGTAGTAAGTGCACTTACGAATTAGGATGCTCTACAGTTCTATGCTCAAATGGGTTGTATGGCTTTTCGTCGATGCTCTTCGAAGCTATGCTGAGGGAAGACTGGAATCCTGGATTACTGGTTAGGTCCGCTCTGAAAAGAAAAATGAAATACACTGAGGCGATTAGGTTATCACATTAACCTCTCAAACGGTTGCCCGCCTACCTGTCGACTGTAGCTAATGGACACAGTGAAGTCATTGTTTTGACAATGACAATAACAATAGAAAAATGACAAAGTTGTGTACACTTGGTGTACCATTGACGTTTCGAGCACTTTCTCTTATGTACACTTGGCGTACACTTGACGCTTGAGGGTTTAATAAAATATTGAAACCTCTATCTGCTTAACGTGTTTCAAACATACACAATTAAAATATGTGTACCTAACGAGTTGTATTATTTTTGGTGAAATAAAGAAAGTACTCGTACTATTAATTATTATATTATAAATAATGAATAAAAAAAAATAACATTCTAGCCGTGGGACCTTTTTTCATTTTAGTATTTAACAACATACAACAACAACTTAACTTGTCATTATTTCGTAACAATACCATAAAGTTTGTGTTGAATTGTTGATAACATCTCCACGCGCGTGTTTTGTGCCTTATTATCAAGGGTAGTTTATTTCGAGCCTTTATTTTACTGATAAAGAATTTTGTATGAAAAAGTTATTTTCTATTTTTAGTAAAATTGTTTATTTTATTATTTTTACAGACTGATAACAACTTGTAATGACCGCTGTACTCTGTATTTTTGATGGTGGTTTTGCGCATCGATCGAGATGAAGCATGATAATTTAAGAACTATATCTTCGAATAGGTAAAGCTGTTCTTTGTGATGATTTGATGACACCCCCGGGGCCTAGCGCCAGCACTCACGCTCTTCCAGCCAGCAGTATAGAGGACTGAGCGCGAAAGTGGCGCCTTACGATTTCTGTACGTAAGCTGGTGCAATTTTTGGCACGCGAAGTAGTTGCTCTTGCGTCATCTGTGTGAATCTGTATCTGTTTCTAACGCACATGTGTATTTCAAGCCCTAAAATTCCTCATTACTATCCAAACGTTCTACGATTTCTGCCACACGAGTACAAGGAACGCGTCAAAAACTATAACGCAAATGATCCACAAATACCTCTCTCAGTAGCGACCTTGTGATGTGATGCCCAATGGTGCAGAACGGGTTTTTGTCATCAAATAGTCAATGAAAATCTCTGGGTTTAATTTCTATTGTTGATATGCATCACTGATTTGTTTGCACACTTATAAATCGAAGGTTTTATTTAGATTTGATGGGTTTTCGTGGGCTTGAGAGCAAAAAATTGTGATATGTCGAAAGTCTTGGGTTAGGAGACCGTTAAATTACACTGATTGTGTGGACTTCCCAATGGCCATGGTTGTGACGAGTAAATTATTTGGCAAAGTAATCAACACGTCTTGATGGTAGTGTTATTCGGTCGTATAGTATTTTATGTCAGTCTATTGATTTGTCAGGAAGTCATTCACTCATGAATTTATTATTATTAACCTGTGACGTCCCACTGCAGGGCAAAGGCCTCCCTACTCTCTTTCCACCTCTCTCTGTTCAAAGCTGCTAAGGACCAGTTCTTGTTGAAGGAGTCCAGCTCATCACTCATGACTTTTAAATGTTTTTGACGACTTCTTCATTCATTTGTATAATTCATAATCTTGTAATATGAATTTGTTAATAATTTTTTAGATTGTCAAAGTATTTTAGTTTATTTACTTATTCTTGTTGATCAACAATTTGATTAAAGCTCGCACTATGAGTGGTGGGCATATTGACGAAGTTATCGTTCCATCCGCCATTATGGGCAGCCGTTTAAGAACACAAAGGTTAAAATATTAATCTATACTGACCGAAGTTGCTAGTGTAAATGGTACTGTGGTGAACAAAACTTCACTCACTCACCTACACTCTCACTTCCTTCTCCTTCTCTCTCTCTCTTTTCTCTCTTCTTCACTTGTGGTGTATGTATCTGGTGTATTGTGTGTCTTTTAGTCTGTGCTAAATAAATGTATTTCCTTTTCTTTCTTTCAATACAAGTTATGAGTTTGTTACGTAACGTGTTTTATTCCTGGTCAAAAGTATGTACCTACTATGTAAAAACCTAACACCAGGTTAGCTACCCTCGTGTCAGGTTCTACCGTGCATAGGTACCTACGGTAGAACCTGTGTGTAGTATAGACTAGGTACCGCCCAATTCCTCAAAATAAAATTTAGAACTGTATTTTTTTTTTGTTTTTGAGGGGCCCGTGGTTAAATAATAAAAGCCACACAGGTCGATCGATCAGGTTAAGCTACGCTTGCCGCCGTTGGTCTGTGAATGTGTGATCAATTGACCATCTTTACATACCGAGACCCCTCCGTGACTCGGAAAGTACGTTAAGCCGTTGGCCCCGGCTGTCATTCGTGGATCTTTGACAGTAATTGTTACGGGTCGTTAGCAGTCCGAAAGTCTGACAACCAGTCTTACCAAGGGGTTTTGTATTACCCAGTAACTGGGTTGTGGAGGTCAGATAGGTAGTCACTCCATGTAAAATACTGGTATTTAGTTGGGAAAAGGCTAGGCAGATGATGATGATTTTTTTGTTTGTTTTTCTACATTACTTCTGCTACTTTATTTGAGATTTTATGAACGAAATTTCTATTCAAACATAAAATTAAAATACGGACTGTTTTTTTTACGTATGAGAAAATGAAAAAAACCGGCCAAGTGCGAGTCGGACTCGCCCATGAAGGGTTCCGTAGCAGCAAGTAACATAATATAAAAGTTCTTGTAGTTCGTTGTAACTTTGTGAAAGGTAAATTGCGGTTTTCGATTTATGACGTATTAAAAAAAAACTACTTACTAGATCTCGTTCAAACCAATTTTCGGTGGAAGTTTACATGGTAATGTACATTATAAATATTTTTTTAATTTTATAATTCTCTTATTTTAGAAGTTAGAGGGGGGGGGGGGGACACACATTTTACCACTTTGGAAGTGTCTCTCGCGCAAACTATTCAGTTCAGTAAAAAATGATATTAGAAACCTCAATATCATTTTTGAAGACCTAGATACCCCACACGTACAGGTTTGATGAAAAAAAATTTTTGGAGTTTCAGTTGTAAGTATGGGGAACCCCAAAATTTATTGTTTTTTTTCTATTTTTGTGTGAAAATCTTACTGCGGTTCACAGAATACATCTACTTACCAAGTTTCAACAGTAGGTATAGTTCTTAAAGTTTCGGAAAAAAGTGGCTGTGACATACGGACGGACGGACAGACAGACATGACGAATCCATAAGGGTTCCGTTTTTTGCCATTTGGCTACGGAACCCTAAAAAGTTGATATATTGGCCGATTTATAGTGATACCTGGATGGAGGATGAAGCGATTTACTAGTAATTTTATAGATTCTGGAAGTTTGCTGAGCCATGACGTCATGAAGCATTTTCACACGGTTTTCTTAATCGTTTAATCACCGCTAATGAGACATAATTGATTTTCTATTGTAATGGGCGGTTATGGGCCGACGCCGCGCCGGGACGGAGCGATTAAGGTATTGTTTCATTGCCTTGAGAATCTTCAATTGAAAAAATAGTCAATGGAATTTTAATTGACAAGGTTCTAATTATGTTGTTAAAATCAGCTGACTCGGGTTTATTATTAATTTTTCATTATTTAGGGTTTTCTACCTACACAAAAGCTGTTAAACCGCAATAAATATACTTCAGATTTAAGATATCTGACTGTTAAAAAATCAGCCTTTGAAAATTTATTCAATTTACATAATAGCTTCTATATTTATACATAATGTAAATCAAAGTCACTTAGTGTCTCTTCTGCCTGACCGCATTTTACTTCGGAAGGCTTATGAAGTTTCGATATTTTGTCAAGTCGTAAAAACCGTGCGAAGCAGGAGCGGGTCACTAGTTAAAGTATACACATATAAGAATTATTTAAAACTTACGTGGACTTAAAGTTGTCTATCTCCATCAACTCCTTCGTCTTCGCCATTTTGGAAATCTGCAAAAAAGAAAACAGAACTAAGCAAAAAAAAAATTACCCACCAATCTTTTCATCATTGGAATACATAATTTGGAATAATAATTGTACACTTGGTTAACACAAGTAAAGCGCGTGTCGCTTCGTGAGATAAAAATATTATAAATGTAAATAGGCCTGTACAAACACTTTAACACGTCATTTATTTTATTTTTAACTTGCTGAAATAGATGTTTCCTATCTGACTACTGTGAGAACAACACCGAAACAAACTCAAAGGTCTCAGTCTCTTTTAAAGTTTTTACATTGTCTTGATCATGTGAGGACCATGCAGATTAGCGTCTCAGATGAACCAACCCTGGTACAATTATTACCTACAAGCAATTTAGATATGTTAGGTAGCCGGGGGTGCGGGATTGTCCGAAAGGATTACCGCTACCCCGGAACATAAAGGGCTAAGGAAGGAACACGGTGGGTTTTAGTCAGTAAGAGTCTGACTCTCCCTTCCGCTCCACCCAGAGCGGGAGGGGTTATTTTATGATTTCCCATCCATAAATAAAAAGGTATGCAATTTAGATATGTGGTATAAAAATTGTAGCGAAGGTGCCATTTCAGCCAGGCACCACAGCGAAAAAATAAATAAGGTCGACAATCAGACAGTCAAAGTGGGTATTATACAAGTCGTAATAAGGAAAACGAGCATTTTTCCCCTTGAGATTGAGATATCCGAATATTACTGACAATTTGTCCCGACAGGAAAGTCTGAGTTAAGTAGCTCTTATACAATATACGTACCTATACTATGTTCGCGACTTAGTTTCCAAACATGTAAACAAACATTTTGTTTTTGGAAAAACAACTTTAATACCCAATCATAAAGTTCAGTTTATACAACAACTTCAAATTTTCATGAACTTTACCAAAAAAACTAGACTCCGAAATCTAGTTAATTGATACTAGCATAAATTGATATTAATTTAAATGGAAATAACATCAATTGACTGAATATACTGTATAGAATATTTCCAAGTTACAAAATAATGATGTGAATCATATAAAGAGAAAGGGGATATTAAAAGAGATGGATTCGGATGGATTAATTTCTGGCCTAGTAACTTAGGTCGAGATCTGTCGACGTAAGTAAAGTTGATAGATCTCGGCTTAAGCTCGTGCTTTGATTTAGACATGTTCCTGTCTCTATCTTGCTCTTGTAACTTGACAGTTGTGTGACAGTGACAAGAGTAACGCTAAGCCAAAGTAAGTGCTAAGTAACGTTTATAGGTTGAAACGTTTATTTTCTCTAGACTGCACTTGCCTGTCAAAAAGAGTAACCTAGCTTATAGTAAATAAGACAAAGTTTAAAACAGAAGACGAACTAGCAGGGGATCGTGGAAGGGGGGGGTGAAGGGGGGGCTCAGGGGATCAGACCAGAATAAATCGATCTCGGCTGATGTGGTAAAAGCAATATTATGATTATTTATAACTGGCTTCTGCCAGCGACTTCGTCCACGTGAAATTTCTTATTTTCCCGACCTACAACGTCGCATCGCATCGCCCGTCCGTGCTGTTACTTCGTTTTTGCTTAGCATTCTTTCTAACTTTTTTTTAGTGTTTAATTTTAAATTCGGGAAAAACTGAATATCCTTTTTTCTATGCGATTTTTGAATAAACTGTTAAAATTTTATTAAAGCTTTAATTAGTACAACGTCTATCGGGTTAGCTAGTAATATATAAATAAATAATAAAGTACTTAAAATAAGAACTTTACGTTTGTTGGAATAAAATTTTGCAATTTAGACTCAGGCTTACAACGGGGAGCAGTGGTGGCCCAGTGGTAACGGCTTACTTATCTAGGTTGTAGGTTCGAACCCAGGCAGGCACATTACTTTGTAATAATTGATTTCATCACCACTTCTCTCAAAACGGTGAATGGAAACATCGTAAGGAAACCGGCATGTCCTCGAACTAAAAATTCGACGACATGTGACATCCACCAACCCGCATTGGGCCCGCGTGGTGGATTATAGCCCACTCCTTCTCAGAGAGAGGAGGCCGGTGTCCCAGCAGTGGGAAATTTATAGGATGATTATGCTTAGCGCCAAAGCCATTTGAGTTTAGCTACCTCGCTAGGTCGCCACGAGCTAGCATGAGTAATGGCTTCATTAGAGCCCAAAACAACCCGAGCTACACAGAAACGTATACGTAGGTAAAACCGGTAAACCGTAACTGATATTCACTCCATTAATTGCTGAATATGAACGTGTTTCACGAGAGTTACCGTAGATAGTATACTGCTGCTTTTGAGACCATTATTTCAGTGCGGACTATTGCAGTTCGGGGCCTGCACCCTAATTGCGTAACACACTATCAATCGGAATTAGAATCATTTCGAAGCCAATTGCTAATCCGTTGCTTCATAATTTCGAAAAATTTGTCTGCTCAACACGTAAATAACGCAATGAATGTTGTTGAACTGTCCAAATGAAACCGATTCCGATTGATAAAGTGTTACGCAATTGCCCCGCTGGAAGCTTTCAATTTACCACTGGATGGTATACCAATAAAAATGAAAAGGCACCAATTTTGTTCATTAGCATTTGAGAACCACTTTGCAAGGGTTTGTTTATAAATGTTGCTTAATGATTAGCGACTGTTTGACCATAAATTGCCGTTTATCCGGTCAAGCGGCGCGCGTCGCTCATTTGCGACGAAACAATAGAAAATCAATTCTGTCTCATTAGCGGAACTTGACAGATGTACTCTCTTAACTTTTAGTAACGTTTTTAAGTAAAAGAAAAAGTTATCATAATTTTATATAGATAAACATGTAGATTTCGTCATCATGACTTCACCTTAGTTATCAAAAGCATGCTTTTCTTTGCGATATTATCAACTACTGGTGGTAAATTTGATGACGTTAAACACTCAAGAAAACTGTCAGATTACCCAAATCAAAAGATAACGTCACTTCTGTCAAATCAAGAGAATTACTTGAAATCTTTCGTCGAAATAAACGTGTGTCACTTTTTTAAAAAGAAAACAAGTGGAATATACAATAATATCTATATTTTTTTACGTTTCCTAGTAGAACCTTTGATAAAGAAAAAAAATACAAACGAAGTGAAATTAAATTATTTATTCTGTAAAGATGATATTGAAATTACTTTTACACGGCATAATATTATAAAAAATAAGGCTTTGAAATTTTCTATCTGAAACGAACTCAAGGGTCAAAGTCTCTTTTAAAGTCCAGATATAATCCTGGTCAGAACATGTCAGGATCATGCAATGGTGTGTCTGAAATGGTCTTTTGAGGAAAGAACCACACAGATTTTAGTGAACCTGTCCAGTCAGTGCAAACATTTGTCAGTAATCGTATAGACGCAGAACTTAAGGAGCTCAATTAATTGACGACTAATACTTAAAAAAATTACATTTAGGACAGTTTCGGGAAGACAATTTTGGACCTGTCAGTATCCTGGTAGAATTCTGACTGGTTCACAATAAATATCGTTTTTAAAACTACTTACAATGTTGAAAATAATACAATATTTGAAACTCAGATCTTTTGAAGTGAAACTTCTTTACGCACGCTTGACTTGGGGAGTAAGCTGGTGAACGCGTGACGTAAGCGTTACGAAAAGTGTGATCGGGCGAGGCAAACGGGAGTTAAGTGGGGATATAAGCAAGAGAAAGCAGTGCGCGCGCACATTTTCTTTCTCTCTTCCTCTCATAGCCAAATACGTTTGAAGTTTCACTTCAGTCGTGTGGTCATAAGCTCGGTTTTTTTGTTTGTTGGTACATACGACGACATATCAACGTACACATTTCCGGTCTTAGCTGACCTCACATTGTATAGGCTTTTCGTACAACAAGAAATCAGCTTATACTGGAAATGTATAGATTTATATTATCTCGTCATGCGTACACGTTAATCTCTGCATGTACCAGTCGGATTTAAAAAAAAGTTGAATGTGATTGCCCAATTCTTGAAGAAGGTTTGTAGGCTACTAGCAGCGCCCCGCAATTTCACCCGCCCAAGTGTCAATCCCGCGGGAATATCGGGATAAAAGTATCCTATGTCCTTTTCCGGGACTAAAACTATCTCTATACCAAATTTCATCTAAATCGGTTCAGCGGTTTAATCGTGAAGAGGTAACAGAAAGACACTTTCGCATTTATAATATGGATGTAACATCACGCTACGAATCTATCAATTCCAATTTCAAAAAATAAAGTCTCACATGGACACTCGTGTACTCTAAATAATTATAAATATTACGCTTCTTGCAATGCGCTTCTGCAATGCAGTAGCTTCACAGACAAAGTGTTCTTAAATGAAACTTAAGTGCAAATTATTATTTCACTATAGCTGTTTTCACTAGCTCTTAAATACCTGCATTAGGTTGCCTTTACACCAGAGATGAGGGAGAATGCGTAGCGAGGGATGTGTGTGAAACCAACCAATAACATCGCTTCATTTTAGCTTGAACTAAGTTAGCGTTATTATTTATTATTGTTATCTCTTATTCTCACAATACAAAATTCATGAAATGAACGTGTTTTATAATTTAAAGGTAGCTAAAGCAAACAAAATTAAACTAAAACAATGTCATGAAAATTTAACATTCAATTCGTGGGTATAGTTTAAATTTTAGAGCCTTGCTTCTTTGTGTTTAAATAATCCTTCGTTTCAAGAAAATAATACTAACCTCCCTGTATACAATACCAAGCGAAATGCTTTTTCTAATACTATACTCAGACCAAATAAAAAAGTCAAGACATAGCGCTGCAAAAAATACAGTGAAGCATGCCAAAACTACATCTCCGCTCTGTGCATACACGCACACATTTACAACCATTTACAACAAACTACACCTCACTAAGTGCACACATGTTTACGAAACCGGCTTCAATTTACTGTTGACAGCCCTCTGTCTTGGTTTTTTTATTTGGTCTGAGATACTCTATTTTAATATAGACAATACAACTCTCTAAATTAGCATAATCAGCCTATAATTTTCCCACTGCTGGGACACAGGCTTCCTCTAGGTGAGAGAAAATGGGCTGTCCACCACGCGGACCCAGTGCGGGTTCGTAGATTTCACATGCCTTAAAATTTTTGGCCCTAGGACATGCCGATTTCCTCACGATGTTTTTCTTAACCATTTTTGAGAGCAATGGAATAAATTACACAAAGTAAAGCGCTTGCCTGTGTACCCACGAGCACAACTCGTAAGTCGGGACCGTTACGACCACTGGGCCACCACTGCTCTCTCATCATCTGCCTAGCCTTTTCCCAACCATGTTGAGGTCGTCTTCCAGTCTAACTGGATGCAGCTAAGTATTTTACATGGAGCGACTGCCTATCTGACCTCCATTACCCAGTTACTGGGTAATACGAAACCCCTTAGTAGGACTGGTTGTCAGACTTTCGGGCTTCTGACGACCCGTAACGACTGTCAAAAATCCACGAATGACAGCCGGAACCAACGGCTTAACGTGCTTTCCGAGGCACGGAGGGGCCTTGGTATGTAAAGATGGTCAAATTACCAAGGAGTACCTATCGTAGTACACACACACTGGGTTGTGGTGGTCAGACAGGCAGTCGCTCCTTGTAAAATACTGGTATTCAGCTGCATCTGATTAGACTGGAAGCTGACTCCAACACAGTTGGGAAAAGGCTAGGCAGATTGATTGAATTGGTAAAAATAATTAAAAATGAAGCTATGACAGATTTAATTTCACAGGCTATATTTACGCATCCCCAACCACATTTCCTTTTACTTCGTTACTGTGTAAACAATAATTATCCAGCAGCCATGGATACTATGAAAAGCTCAACATAACTGGGTTAGGTAGTGAATCGAATTTTCGAGAAATAGGTACGGTCCACCTATTTAAAAGAAAGGATTTAGGAGGGTATCCCGAAAATCCTATTTATTATAACTAAGATCAATATACCTTGCGAATTTTCCAATAATAAATCAGTTTATTTCAATCTCACTTGAATTGGCGTTGCAAGATTAAAATTATAACTAGCGGTAATAAAAAAATACGTGTGGCACTCAAAGACTGCCGCGGTAAAGCTATTGCATAGCATTTTTTATCAACTTATGCGAGCTTCGCACAGTCTACACGCATACGTCTAGTCGCACGCACACAAACACCGTGCCGAAGTCTGCCGAACTGAAACGACGTTAGACGATGCACGGCTTTCTACGCCGCACCGCTGTGCCGGTCGGAGTGGGGGGTGTTAGGTTTATTTTCGTTACGGAATTTCTTGATTCGGTCGCCGCGCTCAAAGCCCGCGATAAAAGCTATGCAATAGCTTAAAAAAAAACATCACCGCCACATTTTTATTCTAATCTTTTTTTTTAATAGTTGTGTTTTAGTAATCAGAATTTTATTTTCGAGTTACCTTCAGTTAAAAAGGGTTATCCAAGCTTATAGTTGTTTTTCAAGGTTTGAAAAGTTTTGTAAGCAGATTTTTAAATCAGTTTTCTAACATCCAATACAATAGCTAAAGTTATCATAAATTTAGGATTTACATGTTTAAAAGCCAGACAATATTTAATTTAGTATCAATGTTTTTTTTTTATGTTCACTACGCTAACGAAAATGAAAGCCAAAATAAAATACGAAAGACAATTTGTTATTGTCCTTTCTAAACAGATGTATCACATGTTGTCTATTGAACAATAACGACTCAATACATATCATAAACAATCGGTCGTTATATATTATGACGTCATCTGTCTTATGTAGTTACTTGGCTGTGAATATATTGAACAGAACAAGCATAGCGATCTCAGGTCTTTGCCCTGCAGTATGGCATCATTATATTTTCTTTGCTCCTGTTTCATGTTTACTATTATAATATATATATATATGTCGGAGACAGTTGTCAATTAAATTTGAGGGATAGTCAACAGAATTTGTTATGATTGGTTTTCTTATTAAGATTTTACTATCAATTATGTATTATCTAATAAATCGGAACATAATTGAGTACTCAGTGTACGCGCTAATTGATTTTAGCAACTTATTTTGATAGTTGTAACCGATGGTTTTGTTCAAAACAATTGATGACATGTTACTTTGATTTTAAAATGATTTACTTTGTGAAATCACTATTGTTTATTTAAGACAATTATTCTTGCTGTATTATTCGATTACTTTAATGTAAGTCTTATTAGATTTAGCACATTTTAGTATTTTGTATCAAGTAAACACGATGACGTATTTCCGTACGCCATTGGACAGAGTTGTTGTGGGGCGAGTGCGTGGTGGGGACAAACCTTTATAACTGAGCGCACTCGTTTGTGCTGGACAGTCAGTGAGGGACAGTCAGTGACAGTCGGTGAGAGTCGGTCGGTGTTCGGACTCGACTCCTGACAGAGCACTAGCTCCCGACAAACCTGTCGGTTTACTTGGGTGGCTCTGTCACTATACGAACAGTAATCGATCCTACGATTTGTTCGCAATTACTTTGTTACTGTACTTAATTATTTTACTGTGTATCCAGTTGTGTCGTGTACCTACAGTGTGTGATTTGCTAGTGTGATTAATTTGTTCGTGATATTATAATTTTGATTTGATCTGCAAACGATTTTTCTATTGCGCAATAACCAACACTACCCACAGTATGCCCACAGTAATTAATCAAATATGCCTGATGATAACTAGATGCCAATAACCTGCTCCTGATCCGACATATATATATATTCTATTATATACATATTTATTTAGATCAGTATAATATACTTTATGTATGTATTTATTGTTTTGTGTAAATGGTACACCACAGACTACCTACAGTATTTGTATGTCCTTGCCCTTTTTAATCCATCCAAAGGTTGTCTTTAAAAGATCGCTCTTAGCGATAAGACCGCCCATTGTGTCACCCATTGTAAATTTTCTATATTAATGTCTGTAATTTATATGGTGTACGAGTACATAATAAAGAGTATTCTATTCTTTTCTATTCTATGACGACGAGCGATTTTTACTCGCGCAGTGGATTTTCAATGCAATGCTTAGCGTCAAGTGATGAAAATCCAACATTGTGTTTCTACGCGCTGGGATGCGTTCTGTTGGATTCTCAACCCTCGGCTTAATACTGACAGTTGAAAATTAAGTGCACCATAAAAATCGTCGCGTTAAAAATCGCTCGTATGAACCTGAGCTAACACGTGGATATTAAAAGTTCTTTCCTTGTGCCTTCATTTAGAATGGCTTCATGTTCTCATTAACTTACGCCTAATGCAGAATACAAAGTTATGTGAGCAAAGCCGCGTGTACAGGTAGATCAGAATAGATTTACTAGCTAGGTACAGCTATAGGAAAACGTTCTTAGGAACCTGGCTTTTTGAAAAATTTTGATGTACAGCCAACAAAAGAAATAAGTATGCAGGATCGTCGGATGTAGTCGAATTTAGTAAGAAACCGATGGATGTGTTGTCGACTGAAATTTAATTTGATAAATGAGCTGTTTGTTGTTTGTTTTCTATTGATAAAATAAAATTTTATTTGAGAACATCCAACGGTTTCTTACTAAACTTCAACTATATCCGACGATCCTGCATACTTATCTCTTTTGTTGACTGTACATTCACAGAGGTTTTTTTAAATTGGACATTCAGCAAGAAAATCGGCAATTTTCACAAAAACTTGTGCGTGTTCTTATAAAGATCAAAGAACTCTACGGGACCAACTGAGGTTTTAGTACTAGCACAGAATACTTAAAGTACTACGTACAGAAAGGACACTCCCTTCCCCGCACTAACATCAGTTACCGCACCTCACCCTGCACTTCGGCGTATTCGTCGCAGTTCTTTAACAAGAGCGCTCGCAAACACAAGTACATCACGCACACATTCATACGTATACAAACGTCATTTTTTAATGTAGTAGTAGCAGGTAATTATTTTGCGAGTGTTGTATGGAGTGTCCGGGGTGTGGTACGAGAAAAGTTAGCTGAATACCAAAAATTTAAAAAAAAAAATAATAATAATATAATATATAATAAATAATAATATATTAATTTAAAAATTTGGGATGCATGAAGAAGCCTCCCCGTGTAGCGCAGTTTGTTCCACCAGTTACTCAACTGAACCGAGCGCTCGGCGCATCCTGGGCAGTCACACCCAACATCTTATTTGACTGGCCAATTCTTCCCTTGCGGTGGTAGGGCTAACGCCCGCCTGGTTTGCGACCACCCTCCCACCGGAGTTCGGCGTCAAGCAGCCTGCTGTGTTTCGTCGATGCGTGGGAGTTCCAGTGCCTTAGGCATCTTCTGGGCACGCTCGTTCGATCATAGACCTCATCCAACGCTTTCCATCAGGCGTGATCGGGGTCAAGAGCGGGCCCATTCAGCAATAAAAAAAAAAAAAAAAAAAAAAAAAAATCTTTTACCATAAATTTCGGAAATGCCATTCGGAAATTCCAACTTACTTTTTATGATAAATAGACTGCCCGTCTCAAAAATACGATTTGTAAAGCTGAAACAAAGACACAAACCGGGTGTATACAGTAGGCAACATCGTTTCTAATCTTTTATGATCTATTTGTTTAACAAAGTGTGAAAAACGACACTGACTTTGCAGCATGCCATTGACATTGCGACAAGTAATTTGCATCTATCGTCAATAAACTGTAGACTATGAAATATCTAGAAAATATGTAGGACAAATCTATACAAATAAATAAAATTAGAATGTCTGTTTGTACTATTAAAATAACCGCTTTTTACTAAATGCATATGGATGTATTGACGGTATATATACCAAAATATCATTTTTTACAATATTTGGTCTGTCTGTCTGTTTGTTCCGGCTAATCTCTGAAACGGCTGGTCCGATTTTGATAGAATTTTGTAAGGAGGTAGCTGACACATTGGAATAACATATACCTAGGCTTATTTTTATCCCTATATTCCCACGGGATCGACACTAATGTGGATGAAACCGCGGGGCGCAGCTAGTAATAAATAATAATGACATTTGGCTAACAATGTTGTTAGATCCGTGTTGATATTGTGACTTATTCTTTAAATAAATAGTATAAAGCAAAGTTGATTTCTGGACTGTCTGTGTGATTGCGTTGTTCTTTTAACTGCGCAACGGATTTGGACCTTTCTTACCATCATTTAGAGAATTTATTCAGAAATTTTATAATGATGAATAATACATTATCAGCCAATGGCCAAAAGACTCGATCAACATCTCTAGAGGCTCTCGTTAGGCGGTTGGATCAAGGGCCTGATTCAGTAGAAGTCAGTACTCCTTGATTCGGCTCCCATTGTGAGGAGGTTCCTGTCTCTGGAGCCTTAACCACCGGTAGCTTGGACCCTGCTCCCGATACCGGCGGACTAGTTTTTTTTTGTAAATGTTTTTTCTCAAGTTTTATATAAAAATGTATGTAATACTTAAGTAAAAAGTAAATCAATAAACGAAATAATACATTTAATTTGAACATAGACGCGACTTAGGCACTCTGCGTTATAGCTATACAGAGAGCAAAGAGATTTATCGCTGCATTCTGGGTGTCAAAAGACAGAACAGAATTCGGAACACCACGCTGCGTTCCAAAACGGGCATACGGGATGTAGGAATGAAGACTGCCAGGCTCAAATGGGATTGGGCGGGTCACATCAGCCGTATGCACGATGACCGCTGGGCAAAAATCTCCACACAATGCGTGCCTGAAGATGGACGGCGCCGCCGAGGCCGACCTAGAAAGAGATGGTAACATGACCTGGACGCGTACCACGAGGGCTGGTTCGAGGTGGCGCGGGAAAAGAGTTCCTGGAAGGATTTGGGGGAGGCCTTTGCCCAGCAGTGGGACAGTACAGGCTAAGAAAAAAAAAAAAAAAGAGATTCATCACAGAAATCTCGATATTTTATCGAAGCAGGGGCGGGTCGCTGTTTTATTTATAAATAGTTTGATTGAGTCTTTTAAAACGGATGCACATAAATGAAACGGTTCATTGCATTATAAAGTTTACCCTGATCATATCTACACGTAGGTAGGTGGTAGGTATATAATAACATACATTATGCAAAAATACAATAAACAAGGTCAAATAACCCTGCAAACGTGCTGAACACAAAAAAAAAATCCAACTAAATTAATTATTTCTTGTAAGTGCAGCTGATTTCGGGGTCAATGGCCACAGGCAGTAGGTTCTTACCGTCGCCTATTTGAAATTATAAGTTATTTTTATCATGGTTAAATCGTTAGATATCGTTTTCCTAGCTAATTTGTATATCTTTGCTTTATTAAGCAAAAAGGTTATAACAAAAAATCTGCTGTTCCATACATTTTGACTGTGTAGGTATTGCAATATTGTATGAAATTACAGTTTTTTTTTTTTATATCTTAAGAAAAAAATCTACATATTTTGGATGTCTACAATCATTTACTAAATTCATATTGACATAACCAAGTTGAATGGCAATGCTGATTTTTTGGGTTAAAAAGAGGCCAGTCCTCCGGTCACGTGAAGAGTCAACCAACCGCTTGGCGATTTCCCGAAATATTAGATGAGCACTCGGACCCCAAAGCTCTAGTGTTTCAACCCCAAACGGCTCAAACATTATACCTCCCAATAAGGTCGTTATATTTGCACCGTTTGAGGTTTTCTGCTCCTGCAGCAGCCGCCCCAGCACAGCCCACCGTGCTAGGAAGAATAAATTATAACTAATCGACCATAATTTATTAAATCTACTAGCTGCGCCCCGCGGTTTTACCCGCATAAGTCTCGATCCCGTGAGAATATCGGGATAAAAAGTACCCTATGTCCTTTTCCGGGACTCAAGCTATCTCTATACCAAATTTTATCAAAATTGGTCCAGCCGTTTGAGCGTGAAGAAGTAACAAACATATAAACACACACACACACACTCACAAACTTTCGCCTTTATAATATTAGTGTGATGACCTTAGCTTATAACTAGATCACAGCATACGAGGTCTTCGGCGCTTCGTCCATAAATAATTTTGTCGATATTAATTTACTGGGATTTATTCCCTTGACGTCGTTGCTGTGTAGGTAATTAGTTTTTAGTTTTAAACTGTTGAAGGGAAACCTTGGAACAGAGAAAGTGAATGTTTCAAGGTCAGCTGCGACTTTCAACGAAAAGACATAAAGTTAGTTATGATAAAAAAAGCACTTCCTCTCTACTTAAACATCATCATTATATTTTCTTCGCTCCTGTTTCATATTTATTTTTATACAAGGTGTCCCTGGGAGTATAGATCAAATCGAATAGGGGCGTGGGCAAGGTCATTTCCAAACTTTTTAATCCTGAGAATGTCGGTGAATTTTTTTACGGTTCAAAATAATCATAAAAAAGTACTATCAGGGCTATCTAAACAAATGAAATTGATAGCCCCGATAGTTTTTTGTTACGATTTTTTTAAAACAATTCGGGGTCCCCTCTCTTTTTTTTTTAACGTTTGGAAATGAACTTGCCCACGCCCCTATTCGATTTAATCCATACTTCCAGGGACACTCTGTATATGTACGATATTTAGATTAGTATAATATACTTTATGTAAGTATTTATTGTATTATGTAAATGGTAAACCACAGACTATCTACAGTATTTGGTCTCCCCTTCCCCTTTTTAATCCATCCAAAGGTAGTCTTTAAAAGGTCGCTCTCTCTTTACCCTTTCAAAAATGTCTATATTTATGTCTGTAATTTATACGGTGTACATAATCGAGAGTATTCTATTGTATTCTATTAGTATAGTTAAGGAATAAATATAAGCACGTTTAGGTTAATTTTCACTTGCACCTTACTATTTTCGTTTAGTCCACTCTCGTCCCCTCGACCCCTAAAAAAATATTTGTTCATTTGTTTCCTCTCACCCCCTAAACATAGTTCACACTCGACCCCCAGGGGGCGAGATTGAATTTTCATACAAAGGACAGGCATACCTCGTCCACTTTCAACCCCTAGTTCGGTAAGTACCTAAAATTTATATTTTGGTACAGTAAGGTACAGAAAGTTAAATAAACGAGCAATATTAGAGAATACTTATAGTAGAATTCTTCATTACCCGACTGCGCCAGAAGGAAGGTATGTTTTTCGAGTGTATGTTCTTTGGCACGCTCTGTAGCCTAAACGGCTTGATCGATTTCAGCTTGAGAGGTGCAGTTAGATTCTTCTTAATTGTGAAAGTGACACTGGGTACTTATATCAAAATTGAAAAAAAAAAAATGGTCGATTTTCAGCGCCATATTAGGTCTTAAAAAAAATTTTTTTTTCTTATTACCTATCGAGTGGGGTATCAAAATAAAGAGTTTCATAAATAGCTTGCAAGAATTTATGCAACTTTAATGTTTACATGTAATTTGGAATGAAAAATGCAAAAATAAAAAATATTCAACGTTATAAAAATAAACTAAAAAGCTGGAAATACAAAAAGTATGTAATAAAAAAAAATAAAAAACACGACTGCGGTTAAAAATTTAAACTAAAAAGCAAAAAATAAAATAGTTTTTTTAATTACTTTCTTATGATCTGCAATAAGTCTTTACTTTTACCATACAAGTATATATATATACTACAATCTTAATAAATAAACGGACTAAATTTTTCTAAACAAAGACTAACTGGTATTTCTTTATTAACAAACTTATTCAGAATATAACTGATGCGTTTGTCGTTGTCAATATCGTCTGATCTTCGTTTAGATTGTGTTGAAGATATCATCTTAACAACTTTTTGATAATTGGAATCATCTTCTATGATTTTCAAAAATTGTATAATGTTGGTGGTTTTTGCTAATTTTCTATTTAGCATAGCATGCCAACCTTCCAGTTTATAGTGGTGCGATGTCGTTCACCATAACAACACCATTTATTTTTCATAAGTCGGTTTTCAAACCACTGTTGTACGAAATAATCATTAAATTCTTTCACACACTGTTCATCTGGGCTGTCTTCCATGATATAAAGAAATCCATTATCTATTTCTTCTTGAGGAAGATGTGCCAAAACTGTACATAAAGCTACATGTTTCCGCGTAATTTTTTTTTTTTGTTAAATTTAATGCATTCGCTTTTCTCCAAACAGCCCTGTTGAAATGATAAAAACAACCACTAATCGCTTGATAACTACTGAAAAGTATTATAAAAGGGTATTTTAGTTAAATAGTATGCAACTATAGGGTAGACTGATGATTTATCATCGTAACTGTACTTTGGGGGTCGAGAGGAAACTAAAACTTGGCTGGAAAATAAAATCCACTCTCGACCCTTGGGGGTCGAGAGTAAACTATAGTTAGGGGTCCAGTGGACACATTAATTATTAGGGGGCGAGGGGTCGAGAGTGGACTAAACGACTATTTTCAACCACCTACGGCATTGCCAACATTTTTAATGAAAATTACAGTTCGGAAAGCTGGCATGCGCCCGTTATTTGGCTAAGGAATATGTTTGAAAATTGCTTGGCATTGACCCCCTTGACCGTGCTAATAATTCTTGCTAAAATTCTGGCTAATAGTCTTGGTTATTGACACTTGGAGACAAATACCGACCAATGTCCAATTTTAGTATCGAACTTTCTGTAAAATTTTGTATCTTACTGACATTTCTATCTTGTCGGACATGGAAATGTTATCTTCGTTAGCATATGAGATTATTTTGATTTCGAGTCTACAAGTTTGCCAAAATTACGATTGGTATAATACTGACCCGCTATTGCTTAACCGGTTCGTAATTACAGACACAATTAAAAAGCCATTGTGTCTCGCGTGGATCCACGTTTAGGCATACGAAGGGTTAAAGAAACTACGGGGTAATTGAAAAACACACTATCAAGATGACTTTCATTTTGACAGTTCAACAATATTCATTGCGTTATTTACGTTGTTGAGCAGACAAATTTTTCGAACATATGAGGCAATGGATTAGCAATATCCTTCAAAAAGATTTAGATTGATAGTTTGTTACACAATTGGTGCGGGCATTGAGGAGTACGTAAACATAATTTATATTGCTTCACAAAAGAGCTGTTGAGATAGAACGTGATCGTTTCATTGATCCTTAAGAGGAAATGCGGGTGGTCTTTTCTCCATAAAAACGCTCTCGCCTGTTTTCTTTCTGGTTACTGACCATAAAGCAATGATTTATTACAGAATAATAAATATTAACTACCTGTATGTCCCAATGTTTTCCTTTTTGATGATACATTATTTTTATAAGCACTAAATTCCTCAAAAAATGCCGATTTTAACAGCTTTCAACAGAGGTCTAGTGTACAAGTACTAATGAAAAAAAAAATATAGGGACACATTATAATGTTACCCTTTTTTAGGGTTCCGTAGTCAACTAGGAACCCTTATAGTTTCGCCATGTCTGTCTGTCCGTCCGTCCGTCCGTCCGTCCGTCTGTCCGTCCTCGCTTAATCTCTGTGACCGTTAGCACTAGAAAGCTGAAATTTGGTACCAATATGTATATCAATCACGCCGACAAAGTGGTAAAATAAAAATTGGAAAAAAATGTTTTATTAGGGTAGCCCCCCTATATGTAAAGTGGGAAGTGATTTTTTTTTTAATTTCAACCCTAACGTGTGATATATTGTTGGAAAGGTATTTAAAAATGAATAGGGGTTTACTAAAATCATTTTTTGATAATGTCAATAATTTCGGAAATAATCGCTCCAAAAGTAAAAAACAATGTGTCCCCCCCCCTCTAACTTTTGAACCATAAGTTTAGAAAATATGAAAAAAATCTGAATAGTAGAACTTTATAAGGACTTTCTAGGAAAATTATTTTGAACTTGATAGAAACAACAGTTTTTGTACAAAAAAGACAAAAAGTTGTACAAAATCATTTCTGGACTAAGTTCGTAGTATAATCGTATATGCAAGCATTTTTTTTTGACTTCGTTTACATATTTTATTATCCTGAACGTATCTTTTTTCAAACAAAAAAAGAATTATTAAAATCGGTTCTCGCAATCCAAAATTACCACCGAAAACTTCTGGCACGTCTATGTATTAATTAGTAACCCAATTCCCCGAGAGATGGCGCTGTAGGTACTTATTACATTGGGTCGGGTATTATCGAATTGTACGTGGGAACACTTATTGTGACGGACGGGAAACTACGGAACCCTACACTGAGCGTGGCCCGACACGCTCTTGGCCGGTTTTTTATTTAGTTTATGAAATATCTTTTAAATTGATCCAATATTGGAGAAGGAAATAGGCGTGAGCCAAACCTCGAATTATGACTTTTTACTTAGGATTTTTCAAAAGTCTCTCCTACCGCATTTCCTCTTAACGTATTTGAAAAGCGAAGCCAGAAATCAAGTTCGGAATCTTTTACTGAAGGGTGAGCAAACCCGCTTGATCAAATCCGTCCTAGGAAAAAATAAGGCAAGGGATCAGTACCTATTCCAGTATTGATCCTTTCCTCCTTTGTTTTTTCTAGGCAGGGATCAGTACTAAAGTAGGTACTGATCCCTTTCTTATTTGGTGAGGCTCTCTTAAAATCCTTCAAATTCACAATGTAGCAAGCTATCCAATATGTTCCTACCTTTGCGTATTGAAGTTGCGAGTTGAAGTTATTGAAATAAACATTATTATTTCCTTTATTTCACTATACAGGGTGTTACGGAAAGGGTATATCAATACAAACGGGTTGAAGAGTGTATCTGGTCTAGAATCTCTGTACCAAATGTCAGCTCAAAAGCAGTAACTTTGAAAATGCTTAATATTTTATTATTTCGATAGTTTATTAAATTGAAATCATAACAAACGTGTCACCGCACTACGAGGGTCATTATCCATTATCTGTAGTGTGTCTGTGCGCCTAGTACACGCACATCACGCCGCCGCGCGCCAGTGCAGCGCCGTGATGTCGAAATAAAAAAATATTAAGCATTTTCAAAGTTACTGCTTTTGAGCTGAAATTTTGTACAGAGATTCTAGACCAGATACACTCTTCAACCCCTTTGTATTGATATACCCTTTCCGTACATAAGGAAGTGGCACATAAAATTATTCAACAACATTCATTGCGTTATTTACGTTGTTGAGCCGACAAATTTTTCGGACATATGAAGCAATGGATTAGTAATATCCTTCAAAATGATTTAGATTGTGAGATAAAATGTATTACTCGATTAGGGTGCTGATTTATGTAATACGTGTTTTTCCTATTAATTGTAATATTTCTCTTAAATACGCATAGTGACTAGTATGCCAGACGCCAGCACATCAAGCTACTACAATCTCTCAAATTTCTTTAATAGATTTTCAACTTTATCGCTAAAGAATAAGGTTCAGAATTGATTGGGAAAATTTGACAGTTTCGGGTAGCTTGATGTGCTGGCGTCTGTACCTAACACATTTGGAATGGAATGCAAGTTCCTAATTTATCTAAACAACAAAATATAATATTACATGTAAAATTTTAGAATAGAATAGAATACTCTTTATTATGTACACCATATAAATTACAGACATTTATAAATAAACTTTACAATGGGTGACACAATGGGCGGTCTTATCGCTAAGAGCGATCTTTTAAAGACAACCTTTGGAAGGATTAAAAAGGGGAAGGACAGACGAATACTGTAGGTAGTCTGTGGTGTACCATTTACACAATACAACATTTTCTACATTTATATCTGTTATTTTTATTGTGTACATAGTAAAGAGTATTCTATTTATCTATATACCTCAATCAGACGATTGGCTATCAACAAGACAATCTTTCTTCGCGATAGCTATTAAAAATAATCTCCGACAATATTATGAGTGAAATGACGTTTGCAGTTGAAGGTCAATAATTCAGATAAGAATAAGAAGCGATATCTCAAATCTTTTGAAATATTCAGTTGCTCTAGTGTTATCTTTCTAGTGTTTATATCTGTAAAATTGTTATTTTGTGGCCTTACTAAAATTGACAAATTGATAAGCTGATCAAAAATATCGCACTCAAAACTCAAAAACTCAAACTCAAAGCATTTATTTGAATTAAACCAATTACAGGCACTTTTGAATTGTCAAGGGGTCGGTCAGTCAGAAAGATGAAGCTAGTTGCCAATTCCAAAGCGTAGGTACCTATGGAAAAGAACGGGCAAGAAACTCCATGGACACTCTTTTATCGTTATCATAGATCCATGTAGATCTAAAATCCACTTCAGAAAACCAGTTCCCATAATGAAAACGTTTGAAATCCAGCAATGTAATTGCGTAATACATATAAAATAACAATTATATGCAATGTCTTTCATTTTAACAGTTTAGCCAATGTCATTGCGTTAATAATGTTGCTAAGCAGACGAATATTTCAAACCTGTGAAGCAATGCGTTAGGAATTTTCTTAAAAACCCTTGGATTGTGATTCTATGAGTATTACGCAATCAGGGAGCAGTTTTTCAAAAATGTTATGTGTTTTGTGTTGTAGTGTTGTGTGTGTTGTGTTATGTTGTGTGTGTTAGTGTTTTGTGTGTTGTTATGTGTTGCCATTTATGACATACTAGCTTCTGCCCGCGACTTCTTTCGCGTGAAATTTCTTATTCCCTCGACCCATCTCGTCGTATTGCATCACCTGCCCGCGTCTCCTGCTCTATCACTTCGTTTCCCCATAGCGCTTTTGCTCGGCTCTTAAGGGTCATAGCGTGACGTTAAATAGCCTATAGCCTTTCTCAAGAAAGAGTGATTCGCTATACCGTTCTGAGCTCTTTTACCTCTTTATAATATTAGTATAGAAAATTATCTCATCTCACGTTATGAACACCTGAAGTACTTACAAGAATCGGACTCCTGATAATAATTATCGGTGCGGGTGTTGCCAACCAACCAATCAAATGTCAACCACCACCAACCACCGACATCAATCGACGTTCATCAGCGTTATCAATCGACGTAGATTAATTCAGGCCCAGTTACACCACAAATCACTAAATGTGTTTAGCGTTAAACATTACTTGAAACATGATCCTGTCTCTGTAATCTTCAAACGATTAACAGAAGGTAATTTGTAGCAAAACATCGTTTATAATCTTCTAGTAAAACATCGACGTTGGAATTGGACGTTGAAATAATTATGGTGCTATCGCACCATAATTATGTTTCCGTAACACAGAGAGAAGGTTTGTGTCCCAACAGTGAGAAAAGTATACGCTGATTATGATTAATTATGCTTTCAGTAAGCCCACTCACTCAAAACGGTAAAGGAAAACATCGCGAGGAAACCGGCATGTCAACCAAAAATTCGAAGACATATGACATCTGTTATCATCTTTTTTTTTTCTTTTTTATGTTAATGTTAGGTATTTTAGTATTCTATAATTTTATATTTTACATAATTTATAGTGTTTTTTATGTTCTACTATTAAATTTTGTTTTTTCTTTTAATATGTATTAGGTATTTAATTCAATAAAAATTAATATAATGCTATAATATTCAGTTAATAATATGCTAACAATCTTAAAATAATAATATGTACAAGTATATAAAAAGGGAGGGAAAATAATCAAAGGGCATCAAAAAATTCGTCCGCATCACTGTCAACGGGAAACGTGCCCAAAAGGCTGGCAGCATTGCCACGTTGTATGGCAATGCTGATTCTTTGGCCAAAAAATAGGCCAGCCCTCTGGTCACGTGATGAGTCGACCAACCGCTTGGCGATGTCTCGGAATACTAAGTGGGCACTCGGGCCCCATGGCCCTAGTGTTTCAACCCCAAACGGCTCAAATATGTAAGTTCCAAAGAGATTGGAGTATTTGCGCCGTTTGAGGTTTTCCGTACCTGCAGCAGCCGCCCCAGCACAGCTTACCGTGCTTGGAAGATGGGATGGCGCAAGGGTGTCGCCATACAACGTGGTATTTAATTTGATGTTTAGTGTATATGTCACCGGAAAATAACAAGAACCGCAAAGAAGAACAGTCACGTCCCATAGAAAATTTACCCAGGCCCGACACAAAAGGAACGCATCTCAGTTATTTTGTTATATTAAATATAACAGAAATAAATTAACACTATTCTGAATATCAGTGGCTATCACCCATATATTGCCATTTGATTTTGGTAAGGCAAAATATTTTAAAATATTTTTTTTAATGAATAGCAATTATATCCATTTAAAATGACGCCAATTTAGATAAAAATACAAAAATAGACAGCTGGAGGCTTTAATTTATTGAGGCATCCACAGGCAAGCCCGGTTAAGCAGACGATAACCTCAAAGTTAAACTGCGAGATGTCATTAAAAAAAATATAAAATAAAATTGGCTTTCTGTGTTGAGATCCGTGCGTTTTTTAACCGACTTAAAAAAAGAAAGTTCTGTATTCGACCCGTATGTATGTATGTTTGTTTGTAAGTCCGCGATTTTCTCAAAAACTAATGAATCAATTTTGATAATTCTTTCACTAATGTAATCTACATTCTTTCAGGAAGGTTTTAGTATATAATACATTAGGTAATTATTCTCATGTACGGAGTTAAATGCATTAATGTACTGCATCTCCGGCATTTCTATGCGAATTTGGACGATTCTTCTAGTCAGTGTCTTCAATTCTTCGATGCACTAGTGTTAATTGGATTTGTGTGGGGTAGGTAAAACTAAAAACTAAAAAATAAAAACTTTTTTACAAAAAAACAACCAACTTGAAAAAAAAAACACTACAAAGTGATACATAACTTTAATTTCGGAAGTCGGTGTCGTTGGTTCCGCATTTTCGTTTTTAGACACCGACTTCCGAAATTAAAGTTATGTATCACTTTGTAGTGTTTTTTTTTTTAAGTCGGTTGTTTTTTTCTAAATTGTTGTATCGTCATTGAATTACATACAATTACGAATTTTGTAGGTAAATAGGTATTAAAAGAAAATTGTATATCGCCTGAACAAAAACACAAGGCAATATTTTGATGTTAGCCATTGATTTGGAATAAAAAAAATATATATTTTAGCTATATTTAAAATAACAAAAAAACTGAGATATGTCTCTTTCGTGTCGGGTCTGAGTCACAAATGACCGTTCTTCTTTATAAATTTCCTAGGAAATTTATAAACTTTCGTAGGATTCTAAACGAAAGATAAATTGTATTATTTTACGCCCACATTTTCGTAAATTTATCAATTTGCGACGTCTCGTGGTAAATTTATAAACTAACGGATATCCATTCGTAAGATTCTAAACGGTTCGGCCAATCACAGAAGAGCATTTAATTTTACGCTTTTTTTAAATACGGAAAATAACACACTGCTCTCTGATTGGTCGATGTTGACAGTGGCAATGGTTGTGTCCATAGACTTAGGTACAATTATGGGTCTAGTTAGTAACCTTAGCAAAATAAAACTATTTTCACAGTTCCAACACAGTTTCAACATTAAAAACTTTACAAAAAACACACGAACAACCGGTTTTTTTATATTCCGTGGCGTGGCGAACAATGGCGGTAGAGAGGAAGGAGAAGGAACACGTGACAAATTCAACCAATCAGAGCGCACATGGCGTTTGGTTATTGCGTACTTATTATTTTACGCGTGAGTTCGGTAAGTTTATCAATTTGCGAAAATGTGGGCGTAAAATAATACAATTTATCTCTCGTTTAGAATCCTACGAGAGTTTATAAATTTCCAAGGAAATTTATAAATTTGCGATTCTTGTTATTTTCCGGTGACATATATATTTTGTTGGAGATCCTACAATAAGTAAAGAAATCTACCAACCCGCACTCGACCCACGTGGAAGATTAGGTACAGCCCAATCAAATAGAGAAGGCGTGTGACCCAATAGTGGGAACATTATAGGCTGATTATGCATGCGTATGCTTAAGTTTTTTAGAGCTGTGTTACATCTATATCTACATATCGATACCTTAATTGGCAAACCAGCCAACTCAAAATTTCGTCAAAAATATTTTTTGATTTGATTTGAGTCTACAACAAACATTATACAGTTTTAAGTGTCTCCTGAAAAATTTGCTCATATGGATTTGGCTGGTTTGCCAATTAAGGTATCGATATACTAATAATCTATCTAAACTAATTAAGCTATAGAGTTTGTTTGTTTGTGTGTTTGTTTGAACGCGCTAATTTCTGAAACTACCAGTCGGATTTGAAAAATTCCCTATGCATTTGATAGCCCATTTCTAAAGGAAGGCTATCGGCTATGTAACATCACGCTAGCACCCTTAGAAGCCTAGAAAAAAGAAAATAAACCAGAACGAAAGCGAGAACGAAGAAGTAGCGCGGGTAGGCGATGCGTTGCAACGGTGAGAGAAAAATTTCACGCGGTCAAAGTCGCGGGCAGAAGCTAGTTTTTTTATACAATTAATCATATTCTATCGATCCATCTTTATACAATTAATCATATTCTATCGATCCATCTAAGTATCTATCTTACATATTTTTTGCTTTAAAATTTAAAACGTCGATTAACAATACACCTACAGCAAAAACTAAATTGTTCATAAAATTAGTTCACATTACGAAATCTAACACAGTCCTTGTAACAGAAAGTGCTCTCAAACTAAGACCAATTTGTATTTAAATACTGTTTTGGAAACTGTTATGAAACTGTCGTTATTTTTTTGTAAAACTTTTTTCTTTAAAAGGTAATGACATTTAAAATTTCGCCTTGGCCCCGTGGCTTCTTTACTTGTATGGTGATGGACTGAAATTTTTAAGGAATGAATCATTATGGTATCATCAAGGATGGGTATAATTATTGCATTGTTTATCTTTAATTGATGTTTGACTATGCAAGGTCTCACCAACTAATTTGAATATTTTAGGTGGGATTGCCACTTATTTTCTTTAAATTGAGTAGGTGTAGAATTGAGCAATTCATGTATTATACTTGCTCTTTATGTATTACTAGCTGTGCCCCGCGGTTTCACCCGCGGTAAAAGTATTATACCTAGTCCTTTTTATTGATTCCTTTTACAAATCAAAAGTCATTTATTCAAACTAGGCTGAGAATCAGCACTTTTCGAACGTCAAAATTACAAAAGACAGTCCCCCAAAACGCCCGCCCTTCGCCACTTCCTAGTGCTTTCGCTGGGGAGAAGAAGTGGCGGAACAAACTCCCCAGCAGCACAGCTGTCTGTTCAGTTAGAAAATAATTAATTTTATACAATACTATGTATGCAAAGTAATTAACATTACAGGACACAGAACCTTAAATTAAATTATTTGCCATAGGTTAACTAGCCACGCCAATATACCAACAAATACAATAAATACTATACGTACTCAAGCAAAAAAAAAAAAAATTAAAAATATAACCAAAAAAAAAAACTTACTGACCAAATAAAAGCCTCCAGGTATAAAGGGCGTGACAGCTTACATATGTATGCAATGCTGGGTTCTGTTTACATAGCTGTCACTTGAAGTCACAAATGATAAACTAGGACCATCGAAGTAAAATAAATAAACAAGTTATTACTACTAATAACAACAATAAAACCATGGTCAGCAAGACGACCAGTCACCACAAGCAGCACCCGTTCACGAGCATAACGCAAAGATCAGCCATTACCTCCCTCGCCATATTTGAGGGAAGGAGGCAACCCGACCCCCGACGCTACCGCAAGCAATGACATCTAAGGGAGCATGACGAACTTGCTGCCGGTTGCTCAAGCAAGAATAATAATATGATCATTCGTTGAGGTCGCTAGCTAACCACATATTGCAATCAACTCATTAAAAGACATTGAAATGAGTAGATTATGTCAATAATAAATTACAATAAAATTAAACCGAATTGACTAAAACTCTCAACTAAAAAAAAACAAAAAAAAAATAAAAATAAAATAAAAACAATTATATAAACTCATATAACCTGTCAGTAAGCTAATTCTGGAGAAAGAACATAATAATTGTCTTGAGTTAATCAGGGCGACCAACTATTCTTATCGTGTAAGTAGTCGTTGATGGACGTTGATTACAAATCTCCACCCCCCTTTTTACACTCTTAAGGGATAATTTCGGGGATAAAAACTATTTTATATCCTACATCACAACTCAGCTTGAGTTGTGATGTAGGATATAAAATAGTTTATCTCCATACCAAATTTTATCGAAATCCGTTCAGTGGTTTAGGCGTGAAAAGGTAACATACAGACAGACAGAGTTTCTTTCGAATTTATAATATTTTTATTACTTAACGTTGGTTTTTTTCAAATCCGACTGGGAGTTCCAGAGATTACCTTCTATATACATACCTCTTTATAATATTAGTATAGATAAATATTTAAACAAGGCTTGTAATAAATTGGATTCTTAGTTTGTAACTGCTGTGGTTTATCAATATATAAAACACATACCTTATTCAGGTTATAAAATATCCTCTTCCTTTAACACAAAATCTGGCTCACTCTTCGGGATTAATAGGCGTGATGTTATGTATGTTAAATGCAGTTACATTCTTGTAAATATTTAAGTCATAACCTTGAGAAAGGACCACTTAACTGAGATGTTGCCTGAGGTAGCTGCGCGGTGCGGGAGGGGTGATAATTGTCACAAGTTGACGAATCACTGAGCTCCCGCGTCACGTGACTACACCCCTCCCGCGCCGCGCTGCTACCTCAGGCAACGTCTCAGTGAAGCGGTCGGCGTATAACTCATTATTTACTAGTTTATAATTGGTTACTCGCCAGTAAAATATACTGTGACATTCTGTCTACTCATTGGAGATTTGAATTTGTAACTCGTAACTTTTGAGTCGCGTCGTAGACGATGGGCCTAATTTATCTAAAAATGGTTGAGATAAAAAGTTCCTTTTACTTTAAATCAAAAAGTTACAGCGGCTACTTCAAAATCGAGATTTAAACTTGAGATTGGTACAGTTTTTTCAGTCCCCAACTTAGAGGTTTTTGGCGTAATGTGACTTAAGTAACAAAGTTTAGCGGCAATTAAGATACTTTAAGATTTAAGTAAGTCTTAAGAATTAACTTATGTGTCTAAGTGGCGAATTTTAGTCAAAACTAACGAACTCAATGATTCTGATAGACTTGATTTCATTATTTGGTAAAAAAAACTTTCACTAAGTACGACACAACATTTAACTATTTTATAACCGATCGAAACCTTTACTGAAGCACTTAGTAATGCTACGGCTACATTGTCGCGATAACGCAAACTACAATTCGCGCGCTCTCTCTCGTAAAAATTTCAACAACTCAGCAAGTTTTATAAAATCATTCGAGGCATGTGTGCCTGAGCCCATAACCTGTAGCGATTATGCTGATAATAATAACTAAATAGTTTATTGTATTACTTCAATGCTTGGTAAATTATAACGGAAGGAACCGGAAGGAACATAAAAGTCAATGTTGCAAACACACAAAAACGTAAACTAATGTTACCAACTAAATATTAATATAATTACATTGCCAGTTTACAACAAAAATAAATAAGACCACCGTGCTAATATCAATTTCTCAGATTCTGATGACGTAAACTTTTTGCAATGATTTGCCTTTTCAAATAACGGCAAAAAGAAAAACAAAAATGGGTGAATAAATAAATTATAGCATTTAATTAGCCTATAATGTTCCCACTGCTGGGACACAGGCCTCCTCTCTGTGAGAGGAAGTGGGCAGTAATCCACCACGCGGGCCAAGTGCGGGTTGGTAGCTATAAGTACCTACATCCATACTAATATTATACATTCGAAAGTAACTCTATTTGTCTGTCTGTCTGTCTGTCTGTATGTATGTTACCTTTTCACGCCTAAACCACTGAACCGATTTAGATGTAATTTGGTATAGAGATAGATTGAGTCCCGGGGAAGGACATAGGATAGTTTTTATCCCGATATTCCCACGGGATCGACACTTATGCGGGTGAAACCGTGCGGCGCAGCTAGTATTATTATAAATGTAGTGTTATGTAGTTTCTGCCTATCCTCAGGGGAAGAAGGCGTGAATTGTGTATGTATGTATGAGTAAATGTTCTGCTGACCACAAAATAAACAATGTCTTGAAACGTGACTCTCACTACAAATGATAATCAGTCGTCGTTCTAATTATTACCAAATAATTATTTTTCTAGAAAACCACGTAGTCAATTAGCCATACTATAGGTACCTCTTTGTTATAATATGTAATATTCTAGATTGACTGAAATATCACACTAATATTATAAAGGCGAAAGTTTGTGAGTGTAAGGGTGTGTTTGAGGGTGTATTTCAACTCAGCCTATCGCAGTCCACTGCTGGACATAGGCCTCTCCCAGACTGCTCCACAGCACCCTGTCCTCCGCCTTCCGCATCCAGTCTACCCCAGCCACCTTCTTTAGGTCGTCCGTCCATCTAGCTGGGGGACGTCTCACACTACACTTGCCGGAACGCGGTCTCAACTTCAGGGCAGGAGGGTGTGTTTATATGTTTGTTACTTCTTCACGCTCAAACGGCTGGACCAATTTTGATAAAATTTTGTATAGAGGTAGCTGACACCATGGATTGACATATAGGTTACTTTTTATTCCGAAATTCCCACGGAATCGACACTTATGCGGGTGAAACCGCGGGGCGCAGCTAGTCTATAATATTAGGTCCTTACATATGAAATTGGCGTTTTGTATGGAAGGAACAAAAAGTCGAATATTTTTTAATATAATATATTTAATTAATCAAAGTATGAACCATTGTTTTCAATGCACTTTTGCCATCTTATAGGTAGTTCATTGATCCCTTTACTAAAAAAACCAGTCGGACGGGAATCAATAAAATCTTTGAAGGCGATTTGGACTGCCCCATCGGAGTTGAATTTTTTCCCTTGCAAAAAGTTATCCAAATTGCGAAAAAAATGGTAATCTGTTGGAGCAAGGTCCGGGGAGTACGGAGGATGTCTAAGACATTCCAATTCAAGTAATGTAACGCAGCAGTCGACGCGCGTTTGCCGGTTTGCTTCAGTCAATTCGTGAGGTACCCACCTTTCAAGCTTTTTAATCTTCCCAATTTGCTTCAAGTGAATTAAAACAGTTTTATCACTAACATCGAAGCCTGCAGCTAACTCGGACGTGGTTTGCGATGGGTCCGCTTCCACAATAGCCTTCAATTCTCCATTATCAACTTGGGTCTCAGGCCGTCCACGGGGCTTGTTCTGCAGGTCGAAATTTCCAGAACGAAAACGTTGGAACCAAAAACGAACTGTGTTTTCTTTTGCAACATGACCGCCATACACATCATTCACCCTTCGAGTCGTTTCCGCAGCACTAGTGCCACGGCGGAACTCGTACTCGTAAATAATGCGATATTTTAAATTTTCCATTTTGTAAAATGAGTGACGCAAACAGAAAAAACAGAAGAAAAAAAACAAATGAATGACGGTCATCGAAGCACAAATACATGAGTAAATAGCTGTACAAATTTGAATTTGGAATTCCTTACCAAAGAGGAGAAATTCGTGATTAAAGTGGCCAGTACGAAAAACGCCAATTTCATATGTAAGGACCTAATATTTCGATTGGCTGAATTGATTCATTGATTGAAGGTCAGGGAAACCCTCCTAAATCTAGTAAAAAATTAAATAATTTGTTAGGGAGACCTTTACCAATAAGTGAGACAGATAAATAAAAGTTTTTTTTTTTTGTAAAAATTTAACGGTAATAAGTAAAAAAAAAAATGGCAATCTTAAAATTGGTAATTTTGGCACTTTACTCTTTTTGTAGCAGAATATATGATTTTTTTTATACATTACTAGCTTCTGCCCGCGACTTCATCTGCGTGAAATTTTACCCTCCCCCCATTCACCCTTTTAGAGGTGGAATTTCGAAAAACCCTTTCTTATTGGATACCTACTCTTCACAAAGAACACACCCTCCAAATTTCATGTCTCTAGGACCAGCGGTTGAGGCTGTGCGTTGATATATCAGTCAGGACTTGAATTTTATATATACAGATGTTGAATTCCTCTGCTTATCCCCAAGGGAAGAAGTCCTAGTACGGTATTACGTTTTGTATTCTAATGACTTTAAGATTAATAACTAATGATATTATTGTTGGAAACTATTATAGAATACAATCGATTAAACTGGCCTGCTGCGTGTGCCATTAGTATGCTATTAATATTATTAGATAATTAATTATCCTCTAGATAACCTTACGATATACGGAACAGTTAAAGGTACGGAAGTAGAGAAATCTAGATTTAAAAAAAAAAGACGGGTTGCACTCCGGGAGTGCCGGCAGAAGTGAAAACTTGAATATTAACGTTGTGAATTTTTGATATTTTTCATTAATAGATGCACTTTGTTCAATTTCTATATTTTAAACACTTTATATACACGAATTTTACGAATACACAGCAGTGTGGCCACTACACAGACGGTCGAGCCATCAGCTGTCACCATCCATGGATGCGCGTGCCACGCAGTAACATAAACACACACGAAACAGCAGATACATTTTCGCCGCCCCGTAGAAAGAGAGGGGGATAATTCCTCTCCTACGCCGCGCCGGCTGTCAACTCTCCATCCGTCTTACGAATTTTCGATCAGATCACGTGTCCTGACGCGAGTTTAACATTTTTTACCCATTACAAAAAAAAGTGTACAACGCCGCTAAAGAAGTTTTCACTTCAAAAATATGTTAACCATAGCCATTGTATGGGTTCAAATCCGTGCAAGTACCTACCAATCTGACTTTTTCAATAAATATATCTTTCTGAGTTTATCAGCGGTGAAGAAAAACATCCTGACGACAGCTCCATTTTATGTCCAGGAAAATCACTGTCCATTCCAAGATTGCCTGGAAGAGATCGCAGAAAGCGATAAGGCCGCCCATTGTATATTTTGTAGTGTTTGATGAAATAAATGGATAAATAATGCTACTAATCTTTGACATCAGCATCAGCCTGCAGCAGTCCATAGCTGGACATAGGCTTCTCCAATTGCACGCCATTCAGATCGATTCTCGGTAACTCTCATCCAGCTGCTATGCACCCACTTGGCTTGAATTTATGTAATGGTCTTTTTAAAATAATAATTAAAAAGAAGAAAGGAATCGCGGCACTACGGAAAGTCTGCGATACAAACAAGAAAAAGGTGAAACTTCCCATTATAATTTCAAAAAGCTTATCTTTCGGAAATTCAACGCAAATGTTGTTGACAATTTAATTATCATGTTTCGTGTTATCTTCCTCAATAATCAAACAATGGTTGGCGTTACCACAGAGGCGGAAACATAATCCTGACGGACACTTTACTCAACAAAGGAACAGGCTTCGTGAAGCAATAATCATGAAGATAAACGAAGTCCTTTATTATGCTGATATTGTAGGTAAAATCGGAAGGTGTCAACTCGCGCGCACACACTCACCAGTTGACACTCGCCAGTTGACGAACAAGTCGAATCAACATATTTTAAATAGAAAGGTAAAAGGAGATAATACAATTTAACTTTTCATACTTAATAAATTATATCTATATCTGTTTATAGGTACATAGTACAAACATACGCTTTTCGTGTCTGTCGGTCTGACCGCTTGCTTAGTTTTTTTAAAATACGCAATTCATTTATATGCGGACTTAGAGCATTGATTCGTGAAGATTTATAAATTTTATAATACACCACCAGCTGACCGGACAAACTTTGGCCTGTTTCCTAGAACTCGATCGCAGCGCCACCTATCGGGTCCAATTGTGATTCTAAACCATCCAGGGGCCCACTCAAACACACACAAATATTTCATCAAAATCGGTCCAGCCGTTTAGGAGGAGATTAGTAACATAGGTACACCCGTACAAAAGAATTATTTATAAAAGATAAATATGTAACATAGATAGGTATAGCACAGTCGATGTTTTGACAAATCGCCACGTTATAATATTTACACCCTTGCAAAGTATGGATGGGTCACTGGTCACTGCATATAATAAAACAATGTGCCCCGCCGCGTCTGTCTGTCTGACATACTCAAAAACTACCGAACGGATTTTCATACGGTTTTGACCATTGGACGGAGTAAATTATAATTAAGGTTTAGGTGTATAACTCATTAAGGGTTTGTCTAAATTGACTGAAATATGACGTTGATTGTTGAAGATATCGGAAAGAAACATGGAATATTTAGCACATAGTAATCTATAACCTGGATTAACATATAGGATACTTCAAATTCCGAATGTACGTTCCCGTGGGATATTTTCCGAAATCCACGCGGGCGAAGTCGCGGGAAAAAGCTAGTTAATAATATGTCTTTTCCCCTGAGACCCCCTCCACCCCCCTCCCCCTCGATCCCCTGCTAGCTCGTCTTCTGTTTTAAACTTTATCTTATCCACTTTATGTGTTTTTGACAGGTGAGTAGGTACAGTCAAGAGAAAATAAACGCTTCATGTTTTACAATATTATAACAAAAAAGGTACTTCTATATCACAAGCAAAACAAGAAAAACGTACAGTCCTAAAAACTGGCAGTTTTACTTATTTGGTATAGTTTATAGCAGTGAAAAAAGACCTTCAAATTCACAAGTAAAAGTTCAGTTCGGTGTTGAAAACCTAATCAACCGACTTGACGATTTGGCATGAAATTAGGATCTTTATAGACACAATAAGAAATTCGCAACCTGTCTCGATGTTCCGAAGGCCGCTATTGCTACGAGTACAGTTTCGTCACAGTTACCGACATGGCAACATTTCAATGCCAAGGTGATAGTACGAGTAATATAATGGGAGGAAGTTTCCTGGATAATAAGAGGTTAACACCTTCGGTTCAAGATACTTGAGTTCACCTTGATCAGTCTATTGCAAAAGAAATTAGAAGACGACATCTCTTGCGAATGATATCCCCTTTATTTCATTATAATATATTTAAGTGCATAAAAATTATATTTTTAAATATTAGAATATAAAAAATAAATAGTTGCCCACCCGTATCGGGAACAGGGTCCAACCTACCGGCGCGGTGGTCAGGGCTCCAGAGAGAGGAATCTCCTAACAATGTAATATTAATACAATAGTCAAATGCGACCCGTGACCAGAAGTACCGCTTTCTGATTCAAGCCCTTGATTTAGTTGCCTAACGAGAGCCTCGTCAGGTGTTGGTCGAGGCTCTTTCTGTCACGACTATCGGCACAATAATCGCTGAGTTCACATCCCACAAAGTCAAAGTCAAAGTCAAAGCATTTATTTCAAATAGGCACATAAAAGGCACTTTTGAACGTCAAAAATTATCTTAAAATAGAATTGATTCTAGTCGCCCATTCCAAAAGGTAGTTTTCGTATGGAGAAGAACGGGCAAGAAACTCCACCGTTACTCTTTTAAAATGTTTAGGTACAATATTTTGCATGGGTACATTAATTATATAATAACATGTGAGGACGATGCACCTACAATAAAATTACTATACCACAATAGGTAAAAGAATTAAAAACGAAACCATGACATATAAATTAATTATCTGATAGATACATGGTGCTCACATATTTACAAACATGGTACAAGCAAAACGATTTTAATTAAAAAACAAAATACAAGTAATAAGTCAGGGTGTGAGTAATAAATGTAAAAAAAAAGAATAAAAAAATTTACAATATTAAATTAGCAACCAGTTTGATTTTGTCTAGACTCTAGATTGTCCTATCACAGTAGACAGATACGAACAGTACGGAAACTACGTACAAACGGTCGCAACGGCACACTCACACAGACGCGCGCATCTACGGTACTCCTAAGCGATGGTCGGGGTACTCTCAGTCACGGGTGCCGTGTTGGAACTAATAATCGTGTATTTAATTTATTCCTTGCGCCACGGATCGTCCATCTTTTTAATAAAAACTGTTTGATCTCGACTTCTTCAAAACCGGAGCTTTCCTTTTTTAAACTCCCTGCTGATCTTGAAAGGTAAGAATGATTTATTGTTATAATCGATATCGAATAATGGCTCGTGCGATCATGCACCGACGTGAATTTATTTGTAAATCAAAGATGGCGGCTGCTAACATTTTTTTCGTCATGGGTGTCGTAGGTAGTTAAAGAGGTTGCCAAAATCGTTAGTGAGGTCAAAATCTAAATCCAAGATGGCGGCTGTGAAATTTTTCTATTTATTTGTCATGGGTGTCGTTTTCATAGTTTTCGAGGGTGCTAAAGCCGATAGTGAGGTCAAAATCTAAATCCAAGATGGCGGCTGTGAAATTTTTCCATTTATTTGTCATGGGTGTCGTTTTCATAGTTTTCGAGGGTGCTAAAGCCTATAGTGAGGTCAAAATCTAAATCCAAGATGGCGGCTGTGAAATTTTTCCATTTATTTGTCATGGGTGTCGTTTTCATAGTTTTCGAGGGTGCTAAAGCCGATAGTGATGTCAAAATCTAAATCCAAGATGGCGGCTGTGAAATTTTTCCATTTATTTGTCATGAGTGTCGTTTTCATAGTTTTCGAGGGTGCTAAAGCCGATAGTGAGGTCAAAATCTAAATCCAAGATGGCGGCTGTGAAATTTTTCCATTTATTTGTCATGGTTGTCGTTTTCATAGTTTTCGAGGGTGCTAAAGCCTATAGTGAGGTCAAAATCTAAATTCAAGATGGCGGCTGTGAAATTTTTCCATTTATTTGTCATGGGTGTCGTTTTCATAGTTTTCGAGGGTGCTAAAGCCGATAGTGAAGTCAAAATGCGCATCGCTCGACCAATGCCTAGTTTAACCCTGCACCTTACCGTTTCAATTCGAGAATGGGTGTAATAGTAATTAAAGAAAACAATATTTAAAAAAATATATCTCTATTATTGGTAATTATAAATTATTTACTGAAAAATACTTTCGCCTGCTACATGTAAATTTTACAGTGTTCTCTTTTGTTCTCTTTTAAAACAAGAACGAAAAATTTCATCCAATACGCTCGACGCATTTTCAAAAAGTTGGACGGTCCGTGGTCTCTGTTTTATTAGTACAACTTTTATTGCGTTTTATTTGGTCTATAAAAAAATTATTAAAAAAGTCCGCAATGGTCTGCGGATCATCACCACATTGTTTACCATCTAAGTATATTAATTTGATTAATTTCGCTTTTTGGCACATTACACATTGTTTTACTAATAACGTTCCAAGTAGCCCTACATTTGTTATGAGCTGTATGGATAAAGTAATTATTCTGAGACTTTTTTGTCAGTTTTATAACACGTTGTAATCTACTCGCAAAATTTTTTAAATTGTTTTTTTTTTATGATATTTCGATTCTTACGATACTTCCATAATAATTGCTGTTTACGCATGCAGAATTTTTTTATTCCTTGTGTCTTCCACTTTGTTTTTGTTTAATACATTTATGAAGTCGCCACATAATATTATTTTCTTTTTACTGTAGCACTACTTCCCAAGTAGTCGGTTTAAAGTATCGAAAAATGTGATTTAACATAATTACGAAGAATAAAGATATTTTTTAAAAATATTGTTTTCTTTAATTACTATTACACCCATTCTCGAGTAGAAACGGTAAGGTGCAGGGTTAAACTAGGCATCGGTCGAGCGACGCGCATTTTGACTTCACTATCGGCTTTAGCACCCTCGAAAACTATGAAAAAGATATTCACGACGAAAATTTTGAATTTTTTCGCAGTCGCCATCTTGGATTTACGTTTTGACCAGAAGGAGGGAAAGATAATCAGTCAACTTCTAACCGCACACCACGTTAAAAACTTCGTTACAATAAAACACATCAATTTTACAGACATTAAGAGTGACAACCCTATCGCTCCAATGAGTCGTAGGTATTTATTTCAACAAATAGGCCTAGTTTCCATACTGTTCATATTTATACTGTGGTCCTATGGAGCAGGACCAGCATGTTTCCAAGCGTTCTTATCTTGGTTATAATCTTCTAATTTATAGTATGCTTGTTTACAAAGTGTACGTTTAATATGAGTTTTAAATTTTCTTTCATTTAATTGCAATATATCACAAGGTATTTTATTGTAACATTTAACACAGTACCCCATAAAAGATGTATGTACTTTGGCTAATCTGAAAAATGGTTGATGTATTTTATCTTTATTTCTTGTATTAAAGTTATGTCTATCACTTATTTTATTAAAAAGATGTAAATTTTTTCTTACATACTTAATATTTTCATAAATGAATTGGCAAGGTACCGTCATAATATTAATCCTTTTAAATAGTTCCCTGAGAGATTCGCGGCGACGTAGATTATAAATGGCTCTGACAGCTCTCTTTTGCAAAATAAAGATGGATTCAATGTCAGCAGCTCGACCCCATAGTAAAATGCCGTACGACATAATGCTGTGAAAGTAGCTAAAATAGACTAAACGCGCGGTTGTGCACATGTCGACATACTCGCAAGCCAAGTCATCAAATTATTATTCCTAAAAAAAACCTGTGATGTCCTATTGCAAGGCAAAGGCCTCCGTACTCTCTTTCCACATGTTTCTGTTTAAAGCTGCCAAGGAATAATATAGATCATCAAAATAAGACAAAAAACAAACGAATGTATTCAAACTATGTTTTTTTTAATACCTCAGTTTTTGATATCGGTTTGTTTTATTTCAAACGAATGTTGAATATAACTGTATTGAAAACTGTACCTATTCATCTATATGTATTTTAATTTATCCGTTTCTGATTAATGCTCGATTCCTATAAACAAAAAACGAATTGTTTTGCTTACCAATGGTAACATTTTTTATTGCACATCTGGGCATATAAATGGATTCGTAAGCTAATTTTACCTGTGATAGCTACTTTCATATGGGAGGGTTTACTATGCAAAGCAATGAGGTCTTATTGGTAAAGATAGAAGGGTCTTTATTTTAACCAATAACGGTCCGTAATTTATAGAAATCGGTCACAAGTCAAATGCTACTAGGATTAATAGTTTTGCCCTCATATGTGCATTTGTGCAATTTTGCACAAATGCACATGTGAGCAGTGTGGCAGCACGCAAGGACACTATTATCTATGCAATTATTATCATTTGACTGCAGGTTATTAAGCATTTACATGGTTCAACATTTTAAACATAGTGTTTTTAAATAACACCTTGTAGGTATGTGGATTGATTAATTCTGGATTGTTTCTCAAAACTTTCTAAAGCCTCTGAGTAAACACAGAAAAGAAATTACTCCTTGTTCAATGCTGATTTCTTCTTTATACAGGCAGTTATACAGACAGATTTTAATAAAAATAACCAAAATATGCAGATGAACGTTAAAACGATCGTTATCTAAACCACACATTTATTGGCTCATAAACAAAGAACCAGTCTCCAACCGGTCAAGCACCGCGCGTCGTCTATTGGCGACGAAACAATAGAAAGTCAATTGTGTCTCATTAGCGAAGCTTGAAAACGCAATTTAAAAAAAATAATGTGAAATTAATCTCTGGTTTCTGCTTCAAACCTTCAGGATAAGCAACGTAACCTTTATTATTATTCATTTAATGCTTCTGAAACCAGTTTTCAGAGAGCCCTTAAAATGTAAATTGGGTTCAATCCAGCGCAAAAAAAAAACGGTAAAAAAGCAACCAGTTTGCCCTCGGCCAAATTTTTACGACAAAAAAAAAAACTTGCATCCAAAAAAACACGTCACTGCGTATTTATGTCCGTCTCAGATTAACAATCCAAGTTCATTATTTTGTTGTTTTTTGTTTGCCAACTACCTACATAATAAGATGAGAACATACAATTTTTCGGTCTATTATCTTTGGCTTCAATAAGTAAATGAACAAAAGGCTCTTTGAAAATATTACGAGTATTGAAGAGCATAATAAAATATGAAAATATTGTTCAGAAAATATTTTAAAAGGATGCTACTCATAACTTTACCTGCCTTCAAGTATACCAAACATCCAATATCGTGAGATGGCAAATTTTAAATTTATAGGGTAATACAGGGTACACATTGCATATCCGCATGGATCAACATCCGGATATTTACGTGGCGGATATGCGGATATGACACTACAAACTTCCATCGTCGGAGCAAACATTTATGAATGAAAATACACTATAAATTACTTTGAAGTAAGGCAAAGCCGTATAAAACTGTTTTAATTATAAATACATACCTACGTGGTTAGATACTACTTATTTTAATACTAGCTTCTGCCCGCGGCTTCGCCCGCGTAAAAAATAACTTTGAACTATTACCCCAAGGGAACACGTTACCGGGATAAAAAATATCTTATGTGTTAAACCAGGAAATGGTCTATCTATGTGCCAACTTTCATCCAAATCTGTTTAAAGGTTTACGCGTGATTAAGTAACAAACATCCAAACATCTTCACAAACTTTCACATTTATAATTTTACTAGCTGCGCCCCGCGGTTTCACCCGCATCAGTCTCGATTCCGTGGGAATATCGGGATAAAAAGTATCCTATGTCCTTTCCCGGGACTCAAACTATCTCTATACCAAATTTCAAAAGGAAGAAAAGGTAACATACAGACAGACAGACCGACAGACCGACAGACAGGCCGACAGACAGACAGAGTTTCTTTCGAATTTATAATATTAGTATGGATATAGTAGGATTAACCTGTCTTATTGTTGTTTGCATGTTTATTGCTATTCCCACGATAAAATAAACATTAAAAGTATGAATTGTATTTGTTTAAATATGACTTATCCGGGAGCAGAACTTTAAATAAACGCATTATAATTTGTAGTTCATTATACTTGATATTTCAGACTTGCACACACGTTAAGAGGAAGGGAGACAAGGAAAAAGAAAAAGATAAGGCCAAGCAGGATAGAAGTAGGCTTATATCTGTATACAGGGTGGTCCAAAAGTCGTGGATCAAACGAAATAGGGAGATGAAGGAGGTCATTTCCAGCAAAAAAACTTTCTACAGTATGGTCATAATTAAATTGCCCTAAAAGTTATGAATATTTGTGTATACCGAGTTCTTTTACAATTAGACAAATTTAAAAAAAAATTGATATAAAATAATAAAACAAACGGTGTTGTATTACTACTAGATAATGTATCAGCACTACAAAGTTCTATTAGGGCTCTGAGTATCAAATTTCAAGAGCAATTTATTTTTTTCCAAAAATTTTGTAACGTTACCAAAAATTATTTCTCACTTTTAAAGCGTTGGAAATGACCTCCTTTATCCCCCTACTTCGTTTGATCCACGACTTTTGAACCACCCTGTATATAAAATTAAAAGTCCTGACTGTATGATATATCAACGCTCAGCCTAAACCGCTGGTCCTAGAGACGTGAAATTTGGAGGGTGTGTTCTTTGTGAAGAATAAGTATCCACTAAGAAAGGGTTTTTCGAAATTCTACCCCTAAGAGGGTGAATGGGAGGAGGATGAAATTTCACGCGAAGGAAGTCGCGGGCAGAAGCTAGTTATCTATGTAGCACGCCGATTTGGATTCGCTTTAGAAAAAAAAAACAAAAAATATAGTAAACATTGTTAGGTTAGGTTCGGTCTTAACCTTTTGAACGCCATTGTCACATATACAGGGTGTTACAGAAAGGGTATATCAATACAAACGGGTTGAAGAGTGTATCTGGTCTAGAACCTCTGTACAAAATTTCAGCTCAAAAGCATTAACTTTGAAAATGCTTAATATTTTTTTATTTCGACATCACGGCGCTGCACTGGCGCGCGGCGGCGTGATGTGCGTGTACTAGGCGCACAGACACACTACAGATAATAGATAATGACTCTCGTAGTGCGGTGACACCTTTGTTATGATTTCAATTTAATAAACTATCGAAATAAAAAAATATTAAGCATTTTCAAAGTTACTGCTTTTGAGCTGAAATTTTGTACAGAGATTCTAGACCAGATACACTCTTCAACCCGTTTGTATTGATATACCCTTTCTATAACACCCTGTATGTGACAAACGAAATCTTACCCTGAACGCCAACGTCACAAATATATGACAAAATACACGTCGCACGGGTCGCACCATATTATGAAATAAACAATAATTTAATCATTACTTTTGTGTGTTTTTATTTATATAATTTAAAAGTTTAAGGTTCTGTCTATATTGTATTCCATGAAACTAATATAAATAAACCACCAATATCGAGAAATTTGTTGTTTTAAGTGTGTGTGTGTGTGTTGTTTTGTTAAAGTGGCCTGGCGTCAGGAGTATAATACGGCGATACGTTTATACTCTGGCGTTCAAACGGTTAACAAACACAAGTCCGTTCTCAAATAAATCAAACGGGTTCGCTAGTAGTTTAGTCTTAAGATTGCAACACTACAAGTATGTACATGAGTACACAATAAAGCATTAAGTACCTACCTATGCAGTGCCGCAGCTGTTTTACCAGTGTCTATAAAGTTCCTATATATTGTAGTTACAATGTCAAACATTCACTACAAAGACAAGACAGTAATTTACTTCGAAACAGCAGACTAAACAAGATACCTTTTCTTTTAGGTACAATCTGAAATGATTGGGTACTACAAAAAAGTTGATTGATTCAGACATTCAATTTTAAAATCTATCTTAACTTGTGGACATTTTCATTGCTACCGTAAAAGCTTTTCAATTTAAAAAGGTTCTCTGGTCAAACATAACTTATCCCTAATTCTATCATACTTCACCGAATCTACGCATAAATCGCTTACCGGGTAAAGGACTTCTACGAACACATGGTTTAACTGAAAAGGGTATACCCACGGGTATACCTTCCCTATTCACGGGCTACCTTCAACCTTGTTATAACAAGGTGAAAGGCAGTCCTATTTGTAAAAAGGGCTACCTTCTTGGATTCTCAAGGAAAACTAATTTTATCGAAAAGCTTTAGGTAGTCGATGAAATCCGTATTCGTCGGTAAAATGTTTAAATGACTTCCGAAATCCATACAGTCTCAAATAAAGTTCCGTATATCAATCGATTTTATTACAACTACTAGCTTCTGCCCGCGGCTTCATCCGCATGAAATTTCACCCTCCCCCCATTCACCCTCTTAGTGGTGGAATTTCGAAAAACCCTTTCTTAGTGGATACCTACTCTTCACTAAGAACACACCCTCCAAATTTCATGTCTCTAGGACCAGCGGTTTAGGCTGTGCGTTGGTATAGATTTCCTCATGGAACAATGAAACCCACGGAATTCTCCCTTATATCCCTTAATTTATCATATACTGCTGAATATAGGTTTTTTTAAAGACCGTGGACAGAAAAGCCGTCTTACGGTACTTGTTTTACGATATTACATTCACTTCGATGCAGCCTTTGAAGGTCAACGGTATAAAGTTGATCGCAAAATAAACATCGACAGTAAACAAAGGAAAAACATTGGAATAATTTGAAGTAAATTAAGTAGTTATTCTTATTTAAAAACAAAGTTTACAAAAAACGGAATAGATTTATCTTCGATAAAAATGTTTAGAATGTTGCCATGACTGATTTTTGTAATTTGCCCAATTTGAACAGCTTTTTTTTTAACTGGCTTGTGCTCGTAACTTTGTTCTTGCTGTTTCTTGTTCTCCCGACCCGCCCTGTCGCATCGCATCGTCTGCCCGCGCACTTTGTTTTCGCTTATCGTTTTTTTTATTTTTGCTCAACTCTGGCATATGTAATAACAACTTTGACTGCTCTGATATCACCAATAAGTTTTGTTATATTGTACCCAGCACTGTATTACGGCGAGAGGCGCGCGTGCCCCGGCTGTTCCACACTGTAAAGTGTAGAACCAATGCTAGCGCAAGGGCGCCCCTTCGTCGTCTCTTAAAAACATATAACACACACTTTTTCGATCTTGATATATTTTCACTATCTCAACCAAAATTTAAAAGGATGGCTATTCAATTGCTTGCACAATAATTACTCATCTAACCTTCTTCCTAACCTAATTCGCCTCCAGTAGATGCGTGCATTGATGCATAAAATAATTTATATACATCAATGGATGTGTGGCTTAGTTTTATTTTTTCATAATAGTTTATTCCGCGGACATTGGTGTGGGTTACATGTTCACCTCCATTAATCTAGTTTGTTATTTACCACAATAATTGTAACAGTGAACAATTGTAACGTGTAACTGTTTTATGTCCCAATAAAATAAAATAAAACTCCTACGGGTCTTAGTGTGGGCACAAATCCAGATTCTGGAATCTGGATTTGTGCCCGGTTACAGCCCAGGCTGTAACTGAGAAATTCCAGATAGAAAAACCAATAACTCTTTTCCCGAACAGCAGTGTAGTTCTTGCGATCTATTCATAAGTCATATCACCATTATTACAGCTAAATATACCAAATTAATAAGTCCATAAATTATAGTACCACTTAAAAACAGACTCAACGTCGTCTACCTTTTTAAATCTAAACAAAAGTCAAGTTAAAGGATAATTGCCTGAAACTGGCAAAGACAGCTGACAAGAGCTGAATACATTCTCTAAAAGGTAATTTGTCTGAAGCAGTTTTTGCTGAGTACGATGCATTAATTAATATCCAAGACACAATGGCGTGGATTGGTTTTCAGAATAGGTAGGCACTAGGCCGGGTCTAGTCTAGACAAACGCGGTCACTAATCAGAAAAAAAAGTGAGGTCAAAAGTGTGGTTATTTGAGTAGACGTGCCTACTTAAGGGTGATAAATTGCGAAGGTCGAACGTCATCAACGCGTGAGACGTACGTATTTTTAATTTTGTCGTATTAACTTGAAAGAGTAAATACCAATGACAATGTGCAAATAGTACGGGAGCCGACTAGGCCGTCCGGCGGCGACTGCCTACTGCCGCGCGTGTTTGTATGAAGATTTGGTTTTTTGTTAGTTATGATAATTTTGTGAGTTTCTTAATTGTGAGGCATACACAATAAATGTAATTGACAGGCTTATGTTGATATATCGAGGTAGGCACTGCTTATATGCCTATATGCAATGCACGCTACTGCCAAGACATTCCAGACCTTATATAAGGTTACTCCAATAAATTAGTTGCCTGCGTTTAGAACTGGACTGGACTGCGTCTGGAGATCTAAAGTTGCGTATACACGGGTCATCTCCAGCAATTATTGAGCGGCAACCCGCACTGGGCCCGCGAGGTGGGTTAAAGCCCACTCCCTCTCACAGAGAGGAGACCTGTGTCGCAGCAGTATGAATGTTATAGTCTGATTATGCTTACATACATACATAACATAATCAGCCTATAATGTTTTCCCACAGCTGGGACACAGACCTCTTCTCAGTGAGAGGGAGTGGGCCGTAATCCACCACGCGGGCCCAGTGCGAGTTGGCAGATGTCACATGTCTTCGAATTTTTTGTTCTAGGACATGCCGGTTTCCTCACGAAGTTTTTCTTCACTGTTTTTAGAGCAGTGGTGATGAAATAATTTACACAAAGTAAAGCGCCTGTCTGGATTCGAACCTACGACCTCGCAAGTCGCGGTCATTACCACTTGGCCACCACTGCTCTCACTGATTGTGCTTATTGACCGGCAATATGTCACTAGTGGCTGGTCACGGTGGCCATTGCTAAAGGCGGCATTGTCAACACTTTTCATACAAAACAAGCGTGTCATCCTTTACTCGCACTACGACGCAAATGATGTATAGAACTGACGGCTTTGAAGACGGTCCTTGACAGATGAAGTTATGCGTTCAACGCGTCTCAAGACGCTGCTGACTCAGCGGTTTAGCTATTCTCTGCCTTTCGAAAGCCCGATGCAGAGACCGGTTGATCCCGCCGCGAACCGATGCAGCGATGGAAAGAACGTTTCTTTACTACCACGCCCAAATATAGTAAATCGCCAAATGCAGCTTGGGGGCAATCGCTGGAACGCGCGATTTTGCAATCGCAACCGAACGCAGAGAGTTGCCCAAACGCACGTTATTTAAGGTTGCATGTCTGCTAAGGCCCTAAGGCTGTTAGTCGAGTATACTCAATTAGCGTCGTACTGATTTGCAAGGACTGCAGCTGGCAATAATATGGGAATTGAGACATTCAAATGAAAATACAAGTAAGTACAAGTAGTGTATTTTGTAAATAGTGTTTCTTATAGTTTATTGGAACAGTTTTGAGATTTATGGAAATGAGGAATCAGCCGAAGCATTACCTGTATTAAAATATAGCGTTTTACTAAAAACGAGGCTTTCGAGAATAAGGTCTTGGGTTGGATACCAATTGCTCATTTCAGGCATTTCTTCTTTTATATGACTTCAATAACGTGAATAAACTAAGTATAGATCACTTGTAATAGACTTGCCACTTTTGACAAAAAATCCCACTAAACTTTGATTTTTAATTTACTTGACCAAAATGACAGCTGCGATCATTGTCATGTTGACAAGAAAATGTTGATCGCAACTGTCATTAAGTCTATTACATTAGCCGGTCAAGCGGCGCGCGTCACCGATCGGCGACGAAACAATAGAAAATCAAATGTGCCTCATTAGCGGAGTTTGACAGATTAAAAATCAGTTAAATCAGTTCACTAAGGCCAAATTTCACCAAAGAAACTGAACGCGATCAGTATTTATCTTAACCCCGTCCAAGAGCCGCCAGTGTCATTATTGTAACGGAACATTGACACTGACAGCTCATGAACGGGGTTTAGGTGTACTGATCGCGTTCAGTTTTATTGATGAAATTCACCCTAAACGGTTGAAACTATGTAACTGTCACATAGATAATAGACCTTGTTGTTCATAGACGTGCAAATGACATTCAACCTTTGGGCGGTAAAGCAAATTACGAGGTGGGTTGTACCTAAACAATAATAAAAAATCTGCAATAGTCCAACAGTTAAGGGCACACCTTAACCGTTGGACAATTGCAGATTCTCCTGTTGAGTGAGAGGCAATGAGGTCGATTTGAACCTTAAGTATCGGGTGCAAAAAAACTGCCTCTTTTTTGTGTAAAAAAAGGTTATTTTGCTGGCTGCAAAAGTGCACAAACCTGATCCGATTCAAGATGAAATAAAAAAGATTTCCAAAATGTTTCCTTAAGCTATATGAACCACTTTTTTGTTGTTGTTTATTTTATTTTTTTGTTTGCAGTCTTGCAGTTCTAATTAAAAAACAACGATAAGCCGCGATCTACATGTAGAATTTTATCCCAATATAGGTATCTTTCTTAGAACAAGTGGGTACCTACGTAATGTATTTAGGCATAGGTACCTCCGTGACGTTAAAACTAAATGCTAATTGAAATGAAAGGAGCAAGCAATTGATGGAGCCCTAATTAGCAACGTGACTTACATAATAACATAATCAGCCTATAACGTTCCCACTGCTGGGACACAGGCCTCCTCTCTGTGAGAGGGAGTGGGCCGTAATCCACCACGCGGGCCCAGTGCGGGTTGGTGGATGTGACTTGATTTTATGTAATTATTTTAACAAAATTATTTTTAAACCAAACGAAGGTTGACGGCTTTTTCTCATTAGTTAAATAGCACGAACTAAATAATGGATGGAATCAAAAGAAAAAGTTAAAACGTTCTAACCATCGGAATGCGTCTGAACAATTTCCGAATCAAATTGATTATAGTTCATTACGATTGTTGTTATTTCCACTCCTTATCGGGAAAAAGCATTACCTAAATACAGTAAAGGAAAAAAAAACGCAAAAATACACCAAAACAAAAACCAATGCCTTCTCAAACAATAGGTAAAAAAAAAAGCGTACAAACCTTATAAAAAACACGTAGTCAAAAACCAAATCAATAACAAAAAAAACACTGCAACTGTCTCATTGACCGAACGAAGCATAAAAAAATAACATTAAGTAAACAAGGCACTACCCGCACGACACTCGAAATCTGACTGACCGCCAGCGCGCGTGCAATCGCACCATTTGTCACAAATCATTATCACAACACAACCTACTTTGCGACCTCCAAATGAAATGCACGTTATTGGTGCGACTCTGCTTGCATTCACGACCTATATAAGTGTACCTACACAAATGCAATTAGTTATATCAATCAACCTGCATCGCCTTTACCCAACCATGTTGGGGTCGGCTTACAGTCTAACCTTACGCAGCTGAATACCAGTATTTTACATGGAGCGACTGCCTATCAGACCCCACAACCCAGTTACTGGGTAATACGATACCTCTTAGTAAGACTGGTTGTCAGACATGCAATTAGGTATATTTATGTATGTATGTAGGTAAGTATTAATATTTAAAAAATAATTATTTCATAATTACACCTACCAGTGTTTGTCTCTGCATCACCCAAAGGTTGACTGGTAGAAAATGTCTATGGCATTAAGTCCGCCTCCGTACATTTACACGTACTGTGTTTGAAGTAATAAATAAATAAATTATAGTGATAAGTACATAGTTTTTTGGAATGTGGCATGTGGTTTCCAGTAACAATTCCCCAATGGAGATTGAGTGAGGGGCTTAGAGGCTAATCCCGAAAATGTAGGTAGAAAAACGTGAGATGATTTCATTATATTGATGTAAGAGGCAACTCAAGAATGATTCTATGAAGATGAGCACACCAGTTAGGCTCCTAAGTTAGCTAGGTTAAGCTAAGGGCATCCAAGTTTCACCCGTCGCAGGAGGACCAAGGGTCCTCAGATACGGGGTCCTCTGGCGCGCATGTGCTGGTTTGGTCTCTGGGGTGGTCACGGCGTGCTATGTGTTCTGGTGCGCAGGTGATGGGGAATACTCTCCAGAGGAGGGTCCGGTGACGGACAGCCGCGGCGGGTTCACGGATGAGTGCTAACTGGTAAGCGGCAGAGAAGGACATCGTGGAGTTTTAGTGGGTTAGAGTCCTAGATAACTACACTATCTCCCCGTGATAGTGCAGAATGCATGAGCATTTCTCCCACGTTAAAAAGAAAAAAATGGGGCATCTAAGTTTGCCTAAACGATAATTTTCAATCTCCTTACAAAAATCTCGCCATTCTTTTCGCAACGCTTGGGTTTCCTAAGACAACGGTGGCCGCCAAATAACGGCCGCAGTGAGTGTCATAGAAATGATAGATTTATTCCGGTTTAATCCACTGAACCCCCCCTCCAACCCCCTCCTCGATGCCCTGTTCTTAAAATTACGAGAATTGCCCCTCTGGTCGGACAAAGTGTTATTCGGTTTTTCGGAATTTAAAAGTAACAGCCCGGAGTTTGGAAGTTGGCGGTGTGATACCCCCGTGTCTTGGAAAGCACGATAAGCTGTTGGTCCTGCTCCTGATCTCTCTCCGGTCGTGTCGGATTGCCGTCCCATCAGACTATGAGAGTGACGGAAGAGTGAGTGCACTTGTGTCTGCGCACACACTTGTACACAGTTATAATTGTATCTCACGCGTTCGTCTCTCACTGGACGCTTGAGGCAGGACATCGCCGTCGAAGTAGACCAAGACGAAGGTGGCGTGACGATCTAATAAATATCATTCGCAGGGCCAACATGGTCAGAGATCACTCAAGACAGGGAGGTTTGGAAGAAAAAAGGGGAGGCCTTTGCCCAGCAGTGGGACACAAAATAGGCTAACAAAAAAAAAAAGATGGCTGATGATTACCGTTGAGAGTAACTGCCTTGGCCGAAATTCTGTCCGGAAGACTATTTTAGTACGTACGACTAGATCCAGACATGAATTGGGACTACCACCTTGGTCCTAGCAGCATAAGTGCGTACGTCTTTTTATTTTTACATCGTTATCACATATTTTATAAATTCAACATTAATGATGTAACTAATATTTTTGTAAAAATATAATTTAAAAGAGTGTCCATGGAGTTCCTTGCCCGTTCTTCTCCATAGGTACCTACGCTTTGGAATGGGCAACTAGCTTCATATTTTTTAACAGTTCAAAAATGCCTGTATGGTTTAATTGAAATAAATGCTTTGAGTTTGAGTGCCTTAACAGCCTCATAAACTTATTTAACAATTTTCTCATACACATTGGTTCCACGATGACACAACAAAAAATATTTGCTAAATTATGATGTAGGCAATGTTACCTATATTTAGCCTGATCACATTTATTTAACACGTGTCGAATATTTTACAACAAATATTGACGTCTAATAACCGTGACCAGCGAATGCTATATAGTTTTCATGTAATTTGTGTTTATTCTAACAGCATCAATAGCGTGGCCATGACTATCGAAATACCGTTGATATGGCCTTGAGTGGAGGCAACAATGCAATGGAACTAGATCTCGATGATAATCGATGGATCAGCGCCATGATTGCCTCGATGAGTTTTGTTGCATAGTTGAGCCAAAAATTATTGTGATTGCATACGGATCACGTGAAAACGTTTTGCCTAAAATATTATTTCTAATAGGTACTGTAGCTTTGTGGAGAATAACCCTAGAGACCCACTGTAAACAATGTTACCTGTTGTTTGCTGGCATAAAAAGCTATTACTATAATTAGATTACTCTTTTATAACTAAAACATAGCTACTGAAAACAGTATTTTACAAAGGGATGTATTTAATAGCATTTTAAATTTGATGAAAACAGCTATAAAATTGTATATCTGTAATTTAAAATAATAATACATGTATAAAATTATATTATCACTTAAATACACATGAACCAAAACAAAATAAATATACACTGTAAATAATAATTTCATAAACAACACAGTTAAAATACCTACAAAAATAATGGTTTGCACTATAACTGTTTCAAAAACCAAATTCGATGGCAGGTCTAAGTTAGTTTACAAGCAATAATAAATAAGACGTGTCGACTGAGCGCCGCTTCGCGGGGCCCCTATATCTATCTACAGGGTTTGAAGGAATCTAACACGAAGGAGATGACGGGACTCGTTCACTCGACTTCTTCATTCGACTTCTTCTTCTTCTTTTTACTTCCTGTATCGAGCTCGCTTCGCTCGCTCTTGCATCTTAAGTTATCTTAGTAGCAGTAGTAACATTGCCGTTTGTACCACATACGATCAGTGCCCGTACACTAACTTTATTTTTATAGAAACCATTATTTTTACAGTTCATTCAATTCATTTTAAAGCTAAGTATCTATATATGTATATAGTGGAAACCATTACTTTTATAGTTCATTCAATTAATTTTAAAGCTAAACATTTTAAAGTGTGAAACAATATTTTTAAAGTGCGTTTATATTCCCCTTTTACAAACTTATATAAAAGCGCAGGCAATGACCCTACAGATTTGTTCCAATAATGAAAAGTGAAGAGAATAAGTAACATATTCTAACGGAATATAACTTTTTTTTTGTTTAGGCGGTACTTTCATAATTTAGCCCAAAATAAATAAATGATCTCAATACTGAACACCTTTTTTTTCGTATACGATAAAAAAATCGATAAAATTCGGGATTTAGAATCATGTACCGAATCCATGGTTACAAGTTGTGCGTCGATCTCCCTGCCACCTGAATGAATGAAAAAGTCACATTGATACTAGCCCGGATTTGAACCCATAACCTTGTACATGAGAGGCGCGGCCTTACCTGGGCCATCACAGCACTTGCACTTACAATACCTCAAGTTTCCATTCTTTTAAAGTAATTATGAGGCATAATAGACGCGTCTCATGTTGCAACTTTCCTTTAAGCTTCTCCTTAAGTATGCAAAATTATGAAGTAACCATACCTCACTGCAAGGTTGCTTCTTGTCCTATAATATAGTTCAAGGGCATTTTAGTAGTTATCCTGAGCATCAGGTTAACCTTGTCTTGGCCTGCTAATACCATATTTTTATATGGAATTAGGAGGAAAATGTTACATAGGGCTTTGATTTTCATTTTTTTTTCAAATTCCCCACGCTAAACCACATGCCTAGTGTATCATTATCATCATTTCAGCCGAAAGACGTCCACTGCTGGACATAGGCCTCCCCCAAGCACCTCCACTTCGACCGGTTCCATGCCTATGGGACGGACGTATCCTGTTGTTCTCTGATTGAATTGACATGGAATGTATATTTTATAATTAGATATAGATGTTTGTTTAGATTAAGTTTTAATAAGCGCATTTATCGCGTTGAGGTTATCCTGTAACGGGAGATGAAAGTAGATAAATATAAGAAAAATCTCGGTGTTACTATAGCCTGATTTACACGGTACAGTGTTTGGACGATGCAAGGCGTTTGTTGTTTCAATTTTGTTGCAGGTCACAGGTAAGAAACTTGCTTCCTGTTTATAGGACTTCAGTGTCGTAACAAAACTCTGATACGACGTCATAGTAAAACCTATTTAACCTGTTTTCCTTTTATCTTTATCCTCTCTGGTGCGCCGCGTGCGGGCCAGCCCCAACATGGTCTATCAGATCGTGCTAAGTGTTCTTTGGAGGATCAGTAGGTGAGAGGAACGTCTGCTAAACTTAACAATAAGTGCTTTTTCACACGTCCCCGGTTGCCGGGTAGCCGATGCCGGGTACCCGGCGGCGAAGTGTATAACCATGTACATTAGCATTCACACGTACCGGCGTAGTTTGCCTGGCAAGTGTTAGCGGATACCCGGCAACCGTTACGTGTGAAAAGGCACTAATAGCCACTGAAATGCCAGTCAATTGAAAATATTGCAGTATATGTATTAATCCTATTTTTTGGCATGCTGAAAATATTTTCAAATTTTTTATTATTTTGTTGAATTACTAAATTTGTAATTACATTATAACTTTTTTAATTTGAAACTTTTAAACTCCCGGGCCCCGAAAGTGATCATGAATCATTTGAAATTAATTTATTACATTATTTTTCTGGATATAATATTACGTCAAGTTACCAATGATTTGTAAAGTCAAAAGAGTAGAAAGACATGTGAGCGAAGCCGCGGGCACAGCTAGTTGGAAATATTTCCAAGGGCTGTTTTCGAAGAAACGGCCTATATTGGTTACAATGATTTGAATTCGTGTTAACCCGCACGTAACAGTTAAAGAGCTTTTAATTGGGTAAACGTTAATTAACATAATTAGGTATGTACAGCCGCGGACAATGGCGGTTGACTACTTTTCACCCTTATGCCCTTGGTAATAAGGTTGAAAAGTGGTCCACCGCCAGTGTACCTACTCAAAAATATTTTCATTAGAAAAATTGTTAATGATTTCATAATCGAATCGTAACGTGATCGAAACTAATTTGATAATCGATTATTGAATAGTATACATTATTGAAATAATAATCTAAAACGAATTAAACTTTGTTTGTGTTCTTTTAAATCGATATAGCATGTGCTACGTCTGGGAATTTTTGTGTTAAAATTAAGAGGAAAATAAATGTGGTCGGAGAGACTTTTGAAAAAGCCTAAGTAAAAAGTCATAATCCGAGGTTTGGCTCTCGCCTATTTTCTCCTCCAATATTGGACCAATAAATTAAAATATATTTCATAAACCGAATAAGAAGGATATATACCTACTGTGTCTCTATGTATATTAAATAAAGATTTCCTCACCGTTTATTTTTTAAATATTACCGATATTGTTATGTTAGACAAATAATCGTAAATTTTAGTCATTCTTAAAAATATAAATATTAGTGGATAGAGAGGAAGAGGGGCTCGTGGCTAAGTAATAAAAAACAGCCGCACGGGTTGATCGATCAGATCAAACCGTTAGTCCTGGCTGTCATTCATGGATCCACGACGACCCGTAGGTCGTCAGAAGCCCGAAAGTATGACAGCCAGAATTTGACACGCTACCGGTCTAAAATAACTAGGATTTATTGTATCAGTGAACGAGCTGACGTCAATAAAAACACTAAATTAAGAACTTGACAAAGTTAGATTAGATCTAACTTATCGTAAGTTCATAAATGATCTAAGCGCGACTTCGATCTAACTGATTGTTACCAACTTACGTTAGGGTCTTTGAACTCTTTTATAAAGGGTTGCATTACAACACATGTAAGCATAAAGACGGACTGTTAAAACCAGTCAAACTTCGACGTTCCTTCCTTAAAAGTCGTTGTCCTACATTGTTGCATTTACATTCACTTTATTTAACCACTAGCTGCGCCCGCGGTTTCACCCACATAGATGGGTATATTGGGTTAAAAAGTAGCTTATATGTTAATCCAAGGTGTCGGCTACCTAAGTCGGTGACCTGGGGCAACCCGGCCACCGACGCACGCGGGCGGGCGGTTGAGATGTGGGCAGCCTCCTCTGGACTCTCCCTCTTGAACAGAGGAAGCGTCCAGACATGCGTGCGGCGACGGGGCGGCTCAATAGTGGACGTCACTTTCGCCACCCCTGCGTTAGCCGCGCGGGTGTTGAACTGGCGGGTGGACCTGGTGGAGACTATGTCGGACCACCGCTACGTGCGGTTCGACATCTCCAACAGTGGCCCCGGAGAGATGCGGCCCCCCTCCGGGCGACCACCGTTCCCGAGGTGGGCTCTTACCCGCCTGGACAGGGAGGCAGCGAGCGAGGCGGCGTTCATCCAGGACTGGCTTTCGCCGCCTGCCGCCGGCCTGGATGTGGACACCATGGCGAAGCAACTGAGGGAGTCTCTGACCGAGGTATGCAACTCTAGCATGCCTCGGTCTCGCCGACCGCTACCCAAACGCGCCGTGTACTGGTGGTCGGAGGAGCTGGCGGGGCTTCGAGCAGCGTGTGTGGAGGCAAGGAGGGAATACACGCGGAGCCGGCGGCGGCGTCGACGGGACTTGGACGACGAGGACCACCTCTATGAGGTTTACATGGAGGCAAAAATGGTCCTCGATCGGGCCATCGCCACCGCCAGAGACACGGCGAGAGCCGAGCTGCTGGAGGGTCTCGACAACGACCCCTACGGAAGACCATATAAGGTGGCGCGCAACAAATTGCGCCCCTATGGTCCCCCGGTTGCCGAGACCCTGGAGCCCTCATTTCTCGATGGGGTGGTTCAGTCCCTGTTCCCGTGCAGGGACAACTTCACCCCGCCAGTGATGGACCCACCGCGGGGGATAGCTGCTCAGCTAGACGAGGAACAAGAGGAGGCCCCTCCTGTCATGGAGTCGGAACTTAGCGCGGCAATTTCCCATATCCGCGCCAAGAAGACAGCTCCAGGCCCCGACGGGGTTCCCGCAAGAGTGGTGGCGATCGCTGCCACTCAAATGGAGGAGAGGTTTCGGGACCTCTTCAGCGCATGCCTTGCGTCAGGGAGGTTCCCGAAACCATGGAAGGAGGGGCAGTTGTGCCTTCTTCGCAAGGAGGGCCGCCCGGCAGACTCCCCCTCGGCGTACCGGCCCATCGTTCTGCTCGATGAGGTCGGCAAAATGTTCGAGGGGATAATCGCTGCTCGCCTAAAGGGCCATCTGCGGGATATCGGGCCGGACTTGTCGGACGCTCAGTTCGGTTTTCGGGCTGAGCGTTCCACCGTGGACGCGCTGGCCTGCCTTAAGGGCCAGGTGAAGGAGGCGATGGAAGCGGGGGATGGATTGTTGGCTGTGTCATTCGACATAGCCAATGCCTTCAACTCCGTTCCCCACTCCACCATCCTAGAGGCGCTCCGATTTCACGGAGTGCCTCGATACATGCGCGGTCTGCTGGCCAGCTACCTGGAGGATCGGGCGATCCTTCTGTTAAATAGGACTGGCCAAGTCCGGCGGTACGCCGTCGAAGCCGGCGTTCCACAGGGGTCAGTCATAGGACCTCTCCTCTGGAACGTCGGCTATGATTGGCTCCTGCGGGGAACTCTCCTCCGAGGTACGAGTGTCGTGTGCTACGCGGATGACACTCTCCTCACCGCCCGGGGGGGGAGTTTCAGGGAGGCGGCCAACTTGGCCTCGGCGGGCGGATCCTTGGTCGCAGGGCGGATCCGCCGCCTAGGTTTAACGGTGGCGTTGCACAAAACCGAGGCCGTGTTCTTCCACGGACCTCGGCAGCGCGCCCCCCCACCTGACGCCCATATCTTCGTGGACGGCGTCAAAATTGAGGTTAAGGCCCAGATGAAGTACCTGGGTCTTGTAATTGACAGCAGGTGGCGCTTTGGTCCGCATTTTAGCGGGCTGTCGACGCGCCTGTTGAAGACCGCGGGCGCGCTGTCGTGGCTGCTTCCCAACTTGGGGGGGCCCAGCGCACGATGCCGGCAACTTTACGCCGGCATCCTGAAGAGTATGGCCCTCTACGGAGCCCCTATCTGGGAGGACTCCCTCCATAGGAGGGAGAACGCTGCCGCCTTGCGGGCACCCCAAAGGGCCATAGCCCAGCGGGTGGCGCGGGCCTACCGCACGGTGGGCTTCGCGGCAGCATGTGCTCTGGCGGGCACCCCTCCTTGGGAACTCGAGGCGTGGGTGCTCGCCAGAGTATATGAATGGACGGCGGGGCGGAGGGCGAGAGGAGAACGCCCAGCCCAGGAAGAGCGGGACGCCGTCCGGCGGGAGGCGAGAGACGCCATCGTCGTCCATTGGACGGGGGACCTCGCCACCGCAGCCTTCGGCCGCCGAACCCTCGACGCGATTGGGCCAGTACTGCGAGACTGGCTCGAGCGGTCGCATGGATTCCTCTCCTTCCGGCTGGTGCAGGTGCTGTCCGGACACGGTTGTTTCGGATCGTACCTGCACCGAATCGGACGGGAGGAGACGCCGTCGTGCCACGACTGTGGCGCGGCGGGGGACACGGCGCAGCACACCCTCGAGGTGTGCCCGTCGTGGTCCGAGCCGCGCCGCAGTCTCATCGCGGTGATCGGACCGGACCTATCACTCCCCGGCTTGGTTAACGCCATGCTGAGGGATGAGAGGTCCTGGGCGGCAGTCGCCTCGTTCTGCGAACACGTCATGTCCCAGAAGGAGGCGGCGGAGCGCGCGCGGGAGGAAGATCCTCACGCGGCGTTGCTCCGAAGGCGGAGGAGGGGTCGAAGAAGACGTCAGTTTGACAGTCATCTCCGACTCCTCCCAGATGGAGGCCAGCAGGCAACTGGTGCGGGGGCACCTTTGCCTGTATTGCACAGGCCCCCATCAGTGTTGGACGGGAATGGCCAGGTGCTCCCGGCTATTCCCGTAGCCCCCCAGCATGGGGGGCATGCGGGGCCCGCCAGGTAGGCGGGCATGCGCCGGGAGGGTTGTGGAAGTAAAGGCTGAGCCGGTTTCCCATGGCCCTCCCATCACGGCGATGTGGGGACACCGCTGAGTTTTAGTGGGTATACTGTCGGTGTGTAATTCCGACAGGAGTCCCACATACCCCGTCTCGTCCCCCACGAGCGGGGATGCGTAACGCATTTCTCAGCGAAAAAAAAAAAAAAAAAAAAAAAAAGGTGTCGGCTACCTCCGTACAAAATTTTATTAAAATTGGTCTTGCCGTTTGTGCATGAATAAGAAACAAACATATAAATACACACACTCACAAACTTTCGCCTTTATAATATTAGTGTGATAGTTCTTATAGGAACTTTATTCTCCGAGATAACTTTGGCGTTGTTCCTTAGCGACAGTCAGAACTTTTGTCTCTACTCTTCTTGCTAAGCTTAAAATTATGCTTGTGAGCGGGGGTTATGGCTAAGTAATATCAGCCGCATGGGCCGATCGATCAGGTTAAGCTACGCTTGCCGCGGTTGGTCCGTGGATGGGTGACCATCTTTACATACCAAGACCCCTCCGTGCCTCGGAAAGCACGATAAGCCGTTGGTCCCGGCTGTCATTCGTGGATCTTTGACAGTCGTTACGGGTCATCAGAAAGCCCGAAAATCTGACAACCAGTCTTACCAAGGGGTATCGTATTACCCAGTAACTGGGATGTGGAGGTCAGATAGGCAGCCGCTCCATGTAAAATACTGGTACTCAGCTGCATCCGATTAGACTGGAAGCCGACCCAAACATAATAATATATTATGATAATTGGTAAAAGATGAGTGGGGGTTGTGGTTTCCCGTCGATAATGTAGCAAGTGTGAATCGAACTAATGACCCATGATGGCCGTTACCACTTACCTATAAAACCAATCCAAACTATCCAAACTAATATTATAAATGCGAAAATAACTCTGTCTGTCTGTCTGTCTTTTCTTCACGCCTAAACTACTGAACCGATTTAGATGAAATTTGGTATAGGGATAGTTTGAGTCCCGGGGAAGGACATAGGATAGTTTTTATCCCGATATTCCCACGGGATCGACACATATGCGGGTGAAACCGCGGGGCGCAGCTAGTTATGTATAAAAAAAGAATTCATTCATAATATTGGAGTCTCGACGTATGTCTACCAAACCTATGGTCTTACAAAAATAAAGATCATTATCATCTCATAATTAAATCGAGGCACATAATATGCGTCAGATGAATGAAGCAGGAAAGTATGTCAAAAGTGATGATCAAGTATCCTTTTCTTCTTCATTAGTTGCATGTGGCTAAATCCGTGTGGAGGTTGGATATTATCCCTCGGGAACAAACTACCGGGATCAATGTAGTCTATGTCCTAGACCTAGACCCAGGTCACGTTGGCCTTTGTGGCAAACATTGAAATCTGTACAGCCGTTAAGACGTAAAAAAGTACCAGATGGACAGAAAAATGACCGCATTGCCAGAAAGAGACACGATGGGGTACACAGATGATCTTCATGTTATGGTATTATTTTGGTGAGCCTGTACAGCGTTTGCGTTGCGTTTATTTGATTAAAAAAAGGAGTTAAATCAAATAGATTTTTATCAGTTCCAGTTTTCTCGGTCACCAAAGGACATAACGTCAGATATAGTTGAAGTTTAGTAAGAAACCGATGGACGTTTGCGAATAATAGTAGATTGTACAACTAAGGCATAAAAGAAGCTATTTTACCCCGAGACGTTTATATCCACCCGAGCCGCAGGCGAGGGTGGATAGTTAAGTCGAGGGGTAAAATGGCTCGTTTATGCCTGAGTTATACACTCTGCTTTTCACTTCGATTGCGAGAAAATGAAACAGGCATAAAGTAAGTATACAGTACATAATTAATCAAAAATGTTGCATCCATAGCTAATTCCCGCCACCACAGATAATACCGCCACGAAACTTTTTAAAAGTTTTTTTTTTAATTTTCAACATTTGTCATTCGACTTGGGTACTTCATACTGCCAAAAAATGAAAACGTTTCTTTGCCTTTTTAAATAATAAATGACAACTATTTTACCTGATTTTATTAAATTAACAATAGAAAACACGGAAGTGGTATAAATTAAAGAAAATGAAATAAATCACGACTTTAATCTGCGAAGTTTTATTGTGCGTGTGGCTGTTGGGCCTGATTACTTTAGTCTTAGAAAAAAAATTACTTTATGCACTAGAACATAAAAAGCGATTTTATGTCGCCTAAGCACAACATAAAGACGGACTTTTAGAGCATGAGAAGTGAAAAATTTTATTCACAAACATCCATCGGTTAATAGAAAACAAACAGTTAATTTATCAAATTAACTTTCATTCGAAAACATCCATCAGTTTCTCTTTTGGTGACTGTACGCAAAAGATGATTCTTAATAAAGTCAATGTTATTCAGGTCATACAACCCTACCAAAGAAAAATATAACAGCTGTTTTTCTATAGATAACAAATACGAACCCTGATCAGCCGACCAAAACGTGACAACAGGAGGATTACAATCGAACATATTTTTCTTACACCTCGGTAATTTGCTGTTGCAAAGTAAAACATAGCAATCGAATGCAAAAACATTGTAATCACAATCTACTAATGGGTCAACCCGCGGAAATCCACTAACGGCGAATATATGCTAATAATAAATTAAATATCATAGCTGCATTCTTTTTTTACTTTATATGACATTTCTTACATGTTTTTACGTATGGCGCCGCTATCTAAAAAAGTATAACACCTTTATTTAATTTATTTTTGCAATCAACACGCACCAAACGTCATCACCATTTGCAAATAAAAGTCGGCCTAATTGAGCGGAATGGCCCTAATAAATACTGGTCACGTTGGGCCTAGAATCGGGTCCATCGTGGTTACGTTAGTCAAGAATACATTAATTATCCACAAGGATCTTCATTATACTATCTGAGATCCAGATTACGATCAAAATATAAATAAATGGGGTGAAATAAAAGAGTCTTCGCGAATGACGAACATGATTATGTCGGAGTATGCCCAGGTAGGTACGCACGGGCATATTGTACCCGCGGCGACTTTATTTCGCGAACTGGATTTTCAACTCCGGAGTTGAAAACCTAACAGTGTGTTTTTTGACGCGTTGGGATGCGCCTTGTCAGATTTTTAAATGTTTGACTGTCCCGTTGGTCTCGTGGTCGCAAGCGCGACTGCTGAGGTCCTGGGTTAAATTCCTGGGTCGGGAAATGATATTGAGTTTTTCCGTTAGGAATTTCTTAATAACAGTACGTAGTTAGTAAGTTGGCGGTGTGCTTACGCGGACGTGTTATTCGATATTACACTTTTTTAAGTCACGTAACACACCCGATACCCCCGCACCTCGAAAAGCACGTTAAACCGTTTGTCCTGCACCTGCCCCCTTATTCACAAACACTCGATATGCTTCCGTATCGTATCGAACATTAATCATTGTTATCGTAGGAGTCTTCTCAATGCTGTTCACAACTCCAAAACCCGAATTTTTTTTCAATTTAAATCAAATAGACGCCCGCTATTCTTCCAACAGCTATTTGCTGTTGAGGGGAAGTCAAATCAGGTCATCGAAATGTCAGGTTTTCGATACGATAGCCTGTCGTATGTTTGTGAATCAGGGCTCTGATCTCTCTCCGGTCGTGTCGGATTGCCGTCCCATCGGACTATGAGAGAGGGAAGAGGGAGTGCACCTGTGTCTGCGCGCACGCTTTCCCGCGCCGAAGGCTAGTCTCTGTTGAGATTGGCCGCCGTGGCCGAAATAAGGTCTGGAGGACTTTATCATTTATATGCTCGACTCAACACCGAGTGTTGAAAATCTTTGATATTTTTTTGTCCGTGGACTAAGGTAGAACGCATTAAAGGAAAGCGGCCGTTCACACAGTACTATCCCGAAGGATATTTTACAGAAACGACCTTTGGTGTGGGATGCAACATGTGTCGACACCCTTGCGCCATCCCATCTTCCTAGCACGGTGGGCTGTGCTGGGGCGGCTGCTGCAGGTGCAGAAAACCTCAAACGGCGAAAATATTGCAACCTGATTGGGACTTATATGTTCGAGCCGTTTGGGGTTGAAACATTAGGGCCATGGGGTCCGAGTGCCCACTTGGTATTTTGGGATATCGCCAAGCGGTTAGTCGACTCTTCACGTGACCAGAGGGCTGGCCTATATCTTGGTCAAAGAATTAGCATTGCCATACAACGTGGCAATGCTGCCAGCCTTTTGGGCACTGTTCCTGTTGACAGCGATGCGGATGAATTCTTTGATGCCCTATAATGATTGTTTATTTTTTCATATAATTGTACATATTAATATAGTTTATATTTTAGCTTATATTATGTAAATATTTAATTTTTGGAGAAACGACTAGATTATATAGAAAAAAAATACTATTATTATTAATCTATGAATTTTCTGAAATATGATAGATGAGTCTTTCAATTATTATGGATATGAAATGTATGCGAAAAGATGATTCTGACTGTAAACTTTCTGCGATATCATGGTTCTGCCATACAAAATTATGAGTTTTGAATATATGACAAGTTTTCTGTGAAATGAAGTTTATGCTATTCGCTGTTATACAAAATATTATTGTGCCAAAAAAAAAATCTGCTATAAAAGGGGGACCCGCTGATGACTCACAGATCCACACGCTAACACTTGATGTCCTAAGCAGCCATTATTACTCAGAGCACACGCACCAACATCTTAATTAGCTATAAAAATGACAGAAGCGGTGCGAAGATAGAAATCAGAGCCTTCAACTCCTCTAAATGAGTTGCTGGGGAGAATAACTAAGAGGTTTTTTTCACTTAGGTCCTGCTTTATATTAACTTGGTGACAGTGCTTGGGCACAATCCCTTGAAATATTGCCCAAAGACTGGACTTTGGTAATTTTGTTGAAGTAGCAAGGACTAAGAAGAGTAGTGATGACCCCATTGTGTACTTAATTTCATCACAACTGCTCTCAAAACGGTGAAGGAAAACATTGTGAGGAAACCGGCATGTCCTAGAACCAAAAAATCGAAGACATGTGACATCTACCAACCCGCACTTGGCCCGCGTCGTAGATTACGGCCTACTCCCCTCTCACTGATTATGCTGACGAGTGGTAATGAGGCCAGATACATATTAACATGTCTGCCTTACCTATAAGGATAAAAGTTTGAATTCAATCTAAACGACATAATTTTATATTGTCAAACAAGTTGCACGCGCGTTCTCATTAACAATTGCATGGCCATACCCATAGGGCAGCAACTCCTGACCTTCGCGACCCAGATAAATCAGGTTTTCTTAATAATATGATGTCATCTGAATACAGGTCACTGCTCGCCGTATGTTATGGAAACTTTTTATCACCAACCATCAATTGTTTACACTGTTAAATTTTAAAATAACATTCTACTAGAATCTAAAGTTAATGTAACAATTTCTTATTGTTAGCACCGCATGCCCTATAAACGTATTAAATGTCCCACTAGCACTATACCTACTATAAAATTACCTCCTCCTACTAATAAACGTATTATATCAGATGAATAGTTACACACGGATTTCAGTCAGTAATTTGACTTTCGAAAGAAGAAGACAAAGCGTTGTGTAACTATACAGACGCTGTACAACGTTTATTAGTAAGGGGGTTAATAACTAAGTAGAAAAAAACAAAAGAATATTTTTTTTTTTTAATTACGTGAGATATTGAGATTAAAAAAATAATCATCTAAAGCAAATTCGCCTTAAACATAAAATATTCAACATAAAATATACAGGTACCGATATAAGAAAACATAAATAAAAGGAAATAATTTAAACATTGTTTACACTTATTCTGTTCAACTTGGCACGAAATCAATCGGGCACAAATCCAGACCCCGGGCTGATACTGAGGAATTCCCGATGGAAAACCCAATAACACTTTGCCCGACCTGGGAATCAAACCCAAGACCTCTTGCTCAGCAGTAGCGGTTGCGACTAATAAACCAACGATGCAGACAAATGAAAAAAAGTGTCCTCAACATTGGCTTTGGAAACACTGAGTTTCTGAGTTGAGCTGCACGATTTTTGACAAATGCGTGCACTGACTGGACAGGTCCGCTCAATCAGTGTAGTTCTTTCCTCAAAAGACCATTTCAGACAACGATCTACATGATCTTCACATGATCTGACCAAGATTTTGTCTGGACTTTAAAAGAGACTGTGACCTCTGAGTTTGTTTCGGCCTTTCTTCTCAGAGTAGTCAGATAGGAAACGCCAACCTCATCTCAAAAAAAATATGATTGACGTGTAAAAGTGTTTGTACAAACATACTTACAGAAAATAAATCATTTATCACTAAAAGATTTTCTAGTGCATCCAAGTTGGAAGTAGCCTGCGCCTGAAACTTGTGTGCCTGCCAGGAGAAATAGGAACCGAGTATCCCGGGCGAGAACTTTCACAGTGGACTCTGAATCGACTTTCAAAATAATTTAATACAAAAACAATTACGCAAGTAAATATAGAGAGTAGTGATGGCCCAGTGGTAACGACCGCGACTCGACTTACGAGATATAGGTCGTAGGTCCGAATCCTGACAGGCGCTTTACTTTGTGTAAATTATTTCATCACCACTGCTCTCAAAACGGTGAAGGAAAACATCGTGAGGAAACCGGCATGTCCTAGAACCAAAAATTCGAAGACATGTGACATCTACCAACCCGCACTGGGCCCGCGTGGCGGATTACGGCCCACTCCCTCTCACAGAGAGGAGGCCTGTGTCCCAGCAGTGGGAACATTATAGGCTGATTATATTAAGTAAATATACCTAGTATCTAATGTTACAATCCGGCCGTTGAGAGAATGCGTTCTTGACACCGGACAGTGCGACAGTAGCTTATAAAAACCAAATTCGCAAAACACGTCTTCGTTCATTCCGATCCAGCCTGCGCCTTGCTGCCCTCTCTCAGCGACGCCCTAAGCCGAGGTCCGTACCCCACAGGGGTGCCCTTAGCGTGTAGTCGATTTTTTTTAAGTTTTTTAAGCCCTGGCTGGTGACCTTTATTTATTGAGGTACCCACAAGCAAGCCCCGTTAAGAAGACTCCAACTTCATAGGTTAAACTGCGAGATGCCATTTATAAAATAAAAAACACGTAGTCGTTTGTATGAAACTGACAGCCGTCAAGAACGCTCTCTCTTGTCGGCAGAACTGTAGCTTTAAAAAAAATAAGTATAAAAACTAAAACCTGACTACTGAAAAGGATGAAACAAGAAAGTACCTTCACGTGGTCGCACGCCGCTGTACTAACACATTATAAGCTATGGTAGCATGCGGCCAAGGGAAGGTACTTTCTTGTTTCATCCTTTTCAGTAGTTGGATTTTAGTTTTTAAACTTATTTTTTATTAAATTATTTTGGGGCTTATTTCAGTAGATAATATTTACATTTTTGAAATGTGCTAATTAAGCCCTTTCATCTGATACCCAACAAGGCATAATTAATTTTTTTTTTTAATCATGACCTTATGTCCGCTAGAGGGCGCTATGATATTCAATTTAATGTGACATCATAAAGCCTGTAACCAGCGGACGATTAAGACGCATCCAACGATACCTCATTTGTCTAATTATGACAAGTAGTTTAGGAGTTATGAGGGAACAGATGAACATACATACATACCGGCTAAAATCATAACCCTCCTTTTTGCTTCGCCGTAGTCGGGTAAAAAGAAATATTTTCCGCTGTCAATCAATATGATTGTTATAATGACGTAACACAAGATGGTAATGACACGACTATTTATCTAGATTTCTATGTTGCATGTCAATTCGGACGTGAGATAAGAAATTGGGTCTTCATCTTGAAAGATAACATGGAAATCTGTTTTATCGTCAATTTGAATTTATGTGATTCGTGATTTTCAAATGAAGATTTTTTTCATTTAGGTATGGACTTATGGAGTTAAAATATGTAGACCGGTAGTAATTATATTTTGGAAATATCACCTACATCTAAATAATCACTTCATTTAAAATATTCTCTAATATAGGTATTGCCTAACAATCCAATTTGCTAGTAAATCATTAAATGAAAATAACCTTGCCATACATAATTATGAGGAACCTACTTAAAGAACAATGTTTCCATTACCTACATAGGAAATTAGCTAAGCATTAGGTTCCATTAGTTTTAATTTTATTGGTTTCTAATTTACTGAGAGAGCAATGAATGGCGAACGGTCTAGGAAAGCCAATCTATTTCAAGATAGCGCTTCCCTACTCAACCCATTCGTTCCACGTGCTAAAAATCTCCCACCTGGACATGAGTTGCCATGGCTTAGAAAGGAAGGGAGTCCTTAAATATACTCCAAACTCAGGTAGCGGACGAAACAAAGAAAACCTGCTCAGATAAATTTATAGATGACTTCACCCTTTTTTTTTTTTTTTTTATGGATGGGAAATCATCAAATGACCCCTCCCGCTCTGGGTGAAGCGAAGGGAGTGTCAGACTCTTACTGACTAAAACCCATCCGTGTTCCTTCCTTAGCCCTTTATGTTCCGGGGTAGCGGTAACCCTTTCGGACAATCCCGCACCCCCGGCAGGCTTCGGCCCTGGCAGGCCCCTTCCTTTATGCTGACATCTCTTTGAGGCGCGCGTGGAACACGTACGCGCCGTCCGGCACGGGCCTGGTCCTGATCGGACGGTGAGCTACCCATTACTCTCCGTCCGCAGGCGCGCGCCTACGGTGGCCGGGAGTCGTCACGCGGCTCCCGACGCCCGGAGCGTCTACCGCGGCGGCTGGGGTGTGAGACTCTCTCCCTCAGCCGTTCCGCCACCTCCTTCGCTAGCATGACTGCTTCGCAGAAGGAGGAGATGACTTCACCCTGGAGTGTAAATGTGGTGCTGTTCCACAAACAGTGGAGCACCTAATATCGTGTCTAGCGTGTCCTGTTGTCTGCACGCCACGGACGGACGGCGAGGCGGCGACCGGACGGCGGACGGGACGGACGCCCGGGCGGGACGGGACGGGAAGGACGCTATTGAAGGTGCCAGGCTTGGAGCCAGGACACGCCACAATTGCCAGGGCACGCCACAATTGCGGCTATAAGTCCCCTCTTTGAGAGGCGGCATGGCGTCCTCACCTTCCGCCTAATGCAGGTCCTCACCGGACACGGCTGCTTCGGGAGGCTCCTGTTCCGGATAAAACGGGAGGAAACGCCTTGGGTGTCGGGACTCAACAGCCGATTCCCGGCCACCGTAGGCGCGGGCTTGCGGAAAGCGAACAATGGGCAGCTCGCCGTCCAGACCAGGCCCGGGTCGACGGCGCGTTGTGTTCCACGCGCGCCTCAAAGAGATGTCAGCACTAACTGACGGGTTCCGCTAGGGTCGATGCCTGCCAGGGTCGTGGGTTGTTCGAAAGAGATACCGTGGCCCCTGCGGGAGAATTTACTTGATAATTTCCCATCCAAAAAAAAAAAAGGCTTGAAGCCAAATTCTGAGCTGGCTCTATATAGACTGCCATCGAGACGCTAAGAAGAAAAACGAGTGATTATTGGTTTAAAATAATATCCGCATAGGTACTACTATTTTTAAAACTTACGAGTATGTACAATGAACAGATAACATCTGAGATTTATCTCACGTGGTGATGGCCAAGTTTATCTTGTTGCTTTCTACCATGTAGGTACTAGGAGAAGTATCTACCTACATATTGCATGATCTGTCGAAATATTAATAAATATTGATTTTATCTGTAAAGGTTTGAAATCAAAACACTTGTTGTCAAGGTAAAAAATATGTTTTCAACATTACCTAATGTCTTAACAAATATGCCTCCGCGATGATTCACTAGTGGTTGCGCAAGCGCAAATCCTGAGTATAGTCCTTAGTTCGACCCGCAGGGTTGAGGAAAGTGGTATAAGATTTTCCACTCGAAAATTTTAGGTTGCAGCCAGCCTGGATTTCTGTATAACAGCAACTTTCTTCACCGCTATTACATAGGACTTATGTATAATATTACTAGCTGTGCCCCGCGGTTGCACCCGCATAAGTTTCGATCCCGTGGGAATATCGGGATAAAAAGTAGCCTATGTCCTTTCCCGGGACTCAAACTATCTCTATACCAAATTTCATCTTAATCAGTTTAGCGGTTTGAGCGTGAAGAAGTAACAAACATATAAACACACACACACACTCACAAACTTTCGCCTTTATAATATTAGTGTGATGACACTAGACTAGCTTTCGTCCGCGGCTTTGACCGACTGGAGGTCGGAAAAAACCTTTTCCATGATAAACAGTGAATAATTTTGTGCGCACTTTCATCATGATCGGTCAAGCGGCGCCGGCGTCGAAGTCCATCAAGCACAAACAAACTGATATACCATCATAATCAGCCTATAATGTTCCCATTGCTGGGACACAGGCCTCCTCTATATGATGCCGTAATCTACCACATGGGCCCAGCGCGGGTTGGTATTTGTGAAGACTTCGAATTTTTGGTTCTAAGACATTCAGGTGTCCTCACGATGTATTCCTACACCGTTTTGAAAGCAGTGGTGATGAAATAATTTAAACCAAGTAAAGTGCCAGTCTGGGTTCGAACGTACGCCCTACAGCTCGTAAATCAAGTCGTCAAAACAATGCGAAGCAGGGGCGGGTCGCTAGTATAGGTAGAAGTCATTCAAAGACACATATGTTGCTGTTATTTATTTTTGAGGGCTCCTATTGGTTGGATCTTTTTCGTCCTCTTTTTTAGTCGTCATCTCGGTAGGAACATTCCCTTTCTAGCCATAAACAAAATAATTCAAAACATTCATAAAAAAATAATTCAGAAACACTCCTGTCTCAAAGGAAACCATCTAGACAGCATCCTTCCCAAGCATTTTCTTAATCATAGAATCTAGATTAAAGTAACTGCTACAATATTTAAAAAGCTCACTGTAGTTACTTAAACTTAAATTGCTACTTATCTCAAGAGGTTATCTCGTTGAAAATCTTACTTCACTGCTACTAGCTACTACTGCTAGCTAAGCTCGCAAAGTACTCTATTAATTAGCCTTAATATGGCCTTAATAATTAATTCAATTCACCGTGCCTCGGAAAGCACGTTAAGGCGTTGGTCCCGGCTGTCATTCGTGGATCTAGGAAAGTCGTTATGGGACGTCAGAAGCCCAAGATTCTAACAACCAGTCTTACCAAGGGCTATCGTATTACCCAGTAACTGGGTTATGAAGGTCAGATAGGCAGTCGCTCCATGTAAAATACTTGTTTTCAGCTGCACCTGGTTAGACTGGAAGCTGACCCCAATATTGGGAAAAAGGGTAGTTAGATGAATTAATTCACTTTGCATGTGGAGCTAAGAGCGTTTTAAGTTAGATTTGATCCCATTAATTATTATCTGTAAAGAAGCATACTGATAGAAATCTTCTTGAATTCCGCTTGAGATAATCTGTTTGCTTTAGGAATTGGAGAATTTACATAGATTCCGTTACAGTCTGCTTGAGAAAATCGGATGGGTAAATTGGGGTTAGTCGGATTTCTTAACCGAATTCAGAATCTCTAGTAGTACTTACCTAGTTCTGCGATATTTACACCGTTCGGGCTACTCAAAAATAGCGACTCTTATCTCTGATCTGTTCTGTTCATTGTGTGTTTTCTGAAACACACGCCTCATAAATTAACCGGACTGGTTCTGACCAGTCAGGTTAATTTTTGTTGTTTCTTGGAACCGATGACACATATTGAGAAGTTAGTATAATTCCGCAAATATTTTTTTAAACAATTGGCCCATAATTTCGTTTGACCGGGCAAATTAGAAAGAGATCATGCTATTAGGAAAAGTGGTAAGAGGGAAGAGAAGCTTTTGCCTTGCAGTGGGACACCATAATTATGCTTGTCATAATGAATTACTTCAAATACTGTTCTAGTCTAAATTGTGTGATGCATAAAGAAGCCTCCCCGTATAGCGCAGTTTGTTCCGCCAGTTACTCAAGTGAATCGAGTGCTCGGCGCATCCTGGACAGTCACACCCAACACCATATTTGACTGGCTAATTCTTCTCTTGCGGCGGTTTCCGGTGTCAAGCAGCCTGCTGTGTTTCGGCGATGCAAGGGAGTTCCAGTGCCTTAGGCATCTTCTGGGGACGCTCGTTCCTTCATAGACCTCATTCATCGCTTTCCATCAGGCGTGATCGAGGTCAAGAGCGGGCCTATTTAGCAATAAAAAAAAAAATAGGGAGTTTCCAATTTTAACTAATCTATGACAAATCCTTAGCCCTAAAACCTTACCTTGGCTCGACTGTCTAACAACATTTTATTATAATACTGTTTACCAGTAATTAATTTTAAACTAGTTCTCCTTACAGTTCTGTTTATGTAATGATTTACCTACAGTATTTATCTTGTTTTAAAATGATGCCAAGTGAAATATTTTCAACTGAGTGGCAGTATTTATCATGTTGTTAAAAGTTGTTACTGTCTTTGACTTTCATTACCAACGTAAATAGGTTACAAAAATGTAGCATATGTTGTCAAAAAATATAGTACCTATATGTGGTTCGAGGTGGCGCGAGAAGAGTTCCTGGAAGGATTTGGGGGAGGCCTTTGCCAAACAGTGGGACAGTACAGGTTAGCCGCTTGGCGGCGCATCACCCCAAATGGGTGGAACAATTTTGACAGGCTTGGCGGCGCATCACCCCATATGGGGTGATAGTACTGTGTCGTCATATTATTGCTTATTCCCTTTAACCCACTGTGTTTTGGATCGGTTTTCTCTTTTTTTTTTTTTCAACCATAGTCAATATTTACCAATGAATATAATAAATTAGAGACGAAATGTCAACAAACACTTAATACCACCCGAAAGGGACATTCATATGCTCTAATAAAAACATAACTTGAGATTACGCCCGTCGCCAACTAGTAAACAAAATAATGTTTTGTTCAGTGCGGCCATCTGGCGCGTGGCGATACGTCATCGCGTGCGCCGCTGGGCGTTGGGGAATTTCGATGTTCTAGCGCCGCTGAGCGGTTAACAAAAAAAATAAAATGTGGTTGGAATAAAAACATTGAGTTCTTTATTTTATGCAAAAGGAATAATAAACAGCTACAATACAAAACATAGAAACAAGAAATACATAAAAATTACAGACAATATTGCAGCCTACAACGCTGTTCACGAATTACGTGCTTTATTAATGAAGTTACGCTAGGTATATTTAGTTTACTATCGTGTTTAAGATGTTTAGTATAGGATCTAAGTTCTTCGTCATATAACTTCCTATCCCTACCTGATACGATAGCCAAGGATCGTGCAACGGATAAGTTTTCATCCCAGGGACAGAATGTCTGATGCACCTGTGTATAACATTCTCATCCATATCCTTCCTACTGTATAATTTAAAAAATTAATTTAGAAAGCTTTCATTCATTCATCTGTGATTGTATAGATATTTACATAATATAAGCTAACATACTAACTATAATAATATGTACAATTATATGAAAAAATTAACTAAATAGTCATAGGGCATCAAAGAATTCGTCCGCATCGCTGTCAACAGGAACAGTGCCCAAAAGGCTGGCAGCATTGCCACGTTGTACGGCAATGCTAATTCTTTGGCCAAGAAATAGGCCAGCCCTCTGGTCACGTGAAGAGTTGACTAACCGCTTGGCGATATCTCGAAAAACCAAGTGGGCACTCGGACCCCATGGCCCTAGTGTTTCAACCCCAAACGGCTCGAACATATAACTTTCAATCAGGTTGCAATATTTTCGCCATTTGAGGTTTTCTGCACCTGCAGCAGCCGCCCCAGCACAGCCCACCTTGCTAGGAAGATGGGATGGCGCAAGGGTGTCGACACATGTTGCATCCCACACCAAAGGTCTGCCTAACTTCCAGGGCATTATGGTCATGGTCATTTAGAAATACAAACTGACAAATAAATTCAATGATGACATAGATAATGTACTTAGGTTAAGATTAGCGATTAGCTGTGGAGTTTGTTGCGCCACTTTTTCTTCCAGCTAAAGCACTAGGAAGTGGTGAAGATCGGGGGTTTTAGGGGGCATAATGCTGGGACAGGCGTCCTCTCGATGAGAGGGAGTGGGCCATAATCCACCACGCGGGCCCAGTGCGGGTTGGTAGATGTCAAATGTCTTAGAATTTTTGGTTCTAGGACATGCCGGTTTCCTCAACTAACTAAAAACTGAAACGACGTTTCCCTTTATTGTTTTGAGAGCAGTGATGATGAAATAATCATTTAGAACCTACAACTAGTAAGTCAAGGCCTTTATCACTGGACCACCACTGCTCTATTTAAGTTTTAGGGGATCGTCTTATGTAATTTTGGCGTCCAAAAAGTTCTACATCATTCTCAGCCTCATCATCATCTACGATGATAAAGATTTTGATTACCTTCTGTTTGCGTCTAAATATCTAACTTTAATTATCTACACGTGTTTCAGAAAACGGTCACTCGGTAAATGACATAGCGTAAATTGAAGATTCGAGTTATTCCGATCTGATCCCTTGAACCCCCACTCCCCCCCCCCCCAGGATCTCCTGCTGGTTATTCTTCTGTTTTAATCTCCGTTTTATCCACTATAAACTTTCTCATTCTAGAAACGGTGTTTTGTTTCACTAACATTATGCTTATTACTTACCTCGTTATATTTACAGCTAGCATCTCAAAAATAACGAAAACAGAATTTCAATAAATTGTAATACCCTAAAATATAAACCATTCACAGATTTCAATTTTAACGGAATGGAAATCCTATGGGAAGGGCCAGGACGAGCATTGTGATGTAAACATAAAATCATTTGCATTTTATGTAAAAGTGAAACAATGGAAGTTAAACTGAAGGCCAATTCCCTTAATTAAAAACGTTTAAAATCTAATCTCAGCGACAATCAATGTCAAAAACTTTTCAAAATGTAGGAAAATAAGACCTATTTTTGACTGATTGAGACTGATATCAGACTGTGAACGTTCTTAAATTTACGAGAATTGCCCTTCTGATGTTTAATGTATTTCCAGCCTTATGCGGGATTCGGCATTGCAGGTTTGGAGACAAGACCATCCGCATTTTTTTTAGGGCAATTAGTGATGTCACAATGGCCATTTCTCTCTGAAAAAGTGGCTATTGTATGTGCCACATTTTAGTGTCACAAAAACCCACTAGGTAGACACTAGTTTCTTTTTATTGCTTTTTACAAGCCCATTTTGCACAAAAGTTTTTGGGATCTAAATTAAAACTTGTTTAAAAAATTTCAAACAATGCTTTTTATGTAACAGCTAATAACAAAGTTTCATCCATTATATTGCCTAGTTTTCCTGTTTCGTAAATTGGCATTGAAAATTTATATCGCCTAACAATAAATCAATAGCAAAAGTTTGCTAGAATGGGTAACTTAATTAGTTTGAAGTAGGTACTTTTCGTGTCAGGTTTATAAATTACTTAGGTATTATTTATGTCGGAAAAGTGAAGTAAAAGGTTTGTTTACGTACTAGTAGCGCTATCAATTAGCGCTTAAGAAACCTTTACTCGATTAAGCAAATCGATAACAGTTTAACAGTTGTCATTGAGTCAGTAGTTCGAGTCGGAGTTGTCAATGTCTTGTCGCGTCTGGCGTTTGACATCTGTCAGATGCCAAGATGAGACTAGTGTACTAGCGTCATGACAGATTGGACACCCAGAGCTCGACCGCGCAGGGTGTACGCACTGATTCTACCCAATCACGTGCAACATTGCGGACACCGATGGAATTTTGGATAAAAATCCCTCAACATCTCCGACATATAAATTATTTTCACTTCTCATGCTCTAAAAGTTCGTCTTTATGTTGTGCTTAGGCGACATAAAATCGCTTTTTATGTTCTAGTGCATAAAGTAATTTTTTTTCTGAGACCAAGGTAATCAGGCCCAACAGCCACACGCACAATAAAACTTCGCAGATTAAAGTCGTGATTTATTTCATTTTCTTTAATTTATACCACTTCCGTGTTTTCTATCGTTAATTTAATAAAATCAGGTAAAATAGTTGTCATTTATTATTTAAAAACGCAAAGAAACGTTTTATGACTTGGCAGTATGAAGTACGCAAGTCGAATGACAAATGTTGAAATTAAAAAAAAAAAGTTTCGTGGCGGTTTTATCTGTGGTGGCGGGAATTAGCTATGCTTTGCAACATTTTTGATTAATTATGTACTGTATACTTTATGCCTGTTTCATTTTCTCGCAATCGAAGTGAAAAGCAGGGTGTATAACTCAGGCATAAACGAGCCATTTTACCCCTCGACTCAACTATCCACCCTCGCCTGCGGCTCGCGTGGATATAAACGTCTCGGGGTAAAATAGCTTCTTTTATGCCTTAGTTGTACAATCTACTATTTACCGCTTATATTATTGTCTTTCTGGTTAGAAAATAAAAATGCACATTATTTTGAAGGGATACTAACTTACTTGAATTATATAAACCCTTAAAAAATGACAAAAAGTTCGTAGACCAGTGAAAAAACTTCCGAAACATTTGCACTTGTAAAGATTGCATCATCATTTCAGCCGAAAGACGTCTACGAAAGATTAAAAAAAAAGGAAAATAATAATAAAAGCTTTTCCCAATGCGTCCTTCGCCGCGGGGTAGGTGAAACTGAAGGTGTTTGTTAGACTGACTAAAAACCACAAGACCGTCTTCCAATTATAATACTTTGTGCCAGACAGTAGACTAGTAAACTAATTTCGCCCTGTGATCGCACTCCTTGTTCCGCTCAACTGTTTTAAAAATCAATATTTGATTTTTATAACAATAAAAACTCAATTGTGTCTCGTTAGCCACAGTTGTGCTAAGGTCCGACCGCGCTAAATTTGCCAAAGATGTAAACAACAATGGCCGATCGAAATTGAATAAAATCGATATACAAGAACATTTATTTAAAGTAATGTTTGTTTTCGTCTAGTTAGTTAGACGAAAACTATTAAAATGTTCTTGTATATCGATTTAATTCAATTTTGATCGGCTATTGTTGTTTATATCTTTGGCAAAAGCGCGGCCCAATCTTAGTTAGCATGTATTTCCTTTCATTGTATTCATTCTTTTGTTCAGTAGTCTCGTCAAAATAGCCACATGGATTGATTGAAGGTTAAGCTACGCGTGCCGAGGTGAGTTCGTGGATGGATGACCATCCAATACAATATGCCGAGACTCCTCTGTGCCTCGGAAAACACGTTAAGTTGCCCAGCTGTCATACATAGATTTTTGGCAATCTGGCTAATCAAAACTCGAAAGTCTGAAAACCAGACTTACCAATCTGGGTATCGTGTTACCCAGTAACTGAGTTGTGGAGGTTAGGTGGGCAGTCACTCCATGTAAAATAGGTATTCAGCTATATCTGGGTACACTAGAAACCGACCCCAACATAGTTTGGAAAAGGCTAAGCAAATGATAATAATACGCATACAAAATGTCATCATTTTTGAAGTGAAAACTTGTTTAGGCGTTTGGGCATTTTTTTAGATGGGAAAAAACCATTGAACTCGCGACACTGTTACCATAACCGACACCCCTGTATATAAGTATGACAATTAAAAAATAAACACATAATTGATCAAGTTTTCACTTCTGTTGGCACTCCCGGAGTGCCACTGTTTTTTTTTTAATGTTCCGAATGATTTATCCGCAATTTCACATAATTGTTGTACCCAGATTTGAGCTCAACTGTCACTGATGTGACACAATTAACTTTTCTATTGCATTGTTACCAATCTTTAGGAGATTTCGCGACATCGGAGCGGATATATGAAAATCATTCTCATTACATTTAAATTATGTGCTTGCATAATAAAATTAGTAAAATGAAAAAAAGTGAGACATAAACGCCTGCGAGAAATATGCTAGCTAACAGTCACACCATCCAAACCAAATAGAGCTGGGTTGACACGAGTGACAGACACTCGACAGCATATTACAAGGTCTTTCTGACACTGATAGAGTTGCCACCTCCAATTGTAACGTGAAAGTAATTTAGAAAACTGTCAGTTAAATCCTTTATTATATTATTATGAAGAACATTGTGAAATGAAGATATTAACTTAAGCGCCTATGTAAAACGTGATAGCAAAGATTTACTAATGATGGTCATTTAATTTGTAAAAAAAAAACAGGACAAATTCAGGAAAAATTACAAAAATCAAATGTGAAATGAATCAATAAATTAATGAATCATCGAATTTAAAAGGTTATACCTATATCACTTCTAGATAGGCACTTACTTAGGTTATGGAAATTAAGTAGATTACAATTAGGTATACATATAGCTGTACCTATATAAGTTGCAGAGATTAGAGCATTCAAACAAACAAACTCATCATCATCATCTACTTAACCTTTTCCCAACTATATTGGGGTCGGCTTCCAGTCTAACCGGATGCAGCTGAATACCAGTATTTTACATGGCGCGACTGCCTATCTGACCTCCACAACCCAGTGACTGGGTAATACGATACCCCTTGGTAAGACTGATTGCCAGACTTTCCGGCTTCTGACAACCCGTAACGACTGCCAAAGATCCAGAAATGACAGCAGGGATGAAAGGCTTAACGTGCTTTACGAGGCACGAAGGGGTCTTGGCATGTAAAGATGGTCACCCATCTACGGACCCTGCGGCAAGCGTAGCTTAACCTTATCGATCGACCCGTACGTCTGTTAATTACTTAGCCACAAGCCTCTCCTCAAACAAACAAACTCATGAGCTTTATTATTAGTATAGATTAACTATCCAAATTAACCAAAAGATTAACCAGCCAGCCACCTAACCTTTTTTTTTTTCACTTTCGAAGAAACTCCTGCATTACGAGTAGTTCTGCACCTAATATTTCTGTCAAAGCCATGTATATTCCTCACCAATGACCTCGATAACATGTTTTTGACTTACCAAGATTGATGGGAATGTCGCTAAAAAGCTACCTTAAAAATGATGTCCTGGATTCAACGTGTAATTTATATGAATGAATGAATTGCACCGATCCCAGCATGGTTAAACCAGACTCGATTAATCGAATGAACCCCAAGATTCGCACTAGCTCCTGTAGCCTCATGTTCATGGTGCTACAGCGACCATTGCATATCAAGGAATAGACTGGGGGGCGCGGTAATGGTAGGGAAGACGTGCCCGAAGGATATGTAAGGATTTAAGAGCCTACCGGATATGCATCCTAGAGCAAGCATTGGACTAGTGGAGAGATGGGTAATTATATCTATGGATGGGCATCTTTTAACGACCTTGCCGCCAGGTTGGTTAAGGTCGAGATTCATCTTTGAGTCTTTTGGCGGGGTTCTACTGCTTTTTCGGTTCTTTTGTATGTCGTTGCTCTGCTGTGTTGTGTTAGATGTTGCTGTTATCAATGTTATCGTCAGAGGTTTCTCTACTATTCATTTCCGGTATTTTTCTTCATTTTTTCTTCGTTCTTCGTCTAAGACCATTATAGCATCTAAATTTTACAGTTCATTGATATGGAAAGCAGAAAATTCCTTATTTTAACGGTAGTAGGGTAACACAAATTGTTGTTAAATGTACCTAATACAAGGAGTAGTATTTGCTTACTTATTATTTTAATTTACAGAAATAATTATTTAACAATGTAGTATATAATAGATAAAATACACCTGTTAATTTTCACAAACAATATTGTTCATAGCCGAATGCTAGAATACATTCAAATTAAATTATATTTGAAATAGAGGCAGGCACCACCCTCTTAAATATCAACCTTATTGCTAGTAACATACAATTTAAACTTCAATATGGTTTTAGCTCATCTAAATTCACGTGCACAAGGGTAATAATTTACACACTGTTACGAAGCCTTTATAATAGCCTTTATAATATTATGCAACTATGTATCTGTTTGCATTTTAACATAGAATACAATTTTACTTTTTAGGGTTCCGTAGTCAAAGGGTGCCAATGGGACCCTATTACTAAACCTCCACTGTCCGTCCGTCTGTCGTCTGACTGTCAGCGGGTTGTATCTCATAGGTATTATAGACAGTTACAATTTTCAGTGTGTATTTTTCTTGCCGCTATAACAAATAATAAAAATAAAATAAAGTTAATAAACATTAAACGGTGACTGTCATAAAAGACACATTCATGTTTTTTCGTCGGTTATTTTTTTGCCTTGTGGTACGGAACCCTTCGTGTGCGAGTCCGAATAGCACTTGGCTGGTTTTTTATTAATGATTTATGACAATATCTTGATAATCTAACATATTTATGAGTGAAGTGGACATTAATGTTGACGTTTTGATTTATTTATTTATTTATTGAGGGATAATAAACAGCTACAACATAAAATATGACATGTTTTTTTTAAAAATAGTACTTGGAGTGTAAACAATATTGTGGCCCACTACATTATCCGCATATTACAAACAAAAAAGGTAATAAGTGCCACTAAATAAGCAATAAAATGAATGAATAATTATTACATAATAATAATAAAATAAAAATAATAAGAAGAAGAACAATAAAAGACAACAGAATAACAAAAAGCAAAAATAGAAATACTAAAAATATATAACTAGCTTTCATTAATATTGTCATTATTTTCCTTTATTTCATTATGTACATATAAATTATATTTTTAAATATTAGTATAAAAAATATATAAAAACATTTAAAAATATTATTACATCGAAGTTTCATTACATTCCATTTGAATTTAGATTTTGAGCATATAAAAATATCAATATCAATGAAATCTTGATTAAGTGCTAAAAGAAAGAAAAAGAAAAGAACTGGTATTATATGGCACGAAGCTATACCTGCATGGTACGGCTTGGAGCCATATACCAGAAGGCCAATCCCCGTAATTAAAAACGTTCAAAATCTAGCCGCAGTTTCACCTCAGCGACAATCAATGTGAAAAACTTGTCAAAAATGTTTGATGAGCTGATTTTTTTTTTCGTGATTTCAGAGTTGGTCCAATAGTGAAAGTTGTTCATACTCATGGGTAGAACACCCTGTAAAAATTTGGATGGTGATAAAAAATCTTCCTGTATAGGAAGTAAGTGAACCCTGCGATGAAGGCTAATAGAGATAGATATACCTACGGAAGAAAACTTTACTACAAAAAGTTTATATATTTCACTCTTTTTAGCTATGCATTACTTACTTAGCTGACCTCGCATAGCATAGGTTTTTTTGTACAATCAGAAGTCAGCTTATAGGTACTGGTTTTTGTATAGCTTGATAATAATATGTGAACCTACCCCACATAAATTCGTATACCTTCACTTGCTGAGTAAAAGTAACAGAAAGTTATTAACAACATCATCAACATAAAATATCCTTTCGAAAAAAATAAGTTTTCATATTAGTTTATAAATGACGGACTTCGGAGATAACAAAAAAAAAATACAACCAAATTGAGAACGCCTCCTTTTTGAAGGCGGTTAAAAAAAGTCTCGTTGCTCCGACCCTTTATAAATTTTATTAGGATAAGGACAAGAGAAGTGTGAGGACAGCTGCACTACCCAGCTCATCATCATTACAAAATAATCTACCCAAGGTAATTTTGGAAACCTAAAGGTATACAGACTTTCTTATTGTTCATGCATTTTATTTTCAGATAAAAAAGGCACGACGTACCGTACCCAAAAATTCAAATGTTTTTATAAAAATTCAAAAAGAAATTAATACACATTTTTACATTTTATTCAATTAGCAAAACGCGAAGAACCCAAATTGAAAACAAAAAAAAACAGTCGAATACCATCTTTAAAAAAAACTAATTGACATCGAAATTACCAAGGCATCAGACCACAAGACGTCGAATATCAAACCATCGGTATGTACCGGCCATCGCCCAAGAGGCTCTTATAATAAGCAGTGAAAGGCGACGGAATGCCACTTGCTTTCGACTCTCGTTATTGCAACACCAGAACTTGTATTTAGTGGGGCCACGTTCAATTAGACGTACAAGGATCGTCGCAAACTGAACGACTTGAAATCGGCTTAAACGGGCAACAAATAGCTAAATTATTATTTTTTTTTTTTATTGCTAAATGGGCGCACTCTTGACCTCGATCACGCCTGATGGAAAGCGATAGATGAGGTCTATGATGGAACGAACGTGCCCAGAAGATGCCTGTTCACTCTTGATTTGAAGGCAGACGGGTTAAATGTGGGAGGGAACACAGATGCCGGCAGAGAGTTCCACACTTTGGCTGTGCGCATAATAAAAGTGGAGGAGAAGCGCCGAGTACGACTCATCGGGATATCAACCAAGTGCGGATGGTACGCTGCAGTACGTCTGGTTGTCCGGTGGTAAAAGGGCGATGGTGGGATCAGGTCGTGGAGCTCCTGCGCACACTCTCCGTAGTACAGTCTATAGAAGACCGTCAGGCAAGCGACATTACGCCGATGAGCCAGGCTGGGAAGCGTAGCTACCAACGTCTCGTCGCCTATAAGCTTTCTAGCTCTGCGTTCCACCGAGTCAAGTGCAGCAAGCTGGTATTTTGCTGAGCCATCCCACAAGTGGCTGCAATACTCCATACAGGAACGGACCTGAGCTTTGTACAAACTTAAAAGCTGTCACATATGTTCACATAGACGCTCGGAGGATGCAACGTCTGTCAGGCGACGTTAAAATTAATGGTTGGTCTATCTTAATAGGTAGGTCTTCGTAGGTAATATTACTTTAGATTCAGTGACATGCTTAACATAACAATATGACTCCTGCTATCCCAGACGGGTTAGGGCGTGTTCAGATAACCCACGCCGACCATGCATAGAACCCGCACACGCGTTGTGTCCGCCTTACACCCGCGCTCGCCTCGTTTAAGCTAATAGGTAAAGTCACTTTAAATACATACCTCTGTGTCTCCGTTTTTCCTGCAATAGGCAATAAACTATAACTTTGTCTCGTACACTTTTATTGGAGAAAGTTTTTCCTTTAACCGGTCAAGCGGCGCGGTTCGCCGATCGGTGTCGAAACAATAGAAAATCAATTGTGTCTCATTCGCGGAGCTTGACAGATTTAGTACACCTCCTAATCCGGGAAATACGTTATGTAACGCGGATATTTCGTACGGGGGTAGATCCCTTCTGCATGTAGCAATTTTAGCTCGTAAAGCAGCCTGCCTGACCCTCTGCTTCTCCTAGATATTCATATTTTAATGAATAGATATTATATAAAAAGGTGTGCAAAAAGACTAATAAAAAAATACGATTAATTTCAGCCTCTCATGATCTACGCATCACTGGGTGCTGGAATAAGCTGCGTGGTACTAGGAACACAGATGCAGCTTCATTGGGGACCGAGCTGGGCGACGGCACTGTTCATCTACGTGTTTGCAGTCATGTACACCTGTGGCGCGGGAACTGTGCCCTTCGTTCTTCTAGGCGAAGTGTTCTTGCCTGAGGTAAGCAATGCTATTGTTTTATATGATCCTAGTACTTTAGAAAAGAAGAAAGAAGGCGGATCACAGATAAACGTGGGTAGCAATTTAAAAGCAATGCAATGACAATCCAGCTAAACATTGTTCAGCTGTTTTACATAACGGAACGGTGTTGTAAAACAGCTAGCGGTTCACTGGTTTCGACAATCCATCTGTGACATATAATTTACTCAATTCCTTTGATATTCTGTCAGGTAGGATACGTTTTGGTAGTTTAACTCATACTGAAACAAAGGACCACGTGCTTATTCACAGTAAGTGTCTAAAAGAAATGTCTCTTCTCGTTCCAGGTCAAGAGTTTCTTCTCCATGGTGCTATTCGAATACGTGTGGCTCTGCAACTTCGTGATCCTCTTTATCTTCAACCCTCTCCTCAAGGCTCTCGGCTGGGGTCCTGTCTTCTACATCTTTGCCGTCATTTGCTTCTTGAGTTCCACCTTCTGTGCCTTCTTCTTACCAGAGACGAAAGGATTAACAGTAGAAGAGATTCAAGCAGGATTCGTTAAACCAAAAAGAAAAGCTCCGTTGTACTAGCTTGTAGGTTATAATAAATTATTGTTATTTAAGGAATTTTTGTGTTTCTTTTACCCAAAATATTAATAATGCTGTCTGCTTTTAATTGATGACATCATGACTGCTGACACACATCCAGTGTAGCATATCGTCGTTAATCTAGCTAACTGACGTATCTGACATTTTGGACTAAGCCGACCTAACTACAGTAATTTGATACATTTTCCAAGTAGAATCTAATATCAGAGGGGCAATTCTCGTAATTTTAAGAACGTTCACAGTCTGATCTCAGTCTCAATCTGTCAAAAAGTACTTCTAATTTCCCTTCCTACATTTTGACAAGTTTTTGACATTTGTTTGTCGCCGAAATGAGACTGCGACTAGATTTTGAACGTTTTAAATTACGAGAATTGCCCCTCTGATCATTTGTATTCCGAACAAAATAAAAACAAAGATCTCACGAAGTGACGTACCTGTTAAAATATTTATTATTAAAACAATATTAACACGATAACAGTAGTAGTATTTTTTTTAATATTTTTAAATGTTTTTATATATTTTTTATATCCTAAAATTTAAAAATATAATTTATATGTAAATAATGAAATGAAGGAGGTAGTAATAGTAATACTGTATACATATGTGAATCAGTTACGTCACTTAGTTAGATTAGCGACGATATGACACAAGACACGATCAATTTAGATTTATTTCAATCAAAGATGTGTAACGAGTATCGAGTAACCGATGGTCAATCGATATTATAATTGAAGGACTCCTTACCCCAAACCATTAATAATATCCAAAGCGTTATTTACACAAAATATTATCTAAATATAATCAATCCTACATAAGCCGAAAGTAGTGTTTAGCAAACAGATCGATGATTAACACACACGTTCACGTTTTCACACGTTTGCCCGCCTACCTGTCGAAACACCCCACGCGTCGGAGTAGTTGAATGGGCGCAGTAAAGTCATTGTATTAACAATGACAATAGAACAATGACTGTTGTGTACCCTTGGTGTACTGTTGACGTTTCGAGCACTTTCTCTTTTGTACACTTGGTGTACACTTGACGCTTGAGGGGTTAAATCACTTTACAATAAATGTTTTTATAGCAAAACGCAAGCATCGCAATTTGTTGGACAATCGATCAAAAGTAATATTTATCGGTAGCCGATGGATGGTCGCCCGCTTCTTTAAGTTGTTCAGTGTGGGGTACCCTTATTTAAGGTAAGTAAGATGTTGACTGGTGGTTTGAAGTTGGGTTGAAGTGCAATTGCCAAGTTCGTTCTTGTTGGGTTTTAACACATAAAGTATACAGGTACCTATGTATGTTAAACATGCAGTTAATACGGCGCCGTTTTAAAGCTTCAACTTGCAATTCAACAGGGTGACGGGATTATTGACGCGTAACCTGTTACAAAAATTTCGTCGTTCTGAACCCCATAGCAACGAAATTTTTCGTTGGTTATTAAAACAAAAAATTGGTGTTCCATACATTTTGATCGCGTTAATATTGCACTTCTATGAAGCAGTCGATTTAATTTTTTTGGCAACTGATAAATGATTTTATTTTTGTAAGTAGGCTTGCACAAACAGTTTTACACGTCAAACATATTTTTTTCTAAACTAGATGAGTTTGGCGTTTCCTATCTGACTACTCTGAGAAGAAAGGCCGAAACAAACTCAGAGGTCACAGTCTCTTTTAAAGCCCAGACATAATCTTGGTTATATGATGACCATGTAGATCGATCTCTGAGATGGTCTTTTCAGGAAAGAACCACACAGATTGAGAGGACCTGTCCATTCAGTGCACGCATTCGTCAGAAATCGTGCAGCTCAACTCAAAATTTAAGTTAAAATCATATGTTGGATTCATGTTTACAGTTTGCAAGTCGATGTCCTTGCCACATCCTGTATACACGTGGCTCTTATCCACGAGTCTCTGAAGTGGAATAGGTTGAAATAAAGCTGTTTGATGTTCAACAAAATTAAGTCGTCTTCATTTTCTACTCTGGAAATTCTAGTAATATTTCCGTTTGACTTTCAGCAAAATTAAACAAACAGACAAGAACATGGTGCATTATAAATCAAACAAATATTAAAAAAATAATAGACGTTATCTCTTATATAAACCTTTAAAAGTCACAACAAGAGTTTGTTTTAGGGTTCCGTACCTCAAATGAAAAAACAGAAAGCTTATAGGATAACTTCGTTGTCCGACCGTCTGTCTGTCAAGATTCTTTTTCTCATGAACGCGTGAAGGTCATCATCTGCCTAGCCTTTTACCCAACTATTTTGGGGTCAGTTTCCAGTCTAACAGGATGCAGCTGAATACCAGTATTTTGCAAGGAGTTACTGCCTTACTGACTTCCATAAGGCCCAACACTACCTAGTTACTGGGTAACACGATACCCCCAAGTAAGACTTTCGGACTTCTGACGACCTGTAACGACTGACAAAGATCCACTAATGACAGCCGGGACCAACGGCTTAACGTGCTTACTGGAGCACGGGGGGTATGTAAAGGTAGTCACTCATCCACGGACCAACCGCGGCAAGCATAGCATAACCTAATCGATTGACCCTTGTGGCTGTTATTACTTAGCCACGAGCACCTTTAGGAACGCATTGAAATGGTATCGAGTTAAAAATTAATCTCAAATACGTCTAAGAGCTCTAACAAAATCAAGCTTCTTAGTCAAAGCAACAAAAAAATCGGCCATTTATCTGACATATTTTGATACTCGCCAATAAATAAAAAAAATATAGGTTTCCCGTTGACCTAGAATCATGAAATGTGGCAAGAAGTAGTCTCGCAGCACAAGTAAAGGAAAAAGTTTATTGTTAAAATTGTTAATTTGTAGGTAGCACGTTTTTTTTTTTTTTGCTTTTACTAACTTTTATTTGCAGTTGGCGAATTAAGCATGACGTACAAACGCCAGCACATCAAACTACTACAATCTGTCAAATTTCTTTAATATATTTTCAACTTTATCGCTAAAGCATAAGGTTCAAAGTTGATTGGGAAAATTTGACAGTTTCGGGTAGCCTGATGTGCTGGCGGCTACATAAATATGTATGAGAGAACATTTTTTCAACAAAAAAGTTAAGTTTGCTTTTGCGATAAATTCATCCCAACTACGGAACCTTTCTTTATAATAATACGAACCGTCTTAAAGGATTATTTTAAGATAAGAAGGACAGACATACTAAGTTGCTGATTAATTATAATAGATATCAACTCGCCTTAGGGTACTATTAGTTATTCTGTGCCTTAGGCAACCTATGGCCGAAGAAACTTTCCTTTTTTATTAATATACATAGTTAATATTCTTTTGCCAAAATCTATAAACTTATGCAAGAGACAATGAAATAACAAAGACAGTATACCTAACTATATTTCATGCAACATTTGGAAGACAAGAACTTGGTCCTATTTATTTATACGATTCGGCAGATAAACTCAAAGCATTTATTTCAATTAAACCATGTTCAGTCAGTTTTGAATTATCAAAATTAAATAGTCGGTCAGTTAGTCAGAAAGTTGAAGCTAGTTATAGTAGATAGTAACAGTACTACTTAAACCTTTGGCTGTCCTTAACTTATAAAGTGGGACGATGTGAAAGATGCGCTTTGCATACATTATGAAACTAACAGGGGAAACTTTCGTCATCCGGATTTTCAAGTTGTAACTTCGACTGAACATAATGTGCACTTGCTAACTATTCAAGAAATACTACTGAAAGGAGACCTTATGATATTTTAAGGATAATACACCATGTTCTTCACGTTGTCCATAAACTTTGTCAAACGCTTCTACAGCTTTTACAAATTAAATCTAACAAAGAAAGTAGAACATAAAAAGGCTTCGTTACAAAGATATTTGTAAATTCATTTTTTTTTTTTTTTTTTTTTAATGCAAAATGGGCGCGCTCTTGACCTCGATCACGCCTGATGGAAAGCGATAGATGAGGTCTATGATGGAACGAGCGTGCCCAGAAGATGCCTGTTCACTCTTGATTTGAAGGCAGACGGGTTAAATGTGGGAGGGAACACAGATGCCGGCAGAGAGTTCCACACTTAGGCACTTCACCCGTGCCTACCTCGATATATCAACCTAAGCCTGTCAATTATATTTTAGTGTGTGTTCCCCACAATTAAGAAACTCACTAAATTATCATACCTAACAAAAAACAAAATCTTCACACAAACACGCGCGGCAGTAGGCAGTCGTCGGACGGCCTACTCGGCTCCCGTACTATTCGCACATTATCATTGGTCTTTACTCGTTCAAGTTAATACGACAAAATTAAAAATACGTACGTCTCACGCGTAATACCATGACGTTCGACCTTCGCAATTTATCACCCTTAAGTAGGCATGCCTACTCAAATAACCACACTTCTGACCTCACTTTTTTTCTGATTAGTGACCGCGTTCGTCTAGACTAGACCCGGCCTAGTGCCTACCTATTCTGAAAACCAATGCACGCCACTGTTTTTTACATACAAAGTTAATAAAAACGCGCTTCCGCGCGTGAGCGCGGGAGCCCGTGTGTTACGGCCCCGCCACCGCCAGATGGCGCACGGCAGGACTTTCCGCGTCCATGCCTGCGGAGCCATACCGCATCTCCACTTCGCGCTGCCAGGGGGCCAGTCATGATCGTCGTCACGCCTTCATCGGAGACGACGTCACGTCATCGTCATATTAATTAAAGTAAAGTAAATTAAATTCATGAACCATCATCAGCAGTGATCGGAATAGGCTGAGTATATTTACCTAAACTTCGGAGAACAGAGACAGAAAGTGGAGACTTCTTTACGACGGCATTTTTTTTCACGGAATTCCGGGAAAAGTCTAAAATAAGTTGAAAATAAGCTTTTTTTAAGATGGGAAAAGGCTATTTTTAACTAAACTTGTAATTACCAAATTTTAATAAATAGTCTAACTTTATTCATGTATTCCAATTATATGTAATGTATGATACAACGGTTAGTTTAAGGATCATAAATATAATTCGAATACATGAATTAAAGTTAGACTATTTATTTCGGGATTTTACGTGAAAATCCCGAAAATTTGGTAATTGCAAGTTTAGTTAAAAATAGCCTTTAGCCATCTTAAATAAAGCTTATTTTTAACTTATTTAAGATTTTTCCCGAATTCCAGGGAAAAAAAAAATGTTGTCGTAAGGAAGTCTCCACTTTCTGTCTCTGTTCTCCGAAGTTTAGGTAAATATGCTCAGCCTATTCCGATCACTGATCATCAGTCCATTATTTTCGAAGTATAAACAGCGGCAACAGCCGATACACCGGGTGTTGGATTTGTATGTAAAAAATCACGCGCGGGGGCGCGTTATCTGCTCGCCGCGACGGGGCGCGGTGCAGTGTGTGGAGTGCCTTAATTTAGCTATGCAGTAGGAAAGGGTCTTAACTTAGTTTTGACAAGTTTTGGCCCGCCAAATCTTATGAATGAAAATACGTGTCGTTGTCAATTCGGATAAAGAGGCATGCATATCGGGTGATTTACGTCAAGGTATTTAGTTTGTATGAGAATTAACAAAAAATAAGAATTCATTAATGTGTTCATAATGAAAAATGATTATTACCATGGTCTGAACATCTTGTCGAAGTTCATGTATATCGTCCGGAACACGGTGTATATGTAGATAGTACCATCCACGAAGACGCGCCTCACTCCTCTTACTAATCACTAGTGGTTATCGCTAGTAATTCCGCTAGTGTTTTAGTTTTTTGATACACACTAATTACCCACTAATAAGTAATTACTGTAACTAAATAGAGTAGTTTCCTACTACAGTGCAAATGATAGCAAAGTCAAGCGAAAAATATAAAAAAAAAGTGATAACAATATTATGTAATTGTCAAACGGATCATTGGATGTGTGTTTTGAACAAACATTTGTGAAATAAATTCATATTTCTCTCGACGTACCTAGCGACCTTAATTTATTTGAAATGTTTGAATTTTCACTTCTCACTTTACTGTTAAAAGCAATCAAATTATTACGTATCTCACAAATGTTTGTTCAAAACATACATCCAAGGATCCGTTTGACAATTACATAACATTTTGGGATGCATGAAGAAGCCTCCTCATGTAGCGCAGTTTGTTTCGCCAGTTACTCAACTGAACTGAGCGCTCGGCGCATCCTGGACAGTCTCACCTAATACCTTATTTGACTGGCCAGTTCTTCCCTTGCGGTGGTAGGGCTAACGCCCTCATGGTTTGCGACCACCCCACCGGAGTCCGGCGTCAAGCTGCCTGCTGTGTGTTGTCGATGCGTGGGAGCTCCAGTGCCTTAGACATCTTTAGGGCACGCTCGTTTCATCATAGACCTCATCCATCGCTTTCCATCAGGCGTGATCGAGGTCAAGGGCGTGCCCATTCAGCAATAAAAAAAAAGAAAAACATTGTTATCACTTTTTTATTGGCATTTTTCGCTTGACTTTGCTCTGATTTGCACTTTAGTTGGAAACTACAAACCGCCACGCGTCCGGCGGTTTGTTTGACAAACTATGACGAACGTTAAAATTTTGTTTGTGCTAAAATATTTTTTGTTTGTTTTATTTGCATCCTAGTACGCTCGAACAAGCTATTTGGTTTACAGGCAAAAATATTCATCTTTCCACTACACTGCCAATATTTAGTTCTATTTTGTGCGTTATAACTTTTTCAGCTTATGGCATCCTTAATTAAATAAAGTGGTATAAAAGAATTGACTAACTCAGCACACCATTGTTTAAAAGTAGTTGCAAGTTAGTTGCCTGTATACCAAATAGCTTGTTCGACCGTACAGTAGCAGTACTGGCTCTGTGGTAACGACCCCGACTTACGACTACGCTATACTTTGTGCAAACTACACACATCAAAAGTGTCTAGGGATCAAGCATTTTTATGCGGATTTCTTGAGATTGAGATGTGGCTTTGTAATAAATTTATGATTTTATAAATTTATATGGATCCTTTTTGGTGCATTTCATAATTTGAATCAGGAACTGTGAATCAAATTCGAGTAAAAGATGAAAATCAGCTGTCAATATTTTCCCTATAAAAACATACAACGCATTGAAGACATTATTAGTGCTACTGTTTCCCTACTACTGATTAAAACCAACGTTATTATGGAGCGGCGACGTCATTTAAGCAGGGAAGAAATGCTCAGAGCCGTGGGAATGATAGAAGCTGGTTCCCGGCAACGTACTGTGGCTTTAGCTCTGAATACAAGTCAGAGTGTTATCAGTCGACTTTGGACACGTTACCGAAGCACTGGTACCGTGGCTGAGCGCCATGGAGGACGGTATCGCTGCACCACACGGAGACAAGACCGATACATTCAAATCTTAACTCGAAGAGCTCCAACAATAACCGCCATGATGTTAGCCGTGAGGCTTCATCACTCTTCAGGGAACTTAATTAGCGACCAAACAGTCAGAAACCGCTTGCATGAAGTGAACCTTCATTCCCGAAGACCGCTACGGGTACCACCTATAGCAATGCACAATCGTAGGATTCGATATCAATGGGCTCTTGAACACAGAAATTGGGCAGAAGAACAATGGCGTTTCGTGTGCTTTTCTGATGAGTCTCGTTTTGGTATGAGACCGGATACAAGACGTATACGACACTGGAGAACCCCTGGACGCCAACAGCGATTAAAATCCTGCCAGGAAGTCCATCCTTATAGTGGTGGAACCATCATGGTATGGGCGGGTATTTGGATCGGCGGAAGAACTGAGTTGATTTGGATCAGAGGCAACCTCAACGCTCAAATTTATGCTGAGACGATTGTATCAGACGTCATCGTTCCTCTACAAGTGCAAATCGGTCCCTTATTTCAGTTAATGCATGATAATGCACGACCGCACACCGCAAGAGTTGTAAGACAGACTCTCGCCGCAGCTAACATCAATGTCCTGCCCTGGCCTGCTCAGTCGCCAGACTTGAACCCGATTGAGCATGCATGGGATATGCTACAGAGAAGAGCTCTGCCGAATATGGAGGGTATCCAGTCGCAAGAAGACCTTTTTTTGTTGTTGCAACGAACATGGGCGGCCATTCCACAGCGTGATTTGGATGAACTCATTTTGAGTATGCCAAACCGATGTTCTTGTGTTGTTAGTGTTCGCGGTAGAAACACGGATTATTAATTGTTTAAGTTACCCAATAAAATTTTAAAGAAAACTGTTATTTCAGTCTTTTTTTCGAACTTTTGTGTTAGTGGTTCAAATGTCAAAAATCCCTTTATTAGGAAAATGGCAAATTTCTTTATTAATGCAAAGGTGACTTGGTTTATCGTTACTGTGACAAACGAAAACACTTTATTTGATGAATCCTTAAAGAAAATTTTAATTAATATCAATCAGGAGAAAAGTTATTGCAAAAATATATGTTGATCCCTAGACACTTTTGATGTGTGTATTTTATGACCACTGCTCCCAAGACGGTGAAGGAAAACATCGCGAGGAAACCGGCATGTCCTAGAGCCAAAAATTCGAAGACATGTGACATCTTCCAACCCGCACTAGGCCCACGTGGTAGATTACAGCCCACTCCCTCTCACGGAGAGGATGCCTGTGTCCCGGCAGTGGGAACATTGTAGTGTAATTATACTATACATTAAAGTCAATAGTAATACTAATTATATCGTCTCCTTATTTAGAGATGGTTAGTTATTTTCAACCAAAGAAGTTTATCTATGTTTCCAACCGATATTTCCGATATAGCATTTCATAGACAGTCTTTTTTTGAAGTGAAAACTTCTTCAGGCGATTTGAGCATTTTTTGAGATGGGAAAAAAACATTGAACTCGCGACACTGCTACCGTTACCAACACCTCTGTTTAAAGTGTTGGCCATTATAAAGACATCAACGCGCTGTACATTTTCTTTGGGAAGCATGACCTTCAAACAAATTACTATGCTTTTAAAAATACACACGTAATTGTTCAAGTTTTCACTTCTGTCGGCATTCCCGGAGTGCCACTGTTTTTTTCAGAATGCAAATGATCCACGAATTTATCCATACTAATACAGCCTGTCACTGCCCCACTGCAGAGCAATGGTCTCTTCTCATACAGTTACCAATAAATACACAAAATTAGGTTAGAAAGTTAAAGACCTACGAATAAAGGTCTACAAAATCACAAAACATTAGAACATTCGGAGACCTACTTCCGAAACACAATAATTCAAAGTCCTCAAAGCCAAATGATGATCAAGCAACTGTAGGATTTCCGTGTTGTTACATAATTTCGGCTTAGAGAGATTTATTTATTCAATGCGCTCGCGCTGGTTTGTCTACGTAACGATTATGCGTCATATTAAATAAGAGATAATGGGTAAGCATTAGGTCGATTTTCATGTGGACGAGTTTGAAGATTAAGACTGTTTTTAAATTTTTTATGAACAAACCATCCGATGCAACGTCGTAGGAATACTTTGCGATTTGATTCAAGAATAAACGACTAAATTCATGAAAGTGAAAAAATAAAAATATACAGGCTCAATTTATATTAGCTAGGGACACTTAGCAAACGTGATGGAAATCGACATCTAAACATGATAAACCAAAAGAAAGTTGATTTGATGATAATTTAATTTGGGGTCAACGACCACTGGTAGTTTTGTTACATGAAGTATGAATTGAAAAAATCAGTTTTTTTGTGTTTAGATTTCAATAAATACCCATGATAGATGCACAGAAACAAAAACAGATTTTGAACTAACATTCAAGCAAATACACTTATTACGGTCGATCACCTGAAAATTAATTCATCATCTGCCTAGCCTTTTCCCAACTATGTTGGGGTCGGCTTCCAGTCTAACCTGATGCAGCTGAGTACCAGTATTTTACATGGAGCGACGCGTTGCTTCGACGGCCTATCTGACCTCCACAAGCCAGTTACTGGGTAATACAAAACCCCTTGGTAAGACTGGTTGTCAGACCGTTGCGTTTTCGTGCTTTCCGAGGTACGAAGGGGTCTTGGTATCTAAAGATGGTCACCCATCCACGGACCAACCGCGGCAAGCGTAGCTTAACCTGATTGATCGTCCCGTGCGGCTGTTGTTACTTAGCCACAAGCCCCTCTACCCCTGAGAATTAATTATCAACAATTTTTTTCTGTTTTATCCTGTTTAGATACCGATTTCCATCACGCCTAGCGCCTGTGGAGCTTTGCTAGCTAATTTTAGTTGACACTGTATACAGGGTGGCAGGAACATCGACACGCTACCTGCTACCATTCATGGTTACAGTTACATAAACAAACTAGCTTCTGCCCGCGACTTCGTCCGCATGAAATTTCACCCTCCCCCCATTCACCCTCTTAGGGGTGGAATTTCGAAAAACCCTTTCTTAGTGGATACCTATTCTTCACTAAGAACACGCCCTCCAAATTTCATGTCTCTAGGACCAGCGGTTTAGGTTGTGCTGTGCGTTGATATCAGTCAGTCAGTCAGGACTTTGAATTTTATATGTATAGATAGATAACAATGTAATAATGATATCAACTGTGAGTAACGATTTATCCCCTTTGGTAAAAATCTTAATGATTCTTTAATCATCGAATTTGTTAAAATGTATTATCTAATTTACTGAAATAGATATTTCAATTCAAACATATCTTATACCTACATTAAATCAAATGTAAGTACCTACATTTAAAATTAAAATCTTAGTTTCAAATTAATGTGTTAGTTAATGAATTTCTTTTTTTTTTTTTTGTTTAGCCTGTACTGTCCCACTGCTGGGCAAAGGCCTCCCCCAAGTCCTTCCAGGAACTCCTTTCCCGCGCCACCTCAAACCAGCCCTCGCGGTACGCGTCCAGGTCATCTCGCCACCGCTTTCTGGACCGACCTCGGCGGCGCCGTCCATCTTCAGGCACCCATTGTGTGGAAACTTTTGCCCAGCGGTCATCCTGCATGCGGCTGATGTGACCCGCCCAGTCCCACTTGGGTCTGGCAGCTTTCTTGCCTACGTCTATTATACCCGTTTTGGAACGCAGCATGGTGTTTCGAATTTTGTCCTGTCTTTTTACACTCAGGATGCTGCGCTCCATTGCTCTTTGGCAAACGCCAAGGCGGAACTTTTGCGACTCGGCGAGTGACCAGGTCTGAGCACCAGAGGTTAGGACGGGCAAGATACACATGTCGACGAGTTTGCGCTTCAGGGAGATCGGCAGATCACCCTTCATTAGCGTCTTCATGGACCAGTAGCTTTTCCAGGCGTTTTCAATTCGGCGGTCGATTTCCCTTTCCTGCCTGTTTTCGAAAGAAACTAACTGGCCCAAGTAGATATACTCATCGACATAATGTATTTCCTGCCCATCTACCTCGACCCTACGCTTGGTGCTGTTAGTCATAAGTTGGGTTTTAGACCGATTCATTGCAAGTCCCACCGTAAAGCTAGCCGTGCTCAGTTCTTGGAACATGATCTGAAGTTCTAGAGCTGTGGGGGCAAAAAGGACTATGTCGTCGGCAAAACGGAGGTTTGTCAGCCTCTTCTTGCCGACGTCAATGCCCTTGGTCTTCCCGTCGTCTTCCCGACGTCGATGCCCTTGGTCTGCCCTTAATGAATTTCTTAATCCAAGTTAAGAATCTTATCTATTTTTGAATTCTTTGATCTACACAGAACAAAGATAAATGTAAAATATTTTGAAATTATAATAATCATAATCATAAAACTTTATTTATCTCAACATCATAATTACAGACACTGGATCATTATAACATAATCTTGAATAGAAAAAGGTTTCTGTGATAGGACGGTCCCTGAGTAAGGCGGATCACACATTGCAACGTGGAACGCGACGCGGGGCGCGGGAAGCGGAGTCAAATTCCCCGCACGGAAGCGCGTTTTTATTGTATTTGTATGTAAAAACCACACGCGGGGGCACGTTACTGCGTCCCGTCGCGTGGCGCGTTGTAGTGTGTGGTCCGCCTTACAGTTTACCTTATGTGTAATATTGGTTTTCGCAATAAATAAAAAAAAAGGTAAGAATAGTTTTCACTTTCTTTTTACCTTTTCTACGATTGCTTCTTGTTGAATTTATATTGATGGCAAATTGAACTACACGTCTTGTATACACAAAACTTTACTAAAATAAGTTAGATTTTGAAAAAAAAAATACCAAAAGCTTTGGCAGGTTCACTCAGAGCAGCGCGAGCGTCTCGGTGGCGTAGTTGGAATCTGAACTATAAGTTAATTTACGTTATTGTTATCCCCTCTGTTGATTTTTAATTATATGTATCACATATTGTTATGTTGTAACTGGCTTTTTTATTTAGAAGGGATTATAAAGGAATAGCATTTATCAGTACTTAAAGAATCCCCAGCATAGGGGATCGTAGTGGAACGTTGAGTGCTGTGTAGTCCCCTAGGGGACTGGTCTAGGGGATTTTAGTGGAACGACTCATTTTATCGGGGATAATTCGGTTGTTTTTGGTTTTTATGGAGTGTATGGGTGTACATATATCAAATATAAAATTTAATTAAATCTATGTTATTGTATTTTATTCAATTTAGCCTTTAATAATATCATTATTTCAAACCATGTATTACTTGTTTTAATTAATTAATTATGCTGTGCTTTTGTGTAAGTGATGAGGCGCATAGATAAGTCTATGCGCCTCATCACTTACACAAAAGCACAGCAGTTTGCAATGTACAGACGCTAGCACATCAAGCTACTACAATCTGTCAAATTTCTTTAATAAATTTTCAACATTATGGCTGAAGCATAAGGTTCAAAGTTGATTGGGAAAATTTGACAGTTTTGGGTAGCTTGATGTACTGACGTCTGTACAAATTGTAAAGTAACAATGTACTCGCTGTTGAAAAGCCTAAAAATAAAAATAAATAAAAATGTCGGGCATTGAACGGTATCCGCTCTGCCCGCCAGTAATTTACTTGAAGGTATTATTATCAATTAATTTAATGTCGGCAACCGGTTTCTCTGCGCCTTGAACGAAACGTATCACGAATTGGTGCACGTTATGAAAAGACTAGGTTTTGCCTGCGGCTTCGCTCTCGTGGAGGTCGTAAATGATCCCACGGGAACGTACTATTGAGATAAAAAGTATCCTATGTGGTAATTCAGGTTATAAACTGTCTGTGTGCCAAATTTTATCTAAATCCGTTCAGTCGTTTTTGCGTGATTGAGTAACATTTACCTACACATTTTTAATATACCTAAAAAAGAGGATGCCAAAAATTTGAAGCAATACCTGAGATATCGAGTTCAGTTGGTTTTCTGATAAGTATTCCGGATTAAAGTTGATTTGTTGTTTCATGTGAAAGTGGTTCAAGTTTCACACTGGATTTCGGTGAAACCTTAATAGGCCTTTTAATGAAAGTCTGGTGGTGGACTTTGTTATTTTTTTAAGTTTATTTATGGCTTCACAAGCTGTTGTAGTTTTTGTGTCAGTGAGCTCGAATTCTAAATTCCATCCCGTACGTATAAAACAGCTTCTAAAATACAAATGAGTAAAGTTACATGGCAAAAAGTAGGAAAAGTGGACCCGCTTTGAACAAATTATATATTATTTTTACACGGCTTTTTTACATTCTTTTTTTTTTGCACTTTTCATTGTTATGGAATATTCTTTCAGACATAGAATAATTTTGTTTAAAAAGGACGAATATACGTGTAAAGAATGAAAGTACAGTAAACAAACCGCGCCGTGTACAAAGGGACTTATTCTTCTATTATTTTACAGTCAACAACATACTAGTGTTTACAACAATTTGACAGAGTGACAGCCCTTTGATGTCGTAGCTTTAGAACGGTTTTCGTAGTGCAAGTGTTTCCACTGACGTTTTGTTGATTGCACTATCTAGGTACAATGAAAAGCTTGTTGAAAACTTGATTTAGAAAAATATGAGATTTAAGTTTCTACAATAGTCTACCATATTGTTGCAGTTGTTTCTCAACGCAGATTTCAAATAGAAAAACATTTTTACAAAAAAAAAAAACAACTGACTTCAAAAAAAAAACACTACAAAGTGATAAATAACTTTAATTTCGGAAGTCGGTGTCGTTGGTTCCGCATTTTCTTTTTTTGACACCGACTACATACATACATACAGGGTGTTACAGAAAGGGTATGTCAATACAAACGGGTTGAAGAGTGTATCTGGTCTAGAATCTCTGTACAAAATTTCAGCTCAAAAGCAGTAACTTTGAAAATGCTTCATATTTTTTTATTTCGATAATTTATTAAATTGAAATCATAACAAACGTGTCACCACACTACGAGGGTCATTATTGATTATCTGTAGTGTATCTGTGCGCCTAGTACACGCACATCACGCCGCCGCGCGCCAGTGCAGCGCCGCAATGTCGAAATAAAAAAATATTAAGCATTTTCAAAGTTAATGCTTTTGAGCTGAAATTTTGTACAGAGATTCTAGACCAGAGCCCTGATTCACAAACATACGACAGGCTATCGTATCGAAAACCTGACATTTCGATAACCTGATTTGACTTCCCCTCAACAGCAAATAGCTGTTGGAAGAATAGCGGGCGTCTATTTGATTTAAACTGACAAAATTTTCGGGTTTTGGACTTGTGAACAGCATTGAGAAGTCTCCTACGATAACAATGATTAATGTTCGATACGATACGGCAGCATATCGAGTGTTTGTGAATAAGGGGGCAGATACACTCTTAAACCCGTTTGTATTGATATACCCTTTCCGTAACACCCTGTATATACGGGTCGAATACAGAACCTCCTTTTTTGAAGTCGGTTAAAAATATATTACTTAGGTATCTGGAAAAACACCTCAGACAAACTTAACCAACTTATTAATAAAGAATCAGCATTGCCATTCAGCGTGGTAACGCTGCCAGCCTGTTGGGCACTTATCCTATTGACAGCGATACGGACGAATTTTTGAAGTGAAAACTTCTTTAGGAGTGTTCATTTTCAAAAAACCATTGAATATGCGCCACTGTTACCGTAAGCGACACCGCTTCGAATGTGTTCCGCTGTCCTCGGGATGTACTCGGTTTTAATGTATATCCGATGTGTCAGTGAGTGATGGGAAAGTATTGTTTGTGTTTTGTTTTTACTTCTGTCGACACTCCCGGAGTGCCACTGCTTTTTTTTTTGATGCCCAATGAGCTCTTCTTTTTTTTTCATTTATATATTTTTATCCTAAGACCGTTTTCCTGTAGTTACAATGGTTAACCCCTCAGGCGTCCACTGTACACTAACCCCCTTATTCATAAAACTTATCAAACCTATTTTAGTTAAAATGGGGTTTGTCTCTTTCTTACACACAGAAATGACAACGTGACAGATAAAGACAAACGTTCTATAAACCTATTTTAGCTAAAATAGAGATAAAATAGGATTATGAATAAGGGGGTTAGTATAAAAGGTACCTACCAGCTGCCCTCACTGCCCCATCTCAAAAATCCACCTGTATACGCCAACAAAAAAAAAAAATTAAAAATTTTAAAGTCTCTGAATATTATACATACCTAGTATACTTATTATTTATTGAACAGAAATAATTCCAGCAAAATGATGTATGATTTATTATTGATTAATGATAACTTATTAAGAGTAATAGAAGGAAAAACATATTCGTATTATTTCCGACGATTACTTATTATTACCGAAAATAAATCAGAATAAGGACCAGTGGTAGCTCAGCGATAATGGCCCTGACTTACGAGGTCGTGGGGGGTCGAACCTAGGCAGGCGCTTTAGTTTGTGTAAATAACCTCATCACCACTGCTCTCAAAACGGTGAAAGAAAATATCGTGAGGAAACCGGCATGTTCTAGAATCAAAAATGCGAAGATGCCAACCCGCAAGGGGCCTATGTAGTGGATTATGGCCCACTCGCTCTCACAGAGAGGAGGCCTGTGTCCCAGCAGTGGGAACTGTATTGGTTGATTATGCCGAAAATAAAAAAGTTCTTCCTCATCACCCTTTCATTCCTCAACACCGTTACTTTGAAATATTGAATTATTTTAGAAACAAAGGGGCACATTCTCCCAGGGGTGTAAGTATTGTTATTTAACTAATTATACCACCTATACCAATTATAAATTAATATCGCTTTTTTGACCGCATTGTTTCTTTAAGCCCCCACAACTAAACTTGACTCATATACCGTGGTTTGGTAACTCTAGGCTAAGCAGAAAAATTATAGTTACAGCTCAACGACTGAGATCTGGCTGGACACATGACGCTCAATAATTTTGGATTTTTAATGAAAAACATAGATTCACCAAATTGTGAGGTGTGTGGCACACTGGAAGATGTTTTACATTTACTGACGGAGTGTGTCAGATTTCAGCCTGCAAGACAGGATTTAGTTAGAGAGCTAAAGATAAATATGAACGATGTTTGTATGTTCCATCATATTTTGTCGACACCTAACTCCGGAGCTGCTTATAGTTTAGTTAAGGCGAATGGGTAGTTGTAGCCCGCGAAATTCAATTTTTCTTACGTTTTTTGCAATTTTCAGGTCAGTGTCAGGTTGTATCTTGATCAAAATATGATTCGCGACAATAACAGGTACGTATTTACAGAATTATAATAATTAGAATCATTAATACATCTTTCTAAGTTAGATTTCTACCGTTAAGAACAAATCTCGTATGGAAAAGTGTTGGTGGTAGAAATCTAACTTAAACAGATGTATTAATGATTCTGATGATTATAATTCTGTGAATACGTACCTGTTATAGTCGCGAATCAAATTTTCATCAAGATACAACCTGACACTGACCTGAAAATTGCAAAAAACGTAAGAAAAATTGAATTTCGCGGGCTACAACTACCCATTCACCTTAAGTTTGTTTTATTACGTTTTACGTTATAAGGGTCCATAAGTTTGGTTATTATTAAGTTATTATTAAGTGGTACTATTAAGTTATAAGGTCCGATGGGACTGGCATATACAATTGTATAAAAGTCCCTAATAATAAATAAAGAAAAAAAAAACTGAACTTGATGCGGATTCCACAAGCATTTATAGAATTTCTTCCGGAATGTGTTTGTGTCAAATTACCATGTATTAAAGAAATCTTAATGTGTCAAGTCGTAAGAACCTTGCGAAACTGGGGCGGATCGCTAGTGAAATTATAAGCAGCTGTTACTATGGAACGATTTTTACCGTCTGAAAAAACACAGGTTATAAAAGGTAAACGGAGTAGATGCCTATGGCAGAGAAATCTCTTTTTTTTCCCAAAAAATAAACTCTTTTATTTTACATTCTTTCCCACGATTAAAGCCCGCCGACGGCTTCAATCAAATTATTGAATGTCGCTACAAATTCCTTGATAATTCCCGCGCGTAAAATGGCGTCAATCAAAGGATTAATGTTAAAAAGGTTTTATTTTTAATTGGGAAAACAAAATTAGGTTTATATCCTGTTTTTGTCCAGACTGTTAAAAAAGTCAGCCCGGTATATAGATAGAATAGGTATACATATTTTATTGTAAGACAGGTCTTATTCCAGGTAAAGTCTTTTAACGTACTACAAAAGTCGTTTCAATAAACTCAGTTTTGAACAAAAGAATTCACGTCAACGAGCATCAGCATTGTACCATTAACAGATCAAAGAGATCTCTATCGAATAAAAGGTCAATTTCACGAACCTTAGACGGTATCACAATAGAATGATGTCCTAAGCATATTGGTTACTTCGCACTTTATTTGCCAAAAACGGTCCAATCGGCACTTTCAAATAATATCAGACCAAACCACAGATATAGATATACCTAGATAACGCAAGTATCACGAACTGTATGAAAACTAAGCGTGCCACTTTTTGACTACCGACTATGACGTCATAAGCTCGCGCTCTCTCGCTCACGCTCACCCAGCCAGCAGTACGCAGGACTGAGCGCGAAAGTGGCGGCTTATGATTTTCGATCGTAAACTGGTGCGATTTTTGGCACGCAAAGTAGGTGCTCTTGCGTTATCTAGGTGTATCTATATCTGTGGACCAAACTATTTTTGTATTGTACCCTTTTGTGAAAGATAGAACCCTACAAACAATATGTGACATCCACCAACCCGCATTGGCCCGCAAGGTGGATTACGGCCCACTCCCTCTCACAGAGAGGAGGCCTGTGTCCCAGCAGTGGGATCATTATAGGCTGATTATGCTTTGCCTATTGATGTACTTGTCGGTATATATGTATCTCTGTTTTTGACTATCAAAAACTATTTTGAATATCGAAGAAGACCGTGCATAGCCTAGCATCTAAGCACTGAATTTAAACATTTTGATTGGTTCACAAAGCGTTCGCTTTAGCTGCAGAAGAGTGCATTTTAACCGGTCAAGCGGGGCGGTTCGCCGATCGGCGACGAAACAATAGAAAATCAATTGTGTCTCATTAGCGGAGCTTGACAGAATAATATAAGTTTTTTTGCGTTTTCTGTAGCAAAAAATAGTCATTATTCTTGCCACTTTTGAAATAGAAAATACCTGTATTAGTAGCCTCTTGTTATTAACGAGAAAACAGTCCCTGAAGCACAAAGATTAATCACCAAATCGGGGTCAATATGTTAGACGGTTAAATCAAGCATTTAGCACGTACATCGATTGATTGTAAATCTAAAGCTTCGGACTGAATGAATGAAATGAATAAATTGTACCGATCCCAGCGTGGTTAAACCAGACTCGATTAATGAACGAATGAACCCTAAGATTCGCACTAGCTCCTGTAGCCTCATGTTCATGGTGCTACAGCGACCATTACATATCAAGGAATAGACCGGGGGGCACGGTAATGGTAGGGAAGACGTGCCCGAAGGATAGGTAAGGATTTAAGAGCCAACCGAATATGCATCCTAGAGTAAGCATTGGAGTAGTGGAGAGATGGGTCATTATATCTATGGATCGGCATCTTTTAACGACCTAGCCGCCCAGGTTGATTCAGATCGAGCTTCATCGGGGAGTCTTTTGGCGGGGGTTCTACTGCTTTCTCGGTTCTTTTGTATGTCATTGCTCTGCTGTGTTGTTTTAGATGTTGCTGTTTTCAATGTCATCGTCGGAAGTTTCGCTACTATCCGTTTCCGGTTTTATGTAAGTAAATCTCACTAGCAGCAATCTTGATCTTATTTCTGACTTCCGCTGTATCCATCCAACAATTGATTCCCTCGTCAAAGTACTTCATGTCCTGTTTTAAGTGGTCATTTCATGTGTAAATAGGTCGGCCGACCTTCTTGAATTTGGCTTTGTACTCCATTGCACTAATTATCCAGATACAGAGGATCGTTTCCGTACAACAAGCGCACGCACATTATTATGATGCTTACGTACTGAGATCTTAAGGTGAAAGCGTCAGCGTTTCTTACGTTTTTTGCAATTTGCAGGTCAGCGTCACGTTGTAGGTATGTTGTTAAAATATAATTCGCAACCGTAACAAATATGGCTTTACAGCATTATAATCATTAGAATCAGTATTGGTCTAAAATATCATGTTTTTATGAAATAGGATTATATAGGTATGAATTTAGAAGTGTACTGATGATTTTTATGATCATAATTTTATAAATAAAATTTAGTTACAACCACGAATAAGGAAAGAAAGAAAGAAGAAAGAAAAATGTTTATTTGGACACAGTTCGTGAAACACAAAATCCAAAATTAATAAAAAAATAATGTTTCAGACAACAATAGTGTGTGCCTCACGGCTGCGCCAAAAAGGTTCGAATCATATTCAGATCAACATATAACTTGATACTGACCTGCAAATTGCAAAAAACGTAAGAAAATTTGAATTTCGCGGGCAATTGTCGCTTTCGCCTTAACCTTTTGACCGCCACACGTCAAAAAATCAAAAACGTGCCCTCGGCGTTAAAGTCTGTCATGTAGTCGTGACCGTGTCGTGCTGTGCACATTTTGGTTTATCCTAACTTTTTTAATATTATAAATGCGACTGTAAGTTTGTTTGTTTGTTACCTTTTCAAGCCGAAACCACTGAACCGATCATCCTGAAATTTTGCATATACGTTGTCAGGTGAACAGAAACGGACATAGGGTATCTTTCATCCAGAAAAAAAGTGCTGTTCCCGAGGAAAACAACAATAACATTATTATGATAATAGATGGCGCCACGTGTCTTTCGAATCATGATTGAATTATATTAGAAAACTAGCTTATGCGGTCGAAGCTGCGGGGCGCTGCTAGTCATCTCTACATGACTGTGGCGGTCAAAAGGTTAAAAAATAAATGCCAGTCGCGAGTGCGCTTGCTCTCGCTGTACCTACATGTTGCATGTCTATGTGTGTATGCTATTGTATTCTCGCTAATTTATTTATTTAATACTTCAAGCACATAAATGTACCGAGGCGGACTTAATGCCATAGGCATTTTCTACCAGTCAACCTTTGGGTGATGCAGAGACAAACAGTGGTAGGTGCAACATGAAAAATTGAGGAATAAATATTTTAAATATAATTATAAAGATATACATAAACTTATTAAAACTATGAATATAATATATAACTAATTACATATAAATATAAGCACAAATAAATATACATAAATGCATAAATATACTTACTAACTAACTAAAAAGAATTAAGACAAACAATGAGAAAATATTACCGTTGTGATGATACTGCCTGCTTCCTGCGAATGTGCTCGCGAGCCTTAACTTTAAAAGATAATCGGTTGGTTGCCATCCTGATCTCCTGGGGGAGCGCATTCCACAGAGAGATAGACTGAACGAAGAAGGAAGAGTGAATGAAGTCTGTGCGGTGAGTGGGACATTGGAGAAGACGACTAATTGTGTAAAGTCAACCTTTTAAACCTATCTACAATGTAATATTGACCCCAGGCTATTTTAAAATACGAAGAACACAGACTTCATACACTGACAGCCATTATTAAGTATTAGTTATTATTTGTAAACGTTTAAAGGTTGAACAATGGGAGGCGAGCACTTTCACTTTGACATTGTTTTGTTTAAGTTCAGGTTCGTGGACAAAGCTAAGGTCCGGCCGCGCTTGCCAAAGATTTAAACAACAATGGCCGCTCGAAATTGAATAAAATACATATACAAAAACATTTATTTTAAGTAATGTTTGTTTTCGTCTATACTCCATTTATTATAACATTAGAAAAAGAGGCTCGCAGAACTTTTTATTTTCAAGTTAAGCTCAAACAACTTTAATAAATAATGTATGTGCTTTTTTTGTAAGTAACAATGTATGGCATACAATATAGCATATTCTATTTAGCTACTTGTCACGATGCTTGGATAGGTACATGAAATGAAACAATTTTTAGTAACAATCAGTTTATTAAAAACAACTTTATCACAATGGCATGTCCATAATTATTATGTTTTCAACATACTAAACAAATACGACACAAAACACCACTTAACAATTAAGTCAAAGTCAAATCATTTATTTCAGATAGGCACATAAAAGGCACTTTTGAAAGTCAAAAATTACAATAGAATAGAATCATAAACCGACAAAATAAAAAATCATGTGCTGCCACAACTTATGAAGGGAATAGGTAACATTTTAGAATTGCTAGAGTTATAATGACATGAAAAACGTTCCCGGTACTATCCGGCCCTGCTTCTTTTAGATTTTAAACATTGACACGACAATATTTTATGCAAAAACTAAATAACATTAAATGAAAGCCTTGTAATTTCAGAAGGTAGATAGGTTTAGTAAGTACAATTAAGTGTGACTGCTGTTATGTAAATTGATTATATTTAACTCTACATCAATCTTGACTGTAATAATGTTTGTTGTACTTTTATTACAAAGTGTGCCCCTAAAAGAGCCTTTTTTAACTTCTGTCTAATGCTATAGTAAATGGAGTATTAGACGCGGAGATTTAGACGAAAACTATTAGGAAAACGATTTAGGAGTTTCAGCCGGTAAGAGTCCGCTCTTACCGGTTGAAATTACCGCAGTGTTCCACCTCTGCCTATGGCCAGGGGTGCGGGATTCGCATAAGCATTCACCGGTACAAAAAAAATGAAAGCCATTCCTACTGATAATATGTTACGCAATTACCCCGCTGATTGATAGTAAGCAATCTAACCGTTGATAGTTTTGTTATTTGATTTCCATCGAACGTAGACCAATGTCTGTTTTATCTTAGACCTCATAAAGCTCGTACGTACGATGAAATGTTTTCGCTTTATTTTTTATCCTGAAGAACAAGAGAAGAATTTAAGTTGTTGCTAGGGCCGTAGGGTCCGAGTGCCCACTTGGTCTTTCGGGATATCGCCAAGCGGTTAGTCGAGTCTTCACGTGACCAGAGGGCTGGCCTATTTCTTGGCCAAAGAATTAGCATTGCCATTCAACGTGGCAATGCTACCAGCCTTTTGGGCACTGTTCCTGTTGACAGCGATGCAAACGAATTCTTTGATGCCATATGATTATTTTGTTTATTTTTTCATATAATTGTACATATTGTAAGTACTTAATTTTCAAATATGAAATGTATTACATTTAATTTAGTTATAATTACCTAATTATCAAATCAAAAGTTGTTGCTTAGGTAAAGGCAACTCTTAACGCCGTATTATTTTGCTTATTAATCATAGTAAAGGTGCGGGTCGGGTGCTGTTTACCATTATTTATAATATCGACAGCAAACGCACGAGTAGTTGAATTGAGTGTGGTTCGAAATGAAGTTCAACGCGCGCCTTTGCTGTTGCTCCGTTGCGCACCGTCACGTCAGTACGGACTGGTCATCTCTTTGCTGCCATGGCTTATTTAATAGCCATAGGCGAAACGCTTGGAGAATTTTGATGTTTCGAAAATATTAAATTAAATTTATTATTTTAATTGTTTTTTTTTTATCTTTTCATTACGGACGCGTTTAACGTTCTGCATCGCTCTCACATGCATCATTTTTAACATGAATGATGTAACCAATATACTTAACCACATTATTTTGATTTAATTAAAATAGTGTCCGTCGAGTTTCTTGCCCGTTCTTCTCCATAGGTACCTACTGCGCTTTGGAACTTAGCTTCATCTTTCTGACTGACCGATAACACTTCAAAAGTGCCTGTATTTATTGTTTTACCACACTATTACACTTCACACTAATATTATAAAGGCGAAAGTTTGTGAGTGTGTGAGTGTGTGTGTGTATTTATATGTTTGTTACTTCTTCACGCTCAAACGGCTAGACCAATTTTCAGGAAAATTTCTTATGGAGGTAGCTGACACCCTGGATTAACAAAAAGGCTACTTTTTTTCCCGATATTCCCACGGGATCGACATTTACGCGGTTGAAACCGCGGGGCGCAGCTAGGTTGAAATAAATGCTTTGAGTTGAGTTGACGCGAAACCGTATACCTACGTGTGTTCAATAATATTCTCCATTAAAACGACACGCTGCATGTAGAAATTGGAAACTCTTTTGATTTTGACATTTATCAGCTTCACTGAAGCAATAAGTTTTCGGGAGCAGTTCTTTTGACGCAGCCTCGGCTTCCGAGAATTCCAATTTAAAGCTCGCACCGCTTCTTTGAACCATTTTTATCGATTCAGGGATTAAAATACATCAGAGCATTCGATAACTATACACATACAACCAGGTCACGAACATATTTAGCAGTATATCGATATAGGTAGGTACATACTAATATTATAATAATTATATAAATGTAAAAGGCACGTTTCCCGTTGACAGTGATGCGGACGAATTTTTTGATGCCCTTTGATTATTTTCCCTCCCTTTTTATATACTTGTACATTTTATTATTTTAAGATTGTTAGCTCTTTAAATTATGTAAATATGCAAAATAAATATTAAACTTAACGTCTGGAAAAAAAAAATTAAAAGAAATTCTGTCTGTCTGTCCGTCTGTCTGTCTGTTGCCTTTCACACCTGAACTAATTTGGATTAGACACAAGGATAGACCATGACCTGGATTAGACACAGAATATTTTTTCCCGGTGCCTTTATATCCTACATCCACGCGAGCGAAGCTGCAGGCAAAAGCAAGTAATCTATAAATTCAAAATCAATCAGAATTCCAACGTGGAAAACCGATATATGAAACTTATGAACTGTGAATGAAATAATATACCTAATTTGGCACCATCTTTTTTACAAAATTGTAGTATTTAAATACGTGTTTTCCCGATTGTCCCACTGGCCGTCATCAATTCCCAGTAATTAACAATTATTGGTTGAATTGCATAATTTTTTGTTTTTTTTTTCGACTTTCACATTTTTTTTTCAAAAGTTATGGAATTGTGAACACATTGCTTTGTAATGCAGACAGTAGACAATATTATTGCCTTTCGAATAAGCCTATTTTTATCTCAGTATGACTAAAACTTTGAGATATATGATTTTTTTTGTACTCGCATAGAGCATATTTCAACAAAAAAAAAACAAAATGGCTGCCACATAGCCGGGAAGTGTATTGGACCCAAGCCTATAGTGTAATTGTACATTAAAATAGCTTATATTTAAGTATTTAGAATATCGCTAGTCCATGTCCGGACACACTGTACAACATAATGTGTTACACCTATAACATAATCTAGACGCACCCTTACCTACTTAACTAAATCTGGCTACATTTTAGACCTACTTCTAAAGGATTAGGTATCGATTTTGGGCTGCCTTCCTACGTGATAGGATGAAAATGTTAAACTCTTATAAACCCGTCCGACCGCTGACGAGGAAGCGACTGGATATCAAAGTGGAGTTCGTTGCCGGCTTTTCTATATACGAAATGACCAATTGGAACCGTCCATGTAGGTTTATATGAAATAAAATATTTTTATTTTTTGAACGATTTTCTTGCTTAAGAAACGTACTAAAGGTCCCGTGTAAGTAAAAGAGATTTCCAAATCAAATTATCAACAATCACATAAACCTACATGACGTGCACTTATTAAACGTCAGAAGCTATGTGCACGGTCCTGCTATCAAAGACAGTACTGCAGAACATTTGCTGAGAGGCTCACGCTTGGTGCAGATGCCAGCACATTAAGCTACTACAATCTGTCAAATTTCTTTAATAGATTTTCCAGTTTATCCCCCTAAAGCATAAGGTTCAAAGTTGATTGGGAAAAATTTACAGTTTCGGGTAGCTTGATGTGCTGGCGTCGGTTCATACGCATACCAATGAGTAATCGTTCGTCGCTGCTCGTTGCTCACCGATTCGTTTTTAGTTGCTAGCTCTACTGGCTTCCTGCTTTAAAACCTAAAAATTAATATTTGTCTATTTCTACATACCTATTTCATAATTATATTAAATATTTGCATGAAATGGTGGAATCTGTCTTTACACTGAAATTTTATGCAACATCTTTTGTACGGTCAGCATCAAAAGTTGATTGACACTTCAGTTTTATTAATCTTAGTTATTGAGCAAAATATTTGTTCAAAATTGCAGCAGAAGATTTTTTTTTTAGAATATATACTCTTGTCTATTATGTGAAAAGCTAAAAATCAGTTTATTGAAAATTAAAAGTTGTTGTCAATTTAATAACATGTAAAAATGATAGTGTTAATCGACTTTTGATGCTGATTGTACCTACCACATTTTATGCAAATAAACGATTTTGATTTGACTTGTTAATTGGGGGGCAGGTCCCTAACAAGGGTTGACACTAAAGTGTTAACACGTTAGTATGGATCATGATCAATTCAGTAATTAGATGGCATTTAGCTGTTGTAGGCATCGTTCTGATCATGCGTGAATTTACGCGTGTTACTCCAAGTAATTAATTTTAATTGAGACTAATATCAACAAATATCGTCAGTTATGCTCGATTAACAGAAATTGCTTCTCCAAATATTATTTATTGAATTCCCGATAGTACCACTGGCCGTCATCCAACTGGTTCCCACCAGTGCTACAACCAATGGGAATCCAAAATAAATTTACTAAATTATTCCCGTTCATCCCACTGATATTGTCAGTGGGACTAAACTAAAAACTTAATATTATTTATTACATTCCCGATCGTCGTGAACCAGTGGGTCTACGGCCAGTGGTACTATCGGGAATTCAATAAATAATATTTGGAGAAGCAATTTCTGTTAATCGAGCATAACTGACGATATTTGTTGATATTAGTCTCAATTAAAATTAATTACTTGGAGTAACACGCGTAAATTCACGCATGATCAGAACGATGCCTACAACAGCTAAATGCCATCTAATTACTGAATTGATCATGATCCATACTAACGTGTTAACACTTTAGTGTCAACCCTTGTTAGGGACCTGCCCCCCAATTAACAAGTCAAATCAAAATCGTTTATTTGCATAAAATGTGGTAGGTACAATCAGCATCAAAAGTCGATTAACACTATCATTTTTACATGTTATTAAATTGACAACAACTTTTAATTTTCAATAAACTGATTTTTAGCTTTTCACATAATAGACAAGAGTATATATTCTAAAAAAAAAATCTTCTGCTGCAATTTTGAACAAATATTTTGCTCAATAACTAAGATTAATAAAACTGAAGTGTCAATCAACTTTTGATGCTGACCGTACAAAAGATGTTGCATAAAATTTCAGTGTAAAGACAGATTCCACCATTTCATGCAAATATTTAATATAATTATGAAATAGGTATGTAGAAATAGACAAATATTAATTTTTAGGTTTTAAAGCAGGAAGCCAGTAGAGCTAGCAACTAAAAACGAATCGGTGAGCAACGAGCAGCGACGAACGATTACTCATTGGTATGCGTATGAACCGACGCCAGCACATCAAGCTACCCGAAACTGTAAATTTTTCCCAATCAACTTTGAACCTTATGCTTTAGGGGGATAAACTGGAAAATCTATTAAAGAAATTTGACAGATTGTAGTAGCTTAATGTGCTGGCATCTGCACCAAGCGTGAGCCTCTCAGCAAATGTTCTGCAGTACTGTCTTTGATAGCAGGACCGTGCACATAGCTTCTGACGTTTAATAAGTGCACGTCATGTAGGTTTATGTGATTGTTGATAATTTGATTTGGAAATCTCTTTTACTTACACGGGACCTTTAGTACGTTTCTTAAGCAAGAAAATCGTTCAAAAAATAAAAATATTTTATTTCATATAAACCTACATGGACGGTTCCAATTGGTCATTTCGTATATAGAAAAGCCGGCAACGAACTCCACTTTGATATCCAGTCGCTTCCTCGTCAGCGGTCGGACGGGTTTATAAGAGTTTAACATTTTCATCCTATCACGTAGGAAGGCAGCCCAAAATCGATACCTAATCCTTTAGAAGTAGGTCTAAAATGTAGCCAGATTTAGTTAAGTAGGTAAGGGTGCGTCTAGATTATGTTATAGGTGTAACACATTATGTTGTACAGTGTGTCCGGACATGGACTAGCGATATTCTAAATACTTAAATATAAGCTATTTTAATGTACAATTACACTATAGGCTTGGGTCCAATACACTTCCCGGCTATGTGGCAGCCATTTTGTTTTTTTTTTGTTGAAATATGCTCTATGCGAGTACAAAAAAAATCATATATCTCAAAGTTTTAGTCATACTGAGATAAAAATAGGCTTATTCGAAAGGCAATAATATTGTCTACCGTCTGCATTACAAAGCAATGTGTTCACAATTCCATAACTTTTGAAAAAAAAATGTGAAAGTCGAAAAAAAAAACAAAAAATTATGCAATTCAACCAATAATTGTTAATTACTGGGAATTGTATTGGACCCAAGCCTATAGTGTAATTGTACTTTAAAATAGCTTATATTTAAGTATTTAGAATATCGCTAGTCCATGTCCGGACACACTGTATAACACGTCCAAAATAATTAACATCGCTAACTTCTCTATAGAAAAATGTGGTATAACTATGTTTTATAACATGTCTTGTTATATTTTATGGATACACCGACACACACACCACACTGAGCTTAGTTCGAGCGCTTCAAGTTTTATCTGCAAAATGAGAACTGATTCAAATTAAATCGAGGAATTCAGAAAGAAACTTTTATTCAGGTCAATCAACGGCAACCTATCCACTGAAATTTGCATTGTTACAAGTTGACTGAATAATTAAAAGAAAGTAAACAACAAGCATCGGCAAGCGTGGGACGGGTCCACCCTTTATAGCAGAACTTTTTATGTCATAATATTATTTTACATAACAGCGGATAGCATAAACTTCATTTCGCAGAAAATTTATTGGCAAACACTCATTTATCATACATTCAAAACTTATAATTTTGCGAGTCAGAATCATCTTTAGGCACAAATTTCATATGCATAATAATTAAAAAAAAGAACCATCATGTCGCAGAAAGTTCACTGTCAGAATCGTCTTTTGGCATACATATCATTATCGATAGTCATTAAAAGGCAGAACTGTCATATCTCAGAAAGTATACAGTTAGAATCATCTTTTGGCATACATTTCATATTCATAATAATTAAAAGACTCATCTATTATAATTATCACTCAATAAAACAGTTAATTGTGAACATATGTGGTTTTTATTTCATGCAAACAAGCATATGCCATGCATGCAGCAAGCACGCAGCATGCAAGCAAGCATGCAACATGCAGCAGGCACGGTTTCTGTCACGGCTCCGGCGCTGCATGGCTCCGGCGGTCCCACGCGAGCTTAAGTCGCAGATGGTTTTCACGTTCGCCGGCGCGGTAGAGGCTGCGGCCGAAACTACGGTGGTGAGCGTGAAATATAGGCTGAGTTGAATTATTAACAGCAGCACATAATATAACAACGAAACAGCTACAACGTAAGATATTTTCTTTCTTTTTAGGTATAAATGCTTATACACACAAGCGGCACGTGTCTGCGGCACAGGCAACTGCAGTCAACGCGTGTCGGCTGCAGTCACTAACTTACTATAAATTTTTGCCGTCTGAGACCTTTTTGGTTATTTACATACAGATGCTAATTAATTATTATTTTCCTTAATTTCAAAAAGAAGTGAGGTAAACTTTTCTCCTTGATTACTTATTCAGAAATTTCCTAGGACTTTGAGACGGTGTAATTTTATTTAGATGATATTTGCATAGTTTAATTAAGCATTCGTTTTTTTGTGACAAAAGGGATCACTTTGATAAACCTTGGAATTCGTTACAATCAACTAGAGAAGAGTTTTAAAAGAATAACTTTTAGTAACAAAAAATATACAGGGTGAAATTAAATTCATGGGCATCCTTTTAAGGGGTCATTGTACTCATTATTATGAACAACTTTTGCTATGGGACTAAACCTAAACTTGCGAAAAAAAATCATCTGTTCCTTGCATTTATGTTCACATAACTCGTCAAAATGTAGGGATGAGCTAATTTTTTTTCCCGATTTCAGGTTTGATCCCATAGTAAAAGTTGTTCATAATGATGATTACAATGACCCCTTAAAAGGATGCCCATGAATTCAATTTCATCCTGTAGAATCTAAACTTTTCATGATTTTTAAGTGAGAATCTAAGACATTTCTTTTTATTTTAGATTGACTGGCCTTAGCTAAACCTTGATGAACGTGTCCTAAGTGAAATATCTGACTTCTAGACACTTCATCATCATCATCTGCCTAACCTTTTCCCAAAAATTTGGGGTCAGCTTCCAGTCTAACCGGATGCAGGCGAGTACCAGTATTCTACATAAAGCGACTGCCTATCTAACCTTCACAAACCAGTTACTTCTTGACACTTCATAGAACTGTAAAATAATCTGAGTGCTTTGACTCTAAAAAAATCTTGAAAACCTGGTTTTTGCGCAACAATAAAAATCTTAGGTTAGTATTTACTTAGGTATGTAAGTCGCATCTAAGTCTTTTGCTATGATGAAATAGAAAACTTCTGAGCTATGTTTAATTTATTATCTTACTATTTTCGAATTTATTAATTTCGTGTTACTTTGCCGTGTCTCACTTTCCATGTCTCTTCAAAAAGGTATATACTCAAAGGTATATTCAAAAAGGTATATACTATAATGGTATACTTACCTAACAAAGGTAATACTTAAATAATTATAAAGTTATTAGAGCGTTTGAGCACTGAATCCGAATCAAATCCGTGAAGTCACTGTCAGAACTGCCCGAAGTATTATTTGTATAACGGGTTTCGCACTAGATCCGAGTTCCTACAATGGGGGAAATTAATTATCAGTAGCAATGGCTTTCATTTTGAAAGTCCAACAACAATCATTGCGTTATATACGTTGTTGAAGAGACAAATTTTTTTAACATGAACAGTAATGGATTAGCAATATCCTTCAAAATAATTCAGATTAAATGATTGATGGTGTGTTACGCAATTAGGGTGCAGTTTGAATTTAGAACATTTTGTTTGGACCATCTTTGTTGCTAAGTAATAACAGCAACACTGGTCGTCGATCGACCACGACGAAACCACGTTAAGCCGTTGCGTTGGTCGCGGCAGTAACTCGTGGGTCTTTGACAGTCGTTACGGGTCGTCAAAAGCCCGAAATTCTGACAACCAGTTTTACCAAGGTGTATCGAATTATACAGTAAATAGGTTGTGGAGATCAGGTAGGCAGTCGCTCTATGTAAAATACTGGTATTCAGCTGCATCCGGTTAGACTGGAAGCCGACCCAAAATGCCGAAAAGGCTAAGCAGGGGATATAGTCCTTCAATAGTTCAAGGTAATCGATTCACTATAACCACCCAAACCCATATATATTTTGTTTCCATGTCCTGCAATAGTCCTGCATCAACCGGGGGTTGTCCTTGGGTGCACTTGCATAGTGCAAAACCATCTGCCTAGCCATGCGGCTATTAACTTAGCCACAAGCCCCTCAGTGCATACAAGGATAATCATAGGTCGCTTCCTCATCATTTAAATTGTCTAAGGGGCCTCTGTGAGTTGGCTTCGGTCCCTGGTATGCCTTTCAAAGGTCCGGGACCCCAGAGTCCTGAATATTTATCAGACAGTTGAAACTTCATGGTGTTCATTTGAAACAAGCTTACAAACTGTGTCAGTATATATAGACTAAAATAAATTTAATAATAATCTATATATTCTGCATTCGCGATTTGTTGGCCAAAATTGCAAACAAATATGATTTTATGGAAAAATAACTTTAATTCCTACACAATAAAGTTCAGTTTACGGTACAACATCAACCATTTTTATAACTTTTCAATAGTAATAGTCACTCTGAAATCAACTTAATTAACATTAAAATAAAGTTGATATTTGTTTAACTTGAAATAACATCAATTTTAAACATAAATAATAGATTATATACATTATTATTAAATATTAAATTCGCTTTTCGTGTATGTCTGTGTGTCCGAGCTGTTCTTCCAAATTACGCAGCAGATTATGATGCGGTTTGAACTATCATTTAGAGAATTTATTCCGGGTTATGTGTAAAAAAAATCGAAAAGGGATCGGTACCGTATCGCCTTTCGCGTCGCCGTCAACCTAACATAAGCACGTAACCAAAGCGGATCAGAAGCTCCGATACGTCGACTCGGCTACGGCTAGGCGACGCCGCGCTTACGGCTCGCCGACTGCTAGTCGATGGTGCAGCAGGCAGGCTGGAGGGGTGAGAGGGGCAAGGCTGCACGAAGAGACGTAAGCTCGGGTACGGAGAGACGTAAGCGCGGGAACAACGAGCCGTAAGCGCGGGGACGACGAGCCGTAACGCACCGCACCGCGGTTTGTGAACTTGTCCTGAGGCGAGGTGATTACGTTATGATTCCGATTAGTGTACGTTGCAGTAGGGAGTTTCATACAAAGAATATTGAACGGCTCGAGTTGATACGGTGCTGATCCTTTTCCGGCTTGATACGTGTGCTACGACCTTAAACGTCTCTTAACTTAAAGCAAAATTTATAAATAAAGGGGACAATGTCTACAGTTAAATATTGTTCAACTGCAAAGCAAAGGCTATCAGAAGAAGCCACGTTTCCTTACTGCGAATCACCAATTTCAGGCCATTGCATTCGAGACATATGAAAACATTGCGAGTTTGTGAAATAACCTGCACGTTGGTAAATCCAGGTTACCTCACAATGTTTGTCTTTAACGTTAACTAACCAGTTATGCTCATGCACCAACATTACCTTAGAAAGTACTTTTTTTTTTGGTCCGCTTCATCATTTTTATGAAATTCAAATAATCACTGATGAAATACATACCCTCACTGACACACTTACTCGCCAGCCATAGCCGGACCAGACTCGCCAGGGTTGTGCCTAAATAACAAACGTTGCACAGCGGGTGTTCCGGGGCGGTTTTGTTAGGGGACACGGTGCTGATGGTAACCATCGGGATCACCGGCGGTGACCACTAAAACTAGTGGTTTTCGTTAAGTAAGAATCCCACACTCCCCGGTTTTATTACCTTTAGCCTTATGAAAGTATCCTCCCAAAACAAAAAAAAGGTCTTCTCCACTGGAAGCTCCATATTAAGTTGCTAATACATTCTTCTTCTTCTACAAGACGCAGTTTAACGTATCTCTATAAATATTATCTCTTCTAAATATATAAAATCTTGTGTCACAATGTCTGTTATCGAACTCCTCCGAAACGGCTTGACCGATTTTTATGATTTTTTTTTGTATATTTGGTAGGTCTGAGAATAGGTCGTAGGCTATTTTATATACCCCTAGATGAAAAGGGTGGCCCTCTCCAGAATTTTTTGGAATCAAAACTAACGCGGTTGAAACCGCGGGGCGCAGCTAGTATCTCCATGAATATTGTATCTCTACTAAATATTATATGGAGTAAACGGAATTGGTCAACTGCGTAACTTTGTAGCGGACCGTCCCTTTTGGACCAAACTTTGATAGGAGATTCTCAGATAAATTACGTTTTGATTTAAATTTTGTTTTGTTTAGAACTTCAATTAGTGAACTAGGTCACCCTAGTCCTGCCGCTACTAATCTCGACAGATTTAATAACAAATATCAATTCACAACACAACCCACACGTGGGACTTAAACATAACCTCTGTGTAACCCTTTGTGGAATACAGGCGTGGTTTTATGTTATGTCAAAGTCAAAAGTCAAAGCATTTATTTCAAATAGGCACATAAAAGGCACTTTTGAACGTCAAAAATTACCCTAATTAAAATATAATTGATTCTAGTCTATGTTATGCAGGGTGGTTAAAAAGTCGTGGATCAAACGAAACAGGGAGATAGAGGAGATCATTTCCATCGCTTTTAAAATGAGAAATAATATTTGGTAACGCTTCAAATTTTTTGGAAAAAACGTAATTGCTCTTGAAATTTGGTAGCCAGAGCCACAATAGAACCTTTGTAGTGCTGATACATTATCTAGTAATAACACGAC